>CM061147.1:21128902-21716402 GCA_030710495.1 Labroides dimidiatus
GTCAGATTCTGTGAGTGGAGGTTAAATATTGTCACAGTGGATGGGTGAAGAACAAACAAGATGTAACTGTATTTTAAAATAAAGAGTCCATATTCCTTAGCATTTTTGTAAAAGACTCTCCTTTTTCCCACAAAAAATCATGCACAACTTGAGATCCACTTTAAAGAACTAGGAACAGGATGTATGTCTGTATTCACGTTTTTAACATTGTTCTCCTTCCTGTTTAAACAAAACAGCAACTTCCAGCTGTGAGAAATGAAGGCAATGTAGGAGTGCTCAAAACTGCATTTCCTTAAGTTTCCACTTGAGGCTGGCCCCAAAAGCTGCAGAAACCACATACACACCCATTCCAAAAAGCTGATCTTGACAGTGAAAATAAATGTTTTCAGCCTGATTCAGAAATCACTTTATATCTGAATAGTTCTCTTTAATGAGCCCACACCATAGACTGTGTAATAAATGGACGTAATCTCCGCAACCTCACCCATCTGTTTCTGAAACAGTTTTAAAGCACATCGGCCGTCAGGCCATGATGGAAAATGGGCAGGCTTTGAGTATCCACACTGACAGCAAGAGGGCACCCATCAGTCACATGAGCTGAGCTATGCCTCTGATTGGGCAATCTTAATATCTTCTAAACTGCCGAGGTACAAAAAAAATTCTCCCCCTATACAGAGTGTGCCTTTAGCAAATTTATTGATTCAGATGGGAGATATTTTTTGTACGAGGCTATAAACATGTTTATTTTCACTGGGAAAGTGGCTTTTATTTTTTATTTTGGCTAGGTGTATGTGACTTATGGTACTTCCAGAACCAGCCTCAAGCGGACACTCAACAAAATGCCGATTTTAGCACTTCCACATTGTCTCATATTTTCAGGACAGGTTCATTATTTTATCATTATTTTGTTTTGACAGGCAGGCATGCTGTAGCTGTTAGCAAGGAGGCTAAAGGATAACCTTAGCTCTATAGCTTCATTTCATGCCAGAATGACCTAGGGTAGGCTGAGCATTTTCAACAAAGTACACATTTAGCTTTTAGTTTAGCTTTTAACCAAGTTTCATTCTATCTTCTTTATTTAACATGTTCTGATTTTAATCTATTTTAAGACACATTCTAATCTTATAGTTAAATATATGTTTATGTACCTTTATTTATTCTGTTTTAAATTGATTAATTGGTTGATTGAAGTGGCCAATCATAGCCCGGGATTTCTGGGTGGCCACCCAGAACTCTGTCTCAACATATCCAAGTCCCCAGATCAGACCTATGGACCCCTTTTAGCTCAAACAGCAGAGCATCACTGAAAAAGCAAAGTATATTGACTCAACTAACAAAAAGTGGATCTCAAACTGTTAAAAAAAAACACAAAAATCAAAGAGCCGCTCCCGTCCCAGACCGGGGCTCTACGCAGGTGGCTGATGGGATCTCACAGCCTAGTGTGTGTCGGTTGACTCTCGCTGTGCCGTCTCCTCTGATCACAGCCAATGAGAGGCCCCGTGCTGATCATCAACACAAACACACTATTGTTTACCCGGCTGCAGTCTGCCAAAGCTCGAGGAGGTCAATAAATACTGATTTCACTCTCAGTTTGTGGACGCAGAGAGGAGGAATGAGTGAGAAACTGAGTGAATCTTACCCATAGAATCTGACTTTAGATTTCAGAGGTCTTTAGCTCAAGACCAGCCTGAGACTGACACTTTTACTACAGTATCAACAGGCAGAGGGGGAATGTGTCAAACTCTTTTTCAGAGATTAGTTTTAATTGATTTTTTTATGTGTGTGAACTGAATGTTTGTGGTCCAAACTGGTCAAGACATCAGTGTCTGAGAAACAGTAAAGGAACAATCAACTTAGTCGACAGCTTGTCATTATGATGAGTGTGGGAGGGAGAGTGTGTGTGTGTGTCTGTGTGTGTGTGTTCAGACCAAGGACGGCAGGTTGTGTGTGGGAGCAGGACCATGTGTGCACAGTTCACCACATGTAGCGTTCACACACACTCTTCACTCATTACTGAACAGCTTGGGTGTAACTTCTGAAACCTCTCTCAGCATCTGTTGCTCTGATCTGAAAAGCGTCTACGTCCGAGAAGATGATTCACTCAGAGACAGATAAAAAAAAAACCCAACTATCTCGCCTTCTGCATTGCAAAAAAAGGACATCAGGCAGCTGTATGAGTGTGTGCTTAACGGTCCATCTGGCACACTGCAACACCAGTCATCAAAAGAAAGGTCAACCTCACAGCTACCACCACCTCATCCCTCCCCTCATCACATCTTCCTCCACTATAGCACCCTTTCAGTTTGTGACATCGAGTCCAAATGTCTCAACCTGCTTCTAAAGATTCTTTCTTTGCATATCTTCTCTGTTGCATTAAAATGATATTTGCCCACTTTCAAGGCCAGATTCTGACGTGTTCTGGTTTCTGTCTGTAGTCTGAGTAGTATCGACCAATCAGGTGTCAGCAGGAAAAATGGTTGAAGAGTGACAGCAGGTGTTCTAGAATTCTGTGAGCAAGACCAGAATTCTGTCTTTGATCTCTTAATTCTGAGGGAAAAAAATGTAAAATTCTAAAATATAGTGTCAGACCAAATCCTCCTCATCTTTATGTGAACCTCCGTTCAACAAACATTCAAAAATTATCTTTCTTCTCCTCTTGAGGACAGACCTGACAGATCTCTACTTTTAATGTTTGATCATTCTGCATCTTGATTATGTAATCCAAGCAAACTTAAGAGCTATTTATTATAAAAATGTAGTCTCTTTTTCAGTGTCATACTGATTTTTGTTTAACGTGTATTTAACCAGGTAAATAAACCATTGAGATCAGAATCCCTTTTACAAGGGTGACCTTGCTAAGAGGGCAGCAGCATACGTCATAAAAAGCATTACATGATAAAGAGACAGTTTACAAACAGTAGGTTAATAGAAAACAACGGCTTACAATGTGTAAACTGATTTATAGATGAAGTGCAGTATCTTGCTCCCAGATTAAAAATCAGAAACACTGGCACTGTCCAATTGCCCTCTGTATTTTATCTCCTAAGATCGAGCTTCAAGTGAAATAAGATCCACCATTCTCAAGTCATTTTGGAGAAAATTCCATGTGGTGAAAGAAGCAAAACTTAACACTCTTTTCCCGAGCTCAGTGCGGACACGAGGACCAGACAGTTTAAAGACCCCACAGGAACATAGCGCATAGATAAGAAGGCATCAAACCAACTAATGTATATGTCTGCACACCTTCAAAGATGGACAAGTTTAGACTGTGTACAAGTCACAGTGATGAGAACGGTGATGCACAGTGTCCAATAACTATGAACATTTGGCCAAGGTGCCCATATACATTTATACATTTATACATTTATCAGTGACCAACCTTAGTTCCCTCAAACAAGAATGGACAACATTGAAAGCTGACAGCAGAAACTCAAAAGCTTCAACAACAGATGCTGAGAATCAGTAGATGATAGTGTCATCAGCATAAGAGTGATACGTGGGATTTGACAGGTTTTCACATAAATTATTGATATAAATGGAAAATAGGGAAGTTGCTAAAGGAAGTTGGAGTGCAGCCTATGTGTAACTTACTGTTTACAGTGAAACTAACACTCACCACAAACAGATGAACAGGCACTCCTCTGGGGGATGGAATAAACCATTAAATGACAGGGTTTATTTTGATCTGAACAATGCAGCACACAGAAAAGGAAGTCGGTTACCTCTAACTGCTTGCTTCCCTATAACACAGAGAAGTTTTCTATTGTTCCCAGAGGGATATGCCTGTCGCTAGTGGATTTTCAAACTGATCCTGATACAAAGAAACATATTTCATACCCAGCCTGGTCTCCAGAAAAAAACAGGCTTCTCCACCAGCTCTAAAGAGTTAAATCCAGCTTCAAACTGATAAAAACCATCTCTGAAGGTGATCAAAGACAGAAAAAGCTATGAACCGTGAAGGTCAGACTGAGAGGTGTGCTCAGTTATGACTGTTAGCATGTGTGCTAATCCTTAAAACAGAGGCCCCTGTCATGAGGAACTACTCAGAGTGTCTGATGTTATTATGATAGACAGAGAGCAAGAGATCCAGGGTGAATAATCTGACAGCAGATCAGTTCTGTGAAACATCAGCACATCAAATTAACAACTTATGTTTATCCATTTTTTTTTTTGGTTGTACATCAGAATGTGAGTAAGCTCCAGCATTTAGAAAGCTGTTTGTTAATGAAACAATTGAGGGCTAATCTGATGTCTGAAGCTCCTCAGTGAACATCTCAAAGTTTCTGCTGTTTGTTAAGGTCAGAATTTCAAATATGTGAGATAATAAAGAGCAACTGATTCAATTTAAAGGCTTTTAGACACAGTGGTGAGCATTTACTCGAGCAGTCACAGGAGATGTTTCTGATTACCTCTTCTGAAGGAAAATGTAAAGAGTTATTTTACATGGACCGAGTAACGGCATAAAAGTCATGATTCTTTTCATGACACACAGGTTAAATTCAAAACACTGCAACACTCTGCGATAAAGATTAGTTGTAGATTGCTGTCTTTTATTGGAAATTATTTTCTACAAATTGCATTAAATCTGGCGAGAAAAAAAGTTATATAGTTTCATATTAAAACAGAAAATTTGGGGCTGTTGACTTATTGTCACAACACAGCCCCTCTTTTAAAGCACTTCACACTACTTTTTCATATTTACGCAAATTTTTCCATTAAAAAACACATAAATTACTTCTTTTTCTAATGAAATTATTTTCTAAATAACCATCTTCATCGTATCTTATAGAACTTTTCCTTTTAAATTTGGGGTCACTTAATATAAAATATAAAAAAAACTGAAATAACATTTTTCCATTATGTTGCTTTTTTTTCTCAAATAATTCAACTTCTTTCTCATGACTTTCTATTTTTTCAATTACTTATTTTTCAAATCTACCACTTTGTCTTATAACACTACAACTTTATTCACCTAAAAATTACATTTTTAGATGTTTGACTTTTTTTTTCTTATGTTACATAACTTACTTTGTTTAAGAATTCAACTTTTTCTCTGAAAACATAATTCTTTTACAACTATGATGATCCTTGAAATAATCTGTCTTTATTCTTAAATTTATTGTATATATACATATTTATATCCTATATTCTTAATATTTAAGATTTAACCCAATCACGCAGTATTTGGCATCATCATACTTCTTGCTTGAGTTTGGTTTTTTTTTTAGTGATCAGTCATTCAAATCTGGGTTTTCTTGCTGCTCTAAAGGGAAACTCCCTCATAAGCTAAACAAGATCAGCAGTCATCATATAATTTAACTTTCCTGTGACCCTCCTTATCTAAAGTTACTTCTGTTTGTGGGTTCACTTCCTTCATTTCCCAGAATGCTATTGGACAAAATAGAGGAAGTGGCTATATCTGCACTTGAGGGATTATAGAGATATTAAATAAAAGGTTTTCCAGTCTGTAGAATATTAGTCACAAGTTATTTTAACGTGACTTATAGCTGTGATGCATTCTGGTCTTCTCATGTGGTCAGTGAATCCACAATTCTTCTTCTGCAGTGCGATGAGGTAAGGTATTTATCACCAGTTATGCAGCGCTGTTGTTTGAAACATGAAAACAAGCAGACTTTGTTCATTTGTGCTGTAGTTTAGTAGCCGGCTATATTGAGCGCTGCTGGCAACCCGGTGCTTTGAGATGTATCTGTAGGCAAATGTGACAACAAGCAAACTTTGGCCCCATTTACACGTCAACAGTGTTAGGATGAAACACAAAAGTATAGTTGTGTTTCGGCCTCTCATTTACACGGAAACAACATTTCAGCCGACCTAAAATGCAAATTTCTTGAAACGACTTCCAGACTGTTAGCCAGCTCCATAGAAAAGCTTCAAATAAATAAATAAATAAATAAATAAATATTCAAAAAAATTAAATAAAATAAATAAATAAAATCCCATGTGTAAAAAAATGCCACAAACAATGATCATCACACCCAAATGACCTGAACAGGTCAGTAACCTGAACTGGTAATTATATATCACTCGAAGGCCTTTAAATACACTCAGTCCGCTGAGGAGGTACCTGAGTAAAGTCTACAGACTACCAACACCTGAGCTCCCTGTAGGTGTTTCAGTCTCAGGACTATATTGGAAGGCAGAGGAAATTACAGACTTTGTTTTATATCAACAGACTATTATTTGCAGTTGGTTTGGTTTTCCTTATATTGCAAGATGTAAAAGGTGTTTTAAATGTTTCTGAAATCACAATTTTTCATATGTTTCAGCCTCAAAGCGCCTGCAGGTCTTCAGGTAAATAACACCTGAGAATCACAGGAAGTAAACCCTGCAAAAAGACTTAGTGTATCTGTAGTTTTGTGTAAATCTTTGGAGGTTTATAGCTTCGTGTCTGAATCATAGACTGAGTAACACACTGTATAGACTCACCTCTGCTGCTGATAAAGAAACAATCCTCCTCAACACTCAAGTCCGACTGCAGCTCCTCCTCATCCTCAGCTCTCATTCTCAACAAAGTGCATTACTTTCAAAACATACAAACAAAAAGTAAAAAAGTGAACTGTTTTTCTGGGGTGAGAGGGGAGCAACGGAACACTTTCCCCTCTTTACACCGCTCTGGAGCTCCTCTCCTCTGAGGCGGAGCTCTGAAATCGCGCCGACCTGCCGCTGAGCAACAGGCTGGAGGCTTCGGACAACAAGCTAACGAGTGTAACTACAGTTATTTCCGGATGTAGCCTTCAAAGTAAAAGCCGAGCGTAAACTAAACGAAACAAGCATTTCATTTTTACACAGAATTAAACAAAAATAGATCAAATTGACAAAGTGACACGTACACACGGAAACCAAAGACCAATAACAATACAGGCAAAATAACACACACACACATATGTATGAACAAATATGATATGATGTCAATAAAACAATAAAAAACAGTACATCAGTGGTATTTTTTATGACTGCTATTTCAAAAAATAAAATCTTTTGTTTTCTATCTAAAAAGTTATCATCCATACCAATGACTTTATATGATATTTGTGTTCTGATTATGTTTGATAATTTCAATTACAATTACAATTAATATTGCCCATAAAAAATGTGTAAATGTGCCCTCATCTTGAGAAGGAAAAAAACGTATACCTCATTGAAATATTATATCAAAAAACCCGAGACTTTATGTCAAGATTTCTAAATTAAAGTTGACAGATGTTAAAAGAAATGTGCAAAATATCCAAGTATTTGCTGATTTATCCCAGGTTTAACTCATAAACTCTACACATTAAAATATGTTCATTATAGTTCCAAATGTTCATTAATAACTCAAAAAGACTTAAACAGCATATTTTACAAAGTTTATCACATTTCTTCTGAAATATCTTACAATGATTAATAAAGTAAAAGAAAACAGAAACTTAATGACTCTTATTTTGAAGGTAAATCTTTACTTACCGGCACATCTCTATTTTAGCTTGATACAGTTTCCTGACAATCAGACTAGGATTTGTTTAAATTTTTTTCTGATAAATATTAATAATTTAGTAAAAAATCAAACATCAAAAGTAACTGAACAGAAAAAAATAAAGCCATATGTTATTATTTCCTAATTTTATATGTTAATAATAATTTCAGGAAGAAACTGTTGTAAAAATGTAATGTCTTTATTTGAAAAAAAGTATCCAATTTTCAGTTGAACAACTGGGGTTGTTTTGTTATATTTTTTATGACAAAAACTGAGTCAAACCAGTTCAATGAAAATACGAATTACGTAAAAGAATGAGAAAATAAAATAAAAAATACAGTGGAATTAAGGTATAAATAAATCACGTTATAAAATATGTAAATATAAAGAAATTTACAACATAAGGGAAAAAAAAACTTTTTTTTTTCTTTTAGATGCCACATTGCAGCCATCCTAAATTATGGAAGCACAAAGTGGTCGTTGTTCTCTCAATTGAAAACAACATGCATAAATTGCAGCCATTCTTTTTGATTTAAATTTTAAAAGGTGGTTTTAAAATTCAGATGCACTGAACTTTTGAGAAGCAAATCAATAAGTCCATCCAGATCCCCAAAACTTTTATTCATGGAAAGATTCTCAGCTTTATGTGGCACTTTTGGAAAATCAGAGTTTGATCTTTTTAATGTTACTCACACTGAGGAATATTAACTAACTAAAGGAATGTGTGAATGTTCAGAGGAAACCTCCTGCAGCAGATTCCAGCCAAGTGTTTTCTCGGGAAAGAAAAGAAGCTGATGTGAACTGAATACAAATCTTTCTCTCCACTTGAGCTGAACAGACAAAATGAAGGAGCAGCTTTCAGTCCAACCACAAAGAAACGTTCATTCCAACAAAGTTTAAAAACTGGTCAGAATATAAACAGAAGTCATGTTATCCAGATGACTCAGTGCAGAGGTCAAAGGTCAGATTAGGCATGTTGAGGTTTAGATTGCTCCCTGCAGCAGTCGGACTGCAGCCTCTTTGTTGTGCCTCCTTGCCTCCTGCAGAGGAGAGCTCCCCCACCTGGTGGAAAGACAAAGCTACATCACATATTGTTCCAGATCATAAAGAAGCCTTTATTCAATGAATTTATCTGAGAGGCTCAATTCACAGGAGTGGAACATGCAACATAAAATGAAAAACCTCTGTTAAAACAGTATAAGTTTATAAATAAAGGAGATGATGTTGACTTTGCTTGAAGAAACTGATTACTGTAGGGCTGGTGGAGGTTTAATGGGGAGTCTCACCTGTCCTTCAGGGCAGGATTTGCAGCAGCGTTCTCCAGCAGGAAGCGGATGACCTCTATGTGACCTTCTGCGGCTGCTACATGCAGAGCCGACCTGCCATCATAGTCCACAGCATTCACGTCCATTCCAGAGAGAAAGTATCTGTACAACACAAAAGAAGAGGATGAGTACAACCAGGTATCTGAAGGAAACATTTCTCACTCTAAAAACTCACCTGATAGGCTGGTTCTGTTAATATGCATCAAACATGGCTTTACAATTTATTTCCCCTTTTCTTACTTATATTGCCTTCACATGACAGCCATCACCCAGAAAGTCTTTATGTCTCTGTTATGTTAAAGTTTGACTTTACCTCCTGAGGGCCTGGATGTCTCCTTTGAACGCAGCCAGTAGGACATTCATGATCTGATATCCCTGCAGAGAAAACAAGACGTTTTCACTAAATCTAAACTTCTATGCCAGTTTTTGGAAAATTTCCAGGATTTCCATTTAAGTTTGTCACATTTTGCTTGAAGTTCTGCAAGTCTATTCAATATCTAAATGTTTCTGTGGCAATTTGACCGTTTTTTGTTTAAAAAATGTCATATCTTTAATGAAAATGTCCAAAATGTACATGAAAGCTCAGAGACAGTCCAAAAATTAATTGTTAAATTTGCCTGAAAATTTTATACCATTTTTTAAAGATACACTAAAATATTTCAGATTTAAAAAAACAATATACATCAGTCTATATATATATATATATATATATATATATATATATATATATATATATATATATATATATATATATATATATATATATATATAAAGTTCTGATCCTGCAGACACATAAATTGAAGTGGATTGAGTGTAAAGCAGCAGCTCTAACCTCAGACTCAGCCTTCCACTGTCTGTAGGCCAGAATCTGTCTGAAAGGAGTCCTGATGTCAAAAGTGTGAAGCTGAAATGTTGAGATCAGCTCCTGCAAACACAAATAGGATTAGACCTCCAGAACATCATCATTATCTTAAGTTTTTAATGACTTTTATAATAATGTTATGGCCAATATGAATCACAAAAATGTGGAGCTACACCATTCCTTATATTCTGACCATTATTTGATGTGCTTTTATTCATGTTAGTTTGTATTTGTAGGTCATGTTGAGGCATCAGTACTGAAGGATAAAACATCTTCATATTAGTTAACATTGTTTGAATGTTTTATTGAGACCTGACAGAAATGGATGGCTCTCCACGGGTTTCCACAGGCATCTAACTCTGGAGAGAATGCCATCAGACCCAAAACACCTGGAACCACAGCCAGCAGGGTGCCATGACCACTACAGACAGCTGGTACTGATGTCTGCAGAGATAACAGTTTGATGAACTACACCAGTAAGAATTAATCAAATGAATAATTCTGTATCTGCAGCAGGATGGAGAGCAGACCTTGAAGTGGAAGGTTGTGGAGTAATCCTTCATCCCTGCCACCTGCATCATGGACAGCATGCTCCGTGTTGACACTGGAGACAGCACCTGGTCACCTGACAGAGGACAGAGGCCACCATTGGCCAACGAGGCGGCCATGGCAGCTCCTGATTCACAGGTGATCTCTGTGGAGGTGCACTGACACAGAAATAAAAATGAACTCAAAAATACATCTGTTGAAACAACAGTTTAACCTTCTTAACAAAAACATAACTGTGTGTTTGGTACCTGCAGCATCAGATCCAGAGCAGTGTTGATGTCAACTTTCTCTGGAAAACACTTAAGAGAAAATAGAAGAAGAAGAGAAAGCTGGTCAGAGAGAAAGAGGACGGCCTAGTTTCTAAAAATGATCGAGATGCTGTTTACCTTTTTCTCCTGCAGGTAGAAGGATAGAGCATGGAGTCTGACACTGTCCTTCCTGCTGCTCTGGTAACTACAGATAAAATATAATACAGTGGGTATTTCCCTATAGAGACAAATCCACAAAAAAAGTAATATCAATACCTGGTGCAGTTCAAGTTGGCATGTTCCTTGTTGCAGAGCCTCCTGATGACATTCAGGACCTGTGAACACTCAAGAAAACCAACACATAAATACAAAAACATGAAAGTCGTTTTAATGTCCATCTGCTTCACTCACTGAGTCATATTTCTCCTCTTCCTCTGCTGAGAGTCTCCCTGACAGCTAGAAATGAGATGGAGAAAGAGGAAATAATATTAATAGATATATGGATGGACTGATGGATGACAGAGTAATGGATAAATGAATGGCTTCATAGATAGATTGATAGATTGCTGGATGGATGAATAGATGTATAATTCAGTGGATGGGTGGATAGATGAGTTACCTGTAGTAAAGATGTGGTAACGATGGCTCCTGTCTCAGTCAATGGGCTGTGAGGGATTCCTACAAACAGAATATAAATTATAGTCACTACTGCTTGGGGGTCAGGGTCAGTGGTACACAGTACCACAGTTTCCTTACAATTTTTTTTTTGTTTTAGATTGTATTTTTCATTTATCATGTAAATCTGTTGTAGCCATATTTAACTTGTTCATTTAATCACATGACATACCATTTAGAAGATCTTAAATTTGAATTCAGGAATGTGTTCTTTTCTAAGGAAAATAACTGATTTGCAAGAACAGGGGGTGAAAAACAGACTGGTCCAGGACCTGTTTTAGTCAGAGTAAACGGCGAGTCATGTCTGGAATAACCCTCCATGCCAACGTATCTGTGGACAAGGTCAGAGCCCAGGAGGTCCACTGCCACACCGTACACCAGCGGCCATGACACCTCGCCCAAGACCACACAGCCTGACCAGTCCCCCAGAGACAACCTGACATGTAAACAGACAGGTTAAAGAAAAACAAACATCTTTCTGAGGGGAAATAGTCCTTTAACAGAAGAGTTTGATATACCGCTGTCCATCCACAGTGCAGATCGAAACACCCCACTTTGTGCCGTCCATGCTGTCCTTCTCTTTCTCCTGAATACACAAATATGCAACAAGAAAAAGTTGTTCACTGCCTCTTTTAAGACATCCCTGAGTCTATCGGGACACAGTGGTATCTTAATAATCATGAGGCTTTACAGCTGGACAAACCTGCACAGACGACAGCTGGCGACACCTTGAAAACAGCTTCTGAGTCTCTTCAGTGAAGGTGGAAAAATCAGGGATGACGAATCGTCCCTGCAGAGATTTCAGGATCAGAGAGACGAATCCTGTAACACATCTGCAAATAATCACAGAAAGGGACTAATATTAAGAAAAGATAATAAGGCTAATAGCATGAAAGACTTTAATATCAAATCCCAAATAATATTCAATCAGTGTATCGTCTGCAAAGAATCGTACATAGATTTTTGGAATGTTTGGCTTACGGACCCAATTTACACAAAAACATTTTACTCAAAAACGTAAAGCATAGTGAAAATAATCTTTACTTGGTAGCCCTCCGCCAAAGTAGAGGCGGGCCGTTTATCTTATGTGTATATTGAATGCGTCTTCACTGATTCGCGAAGTGGTGCAACAGATGCAAAGGTAGGTAGCAGGTAGTCTGCCATTGTTACTGTTGTTGTTGTCTGGTTTGTGCATGGCAATCAAAAGTTCCCACAATTAAAGTGTGATGTGTATGTGCAAAGTTGGGAAAATTCCACTCTGGAGGCTGTTTTTAAAAGTTTCCATTTTAGGTCAGCTAAAATGTTGTTTACCATGTAAACTAGAGGCCAAAATACAACATTATCTTTGTGTTTCATCCTAAAACTGCTGTCGTGTAATTGGGGCCTTAAATTGGAAACTGAATAGTTGCATCAAGAATATGGAGAGAAAAGGGTTAAAGGAAGGTTTGTTTTTTTTTTTTTTTTGAAGATTAAATCTGATGCAGGATAAGGAGATACCTGTGGAAGGTGTTTCTATCCACTGATCCCTCAGCATCCTGCAGTTTCCTCAGGTGAAAGAAACACTCTCTGAGACGAGGGTCAGATCTGTGCAGACCGGAGCTCCAGATCGACTGAAAACAGACAAACAGTTGTCACACAGAGATGATCTGGTCTTGTCAACATGAAGAAAAACAACAAAAACTCAGAATCAAACTGGCCACTGTGGCAAAAAGAAAGTTGGTGAATTAAAATACCTCAAAAAACTGGTTGACGTTTAATCTCCCATCTGAGGCGAAGCTGTCAAACAGAACATCAGCAGCCCTGGAACAACAAAAAGTTCGAATCAGTAGTGATGGTGGTTTCCTGATTCTTTCAGAGTAATGACCTGCAGACTTACACCCTGCGCTTGGCCGGACTCTGCTGAGGAGGAAACCAGGGCTGAGTTGGGGGGAAGATCCTGTCCTCCGGCTGGACCACTGCCTGAGGGAGAGGAGGCTTCAGACAGCCATTACTGGCTGACACAGGGACTATTACAAATCAAACCAACAAAGTTTATTTGCATTGGAGTGCAAATGGCCTAGTGGTCTGGGTTGCACTCTGTATGGACAAAAAGACCTTGGGTGGGTAGCCCAGGTTCAAGTCTGGCCTGTGGTGACTTTTCTGCATATCACTCCTCTCTCTCACTCTGTTTCCTGCTCTATCCACTGTCCTGTCCTCTCACATTAAAGACATAAGAAGCCTGAAAAAATAACTTTAAAAAAAAAAGTTTATTAGCATTAAGAAATATGTCCATCTTTATCCTGTAGGGGATAGTGAACTCTTTAATGCATATAAATTTAAACTATTTAAACTGTTTGTATGAACATTCAGCTGATCTGGATCAAACCCAAAGCTTGAGTCATACCTGCAGGTCCAGGACTGACAAGACTGACAGGCCTTTGGACTGGACTCTGGACCGCAGTCTGTACTGAGCCTTGGTTCTGGATCAGGCTCCGAGGAGCTGGACGTGGTGTTGTGTCCTATAAGAGGACATAAAAAAAACCCTGCTGTAAACTGATGTGTGTCTCAGTGGTGTAGGGAGAAACAACACTGACAGAGAAGATTTCCGTCCTTGTTATGCAGAAGTAAAAGTAAAATTAGCAAAATATGCTTTTCAACCAAAAGGACCAGGATCTTTTAGTTCCAGTAACTTATTTTCAAGGGACTAAATTATTCTGGTAGTCCTATTTTTGTCTGCATTTCCACAGTGATCAGAGGTCCTCTAAAGATTTAGACAAATGAGACAAGTGCTGTATGGAGAAGCAGTAAAAGTAATTACACTATAACTTCTGGGGCAGTAGGAAAGAGATGAAGGCCATACAACAAAGATGGCACCATGGAAAGACAAAAAGGCATGTGTGATACTATGTTGATGGAGGGTGAAATACAAACACTGTGGGTGCTCCACCAATCAGAATTGTTTAGCTTGCCCCCAAAGTTCCTGGAACTTTGTGTGCAGGGCCTCCTGACCAGGAACTATTTAGAGGGGAGAATTATTTATCCAGGAACTAACTTAAGACCGTGGTTTAGACCTTAGTTCATAGTTCTTGGAGAAATTTCCTGTGGTTGAAAAGCACCTAAAGAATCCAACAAGTGCCTTTGAGTGCACTTAAAAAATTATATTCATGTGTGTTTTTGACCTGTAAATACACTCAATGAAGTTCCAGCTCGGTCAGAATGTTTTACTGAGTCAGGTCTATGTAAAGGAAGATTAAAGACTTGTGTTGAGGGAGGAGGAAAAAGACAGAAACAATAACATGAGCGAGACGTGTTGAGACAGGTCCACCTGGTTTTTAGAGCTCCTCTGCTGACTCTCGCCTGTCATCCCTCCATCATCTGAAGGAGGAGAAGATAGAAACTTCAATGATCACAGCATGTCTCAGTCTGTGAGCTGATGAAGGATCTGCAGCAGTGTGGCTTTCTTTAAACACAGTGAAAATCTAACCATAGTGTCATGTTGGTCTGAAAACAAGTCTATGGATGCCCAAGGTATAAAAATAAAACTTTCTGAAAATGTTCTAGTTGAGCTGCATGTGTGAACACAAACAGCTGAACTTCCCCCTGACTATGAATGAATTAACAAAGTATACATGACAAAATCAAATAGTTGCTTTAAGGGGCAAATGTTTGTGTCCTTTGTACGCTATCATCTTCACTTTTGCTCCTAAATTATAAGTATAACCTTCTCTGTAAACATCTTTTTGAGTGAAAACAAAATGCCATAGTTTTACAATCACTTTATCTGAGCTCAGAGAAACAAAGCTGTCGCAGACTGCGTATTTGAGTAAACACAGAGAAATAAAAATAGAAGCAGTTTGAATGTAGACTGGTGGTTTGTGATTCTGAGGTTTGTTCTGTGAAGATCAGTCTAAGCTCTCATAGAAAAATAAAGATAGAAAAATAGATTCAAAAGAACTAGCCAATCAGCAATTCTGTGGTTATGAGGGGGCGGCAACTTAATTTAGACACCAGCAGGCCCCGCCCACTAAAGGATGCTTTACGCACCACTAATCACAGGGTGTTTTACTCACGCACACACACACCTTTCATGTCAGGCTCTTTATTGGGCTCCAGCAGATTGTTGCCGTCCAGACCGCCGTAACGTTTCCTCCATTTTCGTCTGAGAGAAGGAGTTCTCTGAAAACTGCCCCACAAGAGGAAGTTACAAGAAAACATGGCTTAATAAATTAAAAATAAGTTTGTTTCAGGTTTTCAATATAAGAATGACTGAACTCTGCAGAGAACTTTTCAACTCACTGCTACTTAATTTTAAAATCTGAGAAGCAACAACAAATGAAAAATGTTTAGAGCCTGAAGTTAACAAAACAATTGACTTTTTCATATTTTACTAAAATAATGTTTACAATATTTTTTCCCAAAAGTGTAGTAAGCATGGTAACGTTAGCAAATTGGCAGTTTACTTTAGGCTGCAAATAAAGTCGACAACCTAAAAACTAGAAAAGTAAACTCAGCAAAAAATAAAGAAAGAAAGAAAGAAAGAAAGAAAAATAAAAATCTCAAGCCTGCATTCTCTCTAATGACCAGCTGGGGGTTACACATCCGATCAGTCTGAATCTGCTCTCTTTCCCACCTGATTCATCCTCTTTATTAAGATTTATCCCATGAATTTATGGTATTAGTCTTAAGTGTCAGTGCTTCAATACATCATGATGTTTATTTTGAAAATTATGGTCCCATTTAGAGTCACAGAGACAGGGCTTTTATTTATCCCACAAATTTGTCTTTCTTGTATATCTTTCTTTTCTTTCATTTTCCCTACCATTTTTGCATCTCATTCTATTTCTGTGCTCTCATTGCCTCACGTTTATTGTATTGTTTTGATCTTTTCTTGCTTTGATCTTCCTCTAAGTCTCATGTCCATCAGGGGGCAACTCTGCTAGCATACCTCATAAAATCTTTAGATGTGAAAACAGATGGAAGCAGCTAGTGTAGCTTGGTAAAAAAAAAAAAAAAAAAAAGACTTGCTAAACTTAACACGAATACCATTGTTTCAAAGAGTTTAAAAAAGGAAAAACAGCTAGGTTAGCTTTTGTTTGAGAAACACAGAGAAACAGCTAGCCAAGGTTAACGTAAGAACTGGATTAGGGGGAAACTGAGGAGCCTCTGAAGTCCCAAAAAAGATTTTTTTTTTCTTACTTTGTGGGGACATGAAAATAATTTGTGTGCACAAGATGTCATAATTGTAAACATTTCAGCACTAGAATATTTTGAAAGATCCCTCTTATCACCTGTCATATGGAGAGGATGTGTTGAGTAATTTTGTACATTTTAAACTACCCACAAAAAATGTCACGTTCAAATGTAAAGAAAACCACTAGCAGCCCATTACATCATATCATTCAAATAGTTAAATTAAACACAAATTAAGTCTCTGATTAGGAAAAATAGCCAATCACAGATCAGACAGGGGCCCATGTATGCAACCCATGGCCCTGACGCTCTGCGCACACCCCTGCAACCAGTATCTCTCAAGCTTGAAGTTTCACAAGACAAGTTAAATAGAAATAGTTGAATGGAAATCTTGCTTTACATGAATGCATGAAAACAACAGAAAGGAAATGATAAAAGAAGAGCCACAGGGGAAATGTTTAATATGTGTACTCCTGAATAAAGTATCATCAGTAATGGGGCTCCTAATTGAAACTCTGGAGTTTAAAACTAGCTCTGTCTTTACAGCTTCTTATAAAAAAAACAGTTTGCTGAACAGGAACCAGCACCTATGAGCTCAAGTCACAGCTTTAACCAGCAGGTCTCAGTTTCTTTCCTCTGAAAACTCTGCCACGTCTCAGCCTGTCCCTCACCATCACAGTAGGAATGTATGGCTGGAGAGTTTCCAGAGTTATGGAGGGCAGCTACATGGAAAAAAATCTGAGCATTGTTCAGGAACAGACAGAGTAAAAAGGACAGAAGTGACTCAGTGTTTGCTAAATGTGTCTCACCCCAGGTACGAACCGTCCTCTACCTCCTGGCTCTGACTGCTCTCCATCGAAGCGTTCAGGTGTGTTGCTCCAGTGATTCTCCCAGAGGTGCTTTCATGTAAAACAAGGTGGTTAGTGAAGCAGCTTGTTCTCTCAGTGAGTATGTCTGCAGGCTATAAACTTTCTTTAATGAATGGGATGGTTCAGAGAGGAGGGGAAACCAGTCACAGCTGCAGACACTCCCATCCCTGCCACAGCCACCACACACAATCAAACAACAGCTAAAAACTGCAAGGAGCTCAGAGTCAGGTTGTGGAAAGATGCCAAAAACACAACAGTTCACAACACAAGAAAAACTGTTAGTAGAAGATGAAAATTACATACAAAAAACTAAAGATTTAACGAAATAAGACACCAGAACAATGGGAAATTGTAATGTTTTGAACATACCAAGTGGTGAATGACAGATTTTAAGATGCAAATATGTTCTTACTTAATTCTTGTGGTTCTAAGGATAAGTTTCTATTTCTGTATGGATTGCATTATTTACAACATTCTAACTTACATGATATAAAGGGGAAATTCATGAATAACAATGAATATAAAATGTAAAATACCCTTTGAATTCAGGGCTCTTAATTTTTTTCTTATAATAAGATATTCTTTTCTGTACCTTTCCTCTGTGTGTATATTTCTCAGACTTTATCAACAATAAAGGAAATTCTGTACCATCTTAATATGCAAACTTATTATCTAGAGTTTTAGATTAGTAAGGATAAGGTTGTCAAGGTCAACAATATGGTTAAATCAATGTAATAAAAATAAGATAAGAGAAAGAGATTTTTTTGTACATTTTGTTCAAATTTCTGTTCAAAGGGTGTAAGATACAGGGTGTAGATGTTCTGTCCGAATAATTTTTCATGAATTGTTGATAACTGACGATTTTTTGTGTATTCTATTTAAATATTATTTTAACTGTGCAATATGATTTTATATTTTGCAGCCTGTTTAACAGAAACATTAACTTTGTATCTTGTGTGGACACTCCTGAAAAGGGCATTTAAAAACTGGATGGAAAAAAATGGGGTGAAAAAGTGTGGGACTGCTCCGTTTTGACAACCTTATTATACAGTCCATGGACATAACGAGATAAATGAAGCACAGTGCTTTTTCACAACCTGATGTTCCAATCTGCTACAGTAGGTGGCGACGTGCACCTGTAATGTAGTTTGTAGTCTGCCGATAAAACCCACGAAGAAGAAAAAAAAAATCTAAACAGAAGAGTATCAGAAGCTAATGGGCCTGAGCAGGTGGATGTGTTCCCGGTCAGGTTTAACTGCTTTTGGCCTTTATGTTAGATTTTCTGACTCTTTTAAGTTTCTAACGTTAAACCGTTTACCTGACGACATCTCCCTGGTACTTAGCCAACGCTTTGTTCCTCTCTCCCGGTTCGGACCACCTCCTGTGGCTGGTGGCAGCTCGGTAACGTTCAGGAGTTTCTCCAGAAACAGACAGATGCCCAAAAAGGAGAAAGTGGTCAGTTTTTACACCACAATGATCTATGTGATCGCAGGGGCAGTCACATAGATCTTTTCATGGTATTATTCTTTCACCTCGGGTAATCATGATTTTACATTTGCCAGTTTCACTCTACGTCAATCTAACTTTAATAAACTTAATATTTTTCTGCTTCTAAACTGCTGTTAAACAAGCACAATGACACTTCTTTGACCAAAAGTGACAAAATCTGTACAGCTGTCAGGTCTTAAAACAGTACAGTTTTAAAGAGGAAAAAAATCATGTACGTTTTATAGTTTACTTAAGCCCGATAAAAGAATAAGTCCTTTTTTTAAGAATATTATTTTTCATTTTGTCCTTATGTGATTCAATGTATTATTTTTTTTATTTCTCTGTACAAGTAAAGCACTTTATAAAAGGGTATTCTGAAGAGTGCTCTAAAAAAAGTCATTATTGCTACATATCTTATCATTTAAGGCATGGGTTTCCAAATTTTTCAGCCCACAACTCCTAAAATAGTAGTGCCAGAGACAAGGGACCCCTGCTGTGGGAATACACTTATTAGCCAATCCAGAAATGAAAAGAAAATAAATAAATAAGCCTAAGATACATAATTTATTTGAGCTGAAGGAAACAAATGGAACATGTCTGTTTGCAAGTTTTGGGAAACTTGGAGCACTTCAGGCTCTTTGATTTTGATTCCTTTGGACTCCAGCTAACCCTCCTCTGATTTAAACAGGTGAAAGGTCCGCCAGCTGCCGTAGCAGCAGCTCAGACCGAAACATCCTCTCCGGTAGCTCGGGACAAAAGTGGAGCTGTCACGATAGTTGTGCACGCAAAACCCGGCTCCAAACACAGCGGCATCACAGGTTGCAGTCTCACATTCTGTAAATCTTACATGATACATGTCATAATCACACAGTTTGAACCTTCTTCCTGTACTACTCCTTCAGATGTTTCAACAGAGGCAGTGGGGGTTTCGATAGCAGCTCCTCCCACAGATGGAGAGGCGAATGCTGAGCTCATCCGCTACCTGGCTGAAGTCCTGGAGCTGAAGAAAAGTCACGTCTCTCTTGACAAGGTTGTTGAAAGAACTCTGAATAACTGTGGTGTTCCTACGTCACACATCTAGTACACCCTGGTGATTTCAGGAGGGGTTCTGCATGCATTTGAGCATGGGTGAATACAGACATCATTTATGCTTATTTGACTAGAAAGGTCTTCTCTGTTTCTGCCCTCTTTCCTCCTGTCTCTTTCAGGGCTCCCGGTCTAGAGACAAACTAATCAGAGTGGACTCCTCTCTTAGTCCAGAGGAGGTGCTGAGGAAGCTCAGACAGGCTGCTGGCTGACTTGAAGATGAAGGAGGGTGAAATGCTCTGCGTTTGAAGAGGAGGATGGAGGAAATGGATGTCCTTCTATCGTCTCATCTGTTCCCACAGGTCTTCATAGCTGGACTAATGACACTGCTGGGACACCAGAAAAAACTGTACATGAACTCATGAGGAAGACTTGTTCCATCCCTTTACAGGGCTGCAGCATCATGAGAGACAAGTGTTTACCTGTAGACCAGACGTGACATCTGGATCAACACAAACTGATGTATTTTTATGTTTGGATTAAAGAGCGCTTACCTTGGAATAAACATCCCAAACCTATCAAATTTTATTGAATAATCTAAATTCCTTAAGGGATTAATGTGAAAGAAAAGTGAGATAAGGAAGAGCATATGCACATTTGTATGCAAGCAGTAGGTGGCACTGTGGTACTCTTCTCTAACCTCAAGGAGTATGTGCATTTGTGAAGTTGATGATGGAAACTGAATATGTTATGTCTGTTATGTAAATAAAGCAGAGGCTTAAAAGACCACGGCTATTAGTGATTTTTATTTATTGTATTGGGAAAAAAATACTTTTCACAGTTTTTCACTTGTGTAGGTAAGTGCAAAGAATTGCTTTTACCAAACAGAAAAACGTGGAAAACCCCTCACACTGTCAGCAGTCATGTCAGATGATGTCACTTTAAGTTTTAGAAGTGATATGCTAATAAAATTATTGGTTTCTTACAACATGGTGCACACTTTAGGTATTCGAGTTACTTCAACTGTAAGACCTCAAAAAATTCTCAAGTATCAGCTGTACTCTGTTCAGATTATTTACAAAGTTCCAACATCAAGATTCAGTCTTATCCCTTTTAATCCACCATGAGCAGATCTGCCAACATGATCTGCTGAGACCATGTAGGAATTGGAAAGAGGGGTAAGAGAAGATGTAGGAGGAGAGAGATGAATGGAGACAAACATGAACTCATACAGACTTTGAATGTTAAGAATTTATCATTAGACTTTTGAGGATTTGCCAGAGCTCTGAAGAAGATGGCAGATTGTCAAACATTCCAGATGGTGGTTGTTTGGATTTAGAGGAGTTGTTCCAGTTAAAATATACCTTCATGGACTTCTTTTAATGTCTATATTGTGTTTCTTGTTAACTTTTGAACCTGCTTAAAGAAGTTTCCCAAATAACTGCCCTTATGACTCCAGGTCCTCTGCAAGGTTCCCATGTGACCCACCAGCACCAAGGGAGTCCTGATTGTGAGTGCCACCTGTCAGCAAAGCGCTGAAGTTGAGGAAGATAAAGCTCATTAGCATCCGTCATCAGCTGAAGAATCAGAGGATGGGCTTGAATTAGTGGAGCATTAATGAGCCAAGTTTCTTTGAGTTAAACAAGAAGCTTCAAAGAGAGAGGAGTCGTATCATCGGCACAAGCTGACATCAAAGCTGGGACACATAATGAATCTCCATCAGACATCACAGCTTCAAAATCCTGTTTTATTTCCTACTCTACCAGCAAAGTTTCTGCTTTCAGGGACCATCCAGAAAAGTTAAGTTTGTTTCTACTCTGAATGACCACATTATATAAGAATTACCACAGAGCAGCAACTTTCTGCAGCTAGTTTTAGGACAGTTTTCATGATGATCCTGGATCAGCCGCTTTGTGTCTGCAGCTGAGTCCCTCCGAAGCTCCTGTCAGACAGCAGGACACTCAGACGAAGAGTTAAGCTCTGCTGGCTGGAGAAATATTGTCACTCCTAAATTTCAGAGATTCAGAAACGTAAATCCTCGGCTCCATGTTGGGCACTGGATGATCTCCTCTGTTTTGGGGAGATGTCACAAAAGTCTGTCTCAAAGGAGTAATGGGTCTAATTCTGTAAAAAAATAAAATGAAGTTGTTGTTTTTTTAAATGCAGGGCTATGGGGGTAAATATGGTCATATTTTAACATCTTTAATTCTTTTATGTTTTTTTATTTCTATATTAATATGTACATTACTAAAGTAAATTGTAATATTTGCAGTATGTATCTCTTTAGGCATATATTTTTTTAGTTGTTGTGTTGTTTATTTTGTTAGTTGTGTGTATCTTCACGGTTGTATTTGTTTCTGTAAATATCTTGTTTCTTCGTTTTGACAAACACATCTGTACTAAGCACAAAAAATAAGTAATTTTTGTTTATTTCTTTCTTGTAACAGTGCTTCTTGGTAATCAATCATACACCGTTAGAAAGCCTGTTTATTTCACTTTTAAATGGTGCCACATTGTAAGTAACATGCACTTGTGGGATGAGCAGCAGAGCTGATGAATGTTGGTTGCACCCATGAACATTTGCTGAATCTTCTCTGTCAATGCCAAACAGCTGGAACAACCTTTTCCTCAAGCTGCCAAGAGTCCCGTTTGTTAAATTAATAAACTGTTAAATTGCCACTATGTAACATTTCTTGAGACTTCAATAATCCAGTCTAAAAAACAATACCAAACAAAAATCAGTGGCAGAAAAAAAAAATGTTTGGTATTGGCTGAGAAGATATTGCAAATTCTCTATGGATGCAACCCTCATACTCAGCTCTGCTGTTCATCCCTCAAATGCATGTTCCTTATAAATGTGGCACCATTTAAAATGAGCTTTCTAGCTGTATAAGATTTGTTGTCAAAAAGCATTGCTACAAAGAAATAATCTACCAAACACAAATGTTCTGAATTTTTGTGCTGAGTTTGTGTTATCTTTTATATTTGCCCTTCTTTGTTGACACCTTGTTACATTTTTGAGTCAGATGATGTGTCTTTGTTGTTCATTTGCATAATTTCTTGGTTGTTTTGCATCCTTATACATGTCTTGAGTCCTCGTGTTCATTTAGTTTCTGTTTTGTTTCTCACTGCTGTTCTTTTGTGTGTTTTTGTAATCATCATGCCTCACTGGTCAATGTACTTTTTACGTACGGTGTTTGTAGCTGTTGGTCTGCATACAAAAGATGACGATAGTGGCCTTACACAGAATAAATGAGTCCTCCGAGGAAGAACAGCCCGAAGCCTGACAGAGGATCAAAGACCAACAGAAGGAGTAAATGAAGGAAGAAGACATGATCAAAAGATGCAGAGCTGCATCCTGCATGAATACCAAGAGTCAGCAGTGTGTTTTGGTGGCTTGTTTATGAGGACATTTCTTAATGCTGTTTTTTTAAGGGATGGGGTAAAAAAACAAATCATGTCCTGCAGCCAAGCAGAACAAGGCAAAGGGTCTTAAACCGCCTACTTGACTTCTCTCTAAAGGTTTATTTATAGTCCATCTCCTCAAATGTCCTGCTCGCCCTCTGATAGCTGACATAACACACAGTTTTAATGCTGAGAACATTTTCCTTGTTTGCTCTCGAATGTGCGTGCCCAGCTGTGGCGCCATGTCAGTCCAATGATCTTATTCTCACAGTAATGCTGCACTGACAACAGGAGGATTTGGATGCTACAGCTCTGACTCTGCTGGCCGGATGTTTACCCACAACAATCAACTCAGTGTGTGCTTGTAAATAAATAAGTCAGGGCACATCACAAAGTCAAATCATAAAAACACCCAATATCAACAAAACTCAGTCATCTTCAAAGCCAAGTCTCAGAAAGACACCTGGGAAGAAGAACAGACAAAGCTTCAAAAGTTTGTTTGTAAACTGAGATGCATTTACATGAATACATCCTTGAACAAAAAAAGCTTGATTCTGACATTTTTTAACACTGCAGTAGGAAGCAGGAAGACAGAAGCGGCAATTTGACTTGGATGTGGGATAAAAAAAAAACAGAACAAAAATAAATAAATACATAAAGAGGCTGTGAGCACTTTCTGTTTGACGTATATACACCTTCTGATTGGAATTGCGCACTGCTGTCATGATGACATGACTCTTGACAAGGCGTGTGTTTGTTTTGGAAACAAACAGAGATCAGATCTTTCTTTTACACTACTTTTCTTTGTTCAAGACAACTTTTTATAGGATACAATGTGACGAGGTAAGGTATTTATCAACAGTTACACAGCACTGTTGTTTGAAACATGACAACAAGCGAAACTTTGTCAGATTGTACTGCAGTTTAGTAGCTGTCTATATTTAGCACTACTGGCAGCCTGGTGTTCCAAGATGTATCCGTAGGCTAACCTGTAACGTTAGCGAATCCTTATGTCCTGCTCATCTACCAAGCAGAGTCAATGTTCATTTTCATTTTCATCTTCATTTTATTGATAGACCCTCAATTTTGAACAGATAACTGCTGCATGTGGGTTGGAATGAACATTATCACAACTAGCTTAGCTTGTGTTTTAGCCTTTAGCCTGTGCTCTATCTAAGAAATCATTTTCAGCAGAGAAAAACACTCTTCTCTTCTCAATACTAAACTCTGTCAGCTGGTCCTGTCCGACCCAATCGGGAAGCTAAGAAATAACATCTAGAAATAACCTATATTGGTGTTGATAATCTCATTTTAAATTACGGATTGGATCAGGCATATATCTAGAAGTGAGACTTTTTAAAGATTACAAAAAGTTGTCACAGTCCCTTTAATTGCTTTGTGATTGATTCATAAATACTGACCAACTTTGCAAAGAGCAGTGCTTTGCTACGTTCTGTCTGAGGTCCCACAGTGTCATTGGAATTTCTTTAATCTTGACCCATTCAGGGGACAAATTTTCCATTAAAAATAATTCCCTTCCTATTTTTGGCTCATGGGTCATAGATGATCTTACTCAGACTCATCAGGTCCAACATTTTACTGCTTGAATGGTCTGACTTTATAGCTCCAAACTCTTGGACCAAAACTTTTACGGTTTAAAACCTCCCACACAGGAGAAAAAAAAAGAGAGTTATGTAATAGTTAAGCCTGAAACGACCCTAAACTCCCTGTTTGTTTGTTTACCAACAGAGGGATGGAAGATTACTGGACACATCTTGTGTGTCAGAAGGGTTTAAGCTAAGTTTATGTGAAGGTTGGAGACATTAAAACCTTCATCCCTCCACACTAATATGAAAACATAAATAGAAGCGCTGCAGGCGAGGAAATGCAGCCTTGTGTTATTTCCTCTTCAGCTCTTTAAAGTTAAATACAAGAAAGGAAATTGGAAAACACTCCGTCTGTCACCAACCAGCCATGGCCCCAGACAGATTCATTCCGACAATTTGTTTCTAGAACATATGCTTGTTGTAATACAGGAGGGACATGTATCTGGGTAAATCACTTCATCTATATGCAATCTGCTTTGTTTTCTTTCAGATCAATGTCATTACAAACAGGAAACTCAGAGCGATCCTCGTTAGACTCTTTACTGACCTGAATATGAGCTCCATCTGGGAAACTGTCAGACAGTTTCCTGCGTGACTTTTAACTTAAAGCTCTATATATTTAAAGTACACCATTACAAGTAAACTTCCTGCATTAAAATTTGGTTTTACTTAAAGGTACAGGTGTACTATGGAAGCCCTAAGTAGATGTGCATCCAACCATAATATTATCTTTGTTTTCTGGGGATAATGAAGAAAAACTTTTTGTTCAAAATCTCAGTTTGTTAAATTTACACCAGATGATCATGACTTAGACACTCAGTTTCAAAAGCAGAAACACTGTTTCCTATCCTGTTGCTTTGATATTCCCTTTTTGACATTAAATGAATAATTCAAACTTAATTTTATTTAAAAACCAAAAAGACCATTGTAACATAAATAATCACAATAAGAAGTAACTATGATGACAGAAACCAATTTTGACAATCATTTATTAGACCTTGATTTGTATTTTAGAGTTTTATTTATTTCCCATCTGTTAACATGAAGGAGGTAGGGGTTATAAGCTATACTGCAGCTAGTCAACAGGTGGAGCTTTAAACGTTTTCGTTTCTCATTTGGGAAATAAATGGAAATTGGATGGGGCATGTATAAAAAATAAATAAATAAATAAATAAATAAATAAATAATCCTTTTTCAAATAACTATTGCTTGACTTAGGTCCCAAAGAGATAAAGGGAAATACTAAAGCAAAGCATGAAAACTTAAAGTGTGGCTGGTCATCAGACATCTGATGCTGCTATCTGAAGAAAAATTAAAATCCTCTGACCAGTTTTTTTTGCAAACTTACACAAATGTTGCTGAATTATTTGAGTGCAAAGTGTTGCAGACTTTCAGCCCTCAGAAGTTTCTGTGTGAAGTCTGGTGTTTGTGTAAGATTTTAGAGAGTCTCCCAGCAGCTGTGATCTCTGTGATGCTGCTGACGCCTGTTTACATCCAGAAATCTCTTGTTCAGCCTCATTGTGCAGATTTGAGCATGCAGAGAGGAGGCTGATCGTGAATCACCAGGGTGGGTCACGACAGAGTAACACACATACTTTAAACACTGCTCTACACACACTTCCATCTTCCTTCATATGTTCACCTAAGATTGTGATTTTCTATCTACTATTTCCCTTATTTTTATGTCTATGTGAAGTGATTCTCAACACTACATGGTGTTCTGTCCACCATCTAGCATGCTTGTGTAGAAATACTGTCACTAAATGAGACGTTCAGTGAATATCATTCTGTAAGAACATCACAACAATTTTATCTTTTTTATCATACTGCTTGTGAAACTAATATTTATTCAGATTTTACACATTGACACAGGGTAACTGAAGAGTGGGGTGGAATGAAGGTCTTGAGATAAGGAAACTTGAAACTTTAAGAAACTTGACATCAGGATATCTGAAAGTCCTTGAAAAGCATGAAAATGTCTGATATAAAGAAAGACAACTTTAATAATGTTATGTAAGTTTTGTATTTTTGGCCATATTTTATGACTGAGCTAGCTCAGAACCCACCAAAAGAATCTTATATCCTATAGTAACATGTTATTATCTTGTGCACACAAAATCTCTTGTAAATTGTAATCCTCTCAGGGTGAGCAAGATCCTGATGCAAAGCAGAATTTTAGGATACTAAATTTTTACACAAGATAATAATTTAGATTGAGATTTACAGTTAATATCTTGAGCCCAAAATTATATATATATATATATATATATATATATATATATATATATATATATATATATATATATATATATATATATATATATATATATATATAATCAGTTTGTAGAAAATGAACATGAATTATTACTAAGACAAACAGTTTGTAGAATAAAGACAAAAAGCTGTGAAACAATATTGAACTTTCAAAATTCTGTATCTACTTTCAGCCCCTGCATTTTGTTTTTGCAGTGTAAATTTTCATCATGCACAAGTCATCAAATGAGTTCTGTCTCAGTTTACTTTCGATACAGCTAATGTGTAAGGTAAAACAGGATATTAAGTTTGTTAACTTCTTAATTCTACAATAGTACTGCCCTGTTTAGTTAATAGTTAAATTTTTGCATGAATAAGCAATGCATTCATAATTAAATATAAAAACAAAAACACATTTCAATTGTTTGCATGTTTCTTTTTTTAAAAAAAAATAAAGCACTTATGTTTGAAAATATTCTTTATAATGACTTACTTATTTTATTTAAATTAAATTGTTTTCTGAGTCACCCATCACTCTGAGATCTTTACTAACTCGTTACGTCATAGGCGTGACGTTAATAAGAAGCAGGAGGGGGCGGGGCTGTCCATCCAAAAATCCCCGCGCGGCACCGGCCAGTGCGTGACCATCATCTGGAGGAGCCAGAGAGCAGCTCGCGGACAGTTGAACTTTCTCCTTTCCAGTTTTCAGATAACATGTGGGCACGAGCGGTTTTGTGCGCGGCGCTTTTGTCCGTGCTTTGCCCGACAGGGAGGACGGAAGCCGAGAGGAACGAAAGAGACGTTCAGGATTATCAATACGCGAATTCAAACAGACTGGTGGGTGGAGATATTCACGATAGTAATGGGAAAACAGAGACTGTTTAAAGTATGAAGAATGTTTCTTATTTTACAAAAAAAAAATATTCGCATTTTTTCCTTCAGTTTTTAATATTTGTGGTTCATTATTTACTCACTGTTATGATATTACGTAAGATATTAACAGACAAAAAATAACGTAGTTTTCTTTTTTCATCACTTTGTTTCTGATCATAAACCTAACATTTGATAGAGCTGCATAAGATGGATCGATGTAATCAGTAAGGCTACTTCTCATATGCTAAAATCATCAGAGGGAAGATTATAATAACAGTACATAAAGTCATTGTATTGATTGTTAGAGTGCTGCTTTTTTTATCCGTTGTAATTTGGTGATTTTGAGCCTTTATGAAATGAAGTGAACATTTTAGACTCAAATATGAAGACCAGCCCTGATTGGTTATAAGTGATTAATCATTTGAGTAACTGTCAAACAAAATCTATTTATAGAATCCCATATGATTTGACTCATATTGCCTTTTTTTTTTTTTTTTTTTTTTTTTTTGATAATGAGAAACTGACTGATAAAATATTCAGCAGATAAAGCGAAGGAAATAAATGGTTTTGACCGCAGCCCAAGGCAGCAGTCAGTAAATCAATTGAACTGTCAACAGTACTTGTAATAGGTGACATGAAGTTTGGGTGAACAAATTATCTTGTGTGTGTACAGCTTGGTGCTCTGCATGAAGTGCTGGAGAGGCTGCAGACTAAGAGGATAAGTCCGTGGGAGAAGAAGTATGGACAGGTCCCCTCTGTGAGTCCAGCAGTATATTATGAACATATAACAGACCTGTTTAATAATGTTTGTTATACCAGACATATGAATATTTTACACAGTATAACAGTTCTGTTAACTTGTTGTCAACAATATAACAGTGTTACCAGTCTGTTATTTCCCTATAAAGACCCTCACAGCAACAATCTAACAGATCTGTTGTATGTTTTAATGTAAAGTATAACGTGTCATAGATTAAAAGGAGTATCAGACATTTTAAAGTGGCATAATGAACAGCATAGCAGTCTTGTGTAAGAGTAAAACTAACCGTATGACATACTTTTAATAACCAGTGTATCAGATCTATTTAAAGAGTATATTAATGCATATATCTACTGTTTATATGTGGTATTTTCTGTACTCAGTGTGACCTCGGGGAACACTGTGCCATCAGGAAAGGAGCTCGCATCGGAAAGATGTGTGACTGTCCACGAGGAGCTTTCTGCAACTTCTTCCTGTTAAAGTGCTTATGAGCCAATCGGGTTACAACAAGAGTATATTTTAACATGTGTATTTTCCAAATATATATAGAAATAAAACTATAATGGTGTAAATCAGAGTGAAGTGTCTGTGCGAGGGCAAACTTTGAGTCCAGGTGTGGGTGTCACATTAAAGCTATTCTATGTTGCTTTTCCACAAGACTCCTCTGTGTCTTACTGCTTTCAGTTTTTTATCATTTATGCTGTATCATATTCAGGCTAAAGACAGTCTGTTAGCTTAAATCAGAAAATCTTCTAAAAGGAATAAAGTCCAAAAAACAGAAACACATGCATATCTCAAAAGTTGGGTAATTTGATAAGCTACAGTTTCAAACAGTATACCCTTGAAACTACCTCTGCCTCTAAGGTGGATTTAGTAAATATTTAGAGGTTTGGGCCTGTCAAATCTTTAATGAAAAGAAGATTCTTTTAGCTACTCAAATGTCCAAAAAGGGCCTAATTTGACTATCAGCAGGTTCATTTCTCAGTAAATTTTCAGTTTGTCAAAGTACTGTCTCGATTAAATGTCAGAAGAGCAAGAATGGTTTATTGTCATAGCCCCACCCTTCGGACACAAAGTTAACTGCAGCTCCATGCAACTGCAGGGTAAAACTAACAAAGAACACCCAGTTTTCAAACCACAAGATATATTTTCTGTAAGAGTTTTAAGAGTTTGAGTATTTTTACTGAATGTTCTGAAAAGAAAAAACAAACATAAAGGGAAAACCCTCCTTATCAAGAAAAATATAAACACATTTCTTATTTTTGTCCCATTTTTCACAATTTTGGATCTTCCTGTGCACACAACTGTTTCAACCTTTCTTCAAGCTTGAGTCTGTAAAGAAATTAAAAAGCTTCGTCCTGTCCACTCTGCAGCCAGATTTTAATGCATTAAAAGAAAAATGATGGTGCAACGCCACTTCTGAAAACTGGCTCCCTCTTTCTTTTAGAATTGATTTTAATGTACATTTAATTGTATTTTGAAACTTTTTACAGTCTTGCTTCTTCGTAATCACAGATGGTCTCTCATTTCATGTACCATTCGGATCACTGAGGTTCTAGAATGTTCCTCATGTGTCCCACAAACATCGAGGAGAGAGCCTTCTGCTTTGATGCGCCAACATTCTGGAACTCTCTGCCTCTGGGAATTGATCTGATTCAGTTATTGATTTTATCTAGCTTTAAATTTGTTTTTGCTATCTTGGTTTTATCTGTTTTGAAAAATTTTATCTTGTTCCTTGCTTTAGTCTTAAAATATTTGCATACTGTGTATTCTTGTCAGTTTGTTCTATGTGAAACACTTTGAGCTATGTGAAAGGTGCAATATACACAAAATAAAAAGACCACCTTCTCAACTCACAGTATTAAACCAGCCTATTAAATTTGGATTTCAGGTTGTTCTAAAAGGAATGCACAATTAAGTGGCGAGAAATATTAAGGACATTTGTGAGTCAAGTAAAGCCAAAGAAACTGGCACAATATCCCCCAAAAGTTTATCCAGTAATGTTAACAAGAGCTCTAGAAAGGGTCCGAGTCATCAAATAAAAACATTTCTTTCTCTGTGCATCCATGAGATCTGCACATTCCGTTTCTCTTATGGAGCAATAACTTCTGTTTTCAAATAAGAGCATCTTCAACCTCTTAAGACCCTGCTTCCTATGGAAACAACATCTCGACTTTCCCGTGGAACAGTACTTTTTATTTCATTGTGATGACATGAACTAAATGTCTTCGTTACTTGTGACTTAAACTTGTTCCTGCTCATGGGAAAGGTTCAGGTTTTACTCTTTTAGGTCTTATTGATCCCAAATAGGAAGAGAAAATCAAAATACATGCCCAACAAAAGCTTGGTGTATAAAAAAGTCTGCCAAATGAGTCTTTAGGTAGAAATGTTTTTAAGCCAGTCAAGATACAATTTTTTGCTGGTTCTACTTGAATCCATGGGAATCCATAAAAAAAGATAAAGAAACTCAGTTCAGTTTCCCCCTGAGCCACAAACTCACAGATCACTTATTTTCCTCCACATTTATTCTCTTTTATCTACATCTACATTATGCAAAAAGAACAGATAATTAAATACCAGTGGAATATTGAGAAAAAGAAAAAAAATCAATGTTTTTGTCCAAAGGATTTTTATTAGAAGACAGTTCACAGACATTTAGACTCCTCGAGGCTGCTTGAAGTTCATGCCGACAGTGGGCTGGGTAACCTGCAGGTTGGACAGATTGCCGAAGTCCTGAGGGATAAAAAGAAATCAGATGTGAAAACTGTGCACTAAAACAGTGCAAAAACAGCTGATTTAAGAGAGGTTAAAAGTGTCTGAGAGCATCAGGGTCTGATAGGAACAGATGGTCCTTCAAACACGGGAAAGGCTCTCAGATTTATTTTCCTGCTTATCAATGACCTGACAACAAGGATGCCATGATCACTTTCGAAACAGGACAGAGGGAAACAAAGATCATTTTATATCTGTATTCAAGTATTTGAATAGAAGACATGTTGGACAGCTCTCTTATCAACAACTGTAACTTTCAATGTAACCGTCTATAGTTCGAGCCACATGTTTCACTCAGAGGTCCAAAGTCTTCAAGCAACCTTCGGCTTACATGACCAGCACAGCAAAGCAATCCTGTCACAGAAACTTTCAGAAATATGTTCAGATCTCAGGAGAGTTTGTCTCCTCACATAGCTGAAGTATCATTAGTGACAAACTCTGGGCTGATCAAAGTATAATCGCATCATTAAACATGATATCACACTCAGGGCTTCAGTCTCCATTTCCTCTAAGAGTCAGAGTCTCTGTTCTGTGCAGCTATAATGAGGCAACAATCCATAACATCTGCTGTAGTTTGAAGAGGAGGCGATCAAATATTCCCTCAGTGAACGTAGTTACATTCACCCTAACAAAAACGAAAAAAAAAATCTTGAGTTCACCCTTAATCTTACACCTCAGTTACAACCATATTATACACATTACTGCAAGGGCGTTGACAGTATGCAACAATCACAAAACAGACAAACTTCTGAAGTGATTTAGAACATTCAAAGCACAATCAATGTGATTATGTGTGATCTAATAATGTTTATAAAGCTCCAAGTTTTGTTTCTCCACTAGATCTGCAATCTCAGAACATGAGTAATACACACCTCTGGAAACAGGTTCCAAGATTTTAGTTATTCCAGTGTACATCTGTCGTTACAAGAAAGACTTGCACTTAGATTTCCTTTACCACACCATGTTTCTGTCTACCATTGTAAACAAAGACTTTTTTCAAACACAACAGGCCATTTCTACTTGGACTATAAATGTTTGAAAAACAAGAACCTGAACACCTCTCATGCTGAAATGCCAGAGACCCATGAATGGAGGCTACTGTGGTTGCACAGGAGCTATCCTGGTATCAGTTCCAATGCAAACTTAAAAAGTAATATCAGATCAGTGACACAGGGACAACCCAAAAAGCAGATCTATTAAAATCAGTTCTATGCTCTTCTGTTTTTATAACAACCATGTGAGTAGAACGTCATCAACACCAGTAGGTTGGGGCATTTTTGCAAGGAAGAGCTAAAACAGCATGAAGGAAGGAACTCGGCGGCTCGGAACATTGGAGATATTTCACACTTGTTTCGTTACCAACTCTGATGGCAGCTTCTCAAATGTGTGAACGTTTATTTCTCACTTTTTCACTGTTGAGGTTCACAGTTTAACTGTAATTCCTGTAATTAATAAGTCGGTTTAAATATTTTTGTTTTGTTTCGTTTACAAAGCCAGAAAAACCTTAAGTTGCCAAAACAGTTCTCAGTCTCATCCTCATTGAGGAATAGAGAATGTTAAATTAACAGATATCTGATCGGATCAGTTTGTGAGGGTAAATTCTGATGAAATGAAACTCGTTGTCTCAAACACTAAACTCTTCCCCGTTTTCACACAACCAGACACCAACAGCACTGTTACAAACTACCCCCCCCTTCATCTCATATTAATCCTGCAACAGGGAAACAATGGTGTCCACCATCACGTCCTCTGAAACATTACAGGGACATACATAACCTGCCTTTAACTGGCGATATGAAAAAGGCTTCTACAGGTGATGTATACTTGCAGCATATTCAGCATATTATGTGACATTGACTGTATGTTAAACAGAGCTACAGCTGTCAGATAAACGGAGAGGAGGACGTTGACGTGACTCACCAGCAGCTTCAGCATCTCCTTGGTGTCAGGATCAACTTCAATCAGCTCCTGGTCCAGAGCGGACACCTGCAAGGGAACAAACAAACGAGTTCAAGATAAACCTGTTGTGTCTCCTCATGTTAATCTATTAAAGTTTCCTTAGTTCATTTAGTCTTTTATCTGAGGGAAACACACATTGCAGCACAACTGATCACAACTGAAAAACTGCATCTATGAACGCAAGCAACCTGAAATTTCTTTTAAAAAGTATTTAAAACTGAAAACAGAGTTTGGAGTGATGAAAAAATAATTGTCTGAGAGCATCAGGGTCTGATAGGAATAGATCGTCCTTCAAACACGGGAAAGGCTCTCAGATTGATCTTCCTGCTTATCAATGACCTGACGACGAGGACGCCATGATCACTTTCGAAACAGGAGAGACATACAGAGGTTATTTCTAATCATTATTTTGATTTGAGACGTATGCTTAGTTAATTTCAGCTTTAAAGTCTCTAAAGGACGTTAATCCTTAAGGCCTTTAAGATTCACTTTCAGCTGTTTTCTACTCAAACAGAATCCATTTAACGTTAATCAAGCAAACTCAACCTTGCTACCAATTAGAAATGAAATTTCCAAACACCAGCAGAATTGCCTTTACTGCAGAGTTTCTCCCAAAGCGAGGAAGATCAAGCCACAGAATGTGATGGTGCATTTACTGACCTCTGGCACGTAGTTATCCCTCCTCTCTCTCTCCTCCTCCTGCAGTTTGATGGAGATTCCTCTGACTGGACCCCTCTGGATCCTCTTCATCAGATGTGTCACATACCTGCAGAGAGAAAATATAAAAAACACCAGAAATGAACAAACTCATCATGACACAAGTATGAGAGACTCAATGAAAAGTTTTCTGATCATCAAAAAATCTGAATACAAACATCCTAGAATCTACACTCTGCTGTAAATATCTGAGAGCATCAGGGTCTGATAGGTACGTACCATCCTACAAACACGGGAAAGGCTCTCAGTTTGATATTCCTGCTTATCAATGACCTGACGATAAGGACGCCATGATCACTTTCGAAACAGGACAGCAGACACAAGTCCACTGATTGTGATGAACTCACCCGGCGATCTTGTTGCGGAGCTTCTTGCTGGGGATGATGGCGATCTCCTCGCACACCCTCTTGTTGGTGTGGAAGTCGCTGCCCAGCCGGGTGTAGTATTTCTCGATGATGACCCTGGCGGCCTTTTTCACCGTCTTGGTCCTGACGCGTCCCTACAGGCAGAACACAAATCACAAGTCAAGGGCTGTCCTCAATTAGAAAAGTTATCAAGGTAAAAGAAACCAAAGAAAAATGAGAAAAGATTGCTTGGATTGCAAAAATAAGTTTGTTTGAGAGGATCAGGGTCTGATAGGAACAGATTGTCCTTCAAACACGGGAAAGGCTCTCAGATTTATTTTCCTGCTTATCAATGATCTAACGACGAGGGCGTCATGATCACTTTCGAGACAGGAAATGACAGATATGGAGGTTACTTCCAATTATGTTTCAGAATGGAGATACTCCCATTCTTTTAACTAAAGATCTAAAATATTAGTTAAATATTAAGTACAAGCTTGTAGCGTTGCAATTTAGTATTTCAGATTCTGGCTGCTGATCCTGGCTCTGAAGGAAGTTGGCTTACTCCAGCCAGGAAGAGATGAACGCGTGAATTAACTGTCAGGTCACAAGGACGGTTGTCTTTTAATTTAAGATGGATTGATGCTGAAAGAAACTAATAACCATTACACCTTGCTGAGAATAAAACATAAATTTGCAATCATTAACAATTTAAAAATCCACACATGGGGCTTTTTGTAAACAGGATTCCTAGATTATTGCTTAATACTAAAAAACAGCGTTTCCTATATTGGATAATGACAGACTTTAAGAAGCTTCCCCCTAATTATACATTTTAAGGCAGGAAACGTTATGATATCATGATTTTAATGATCAGAGAATGTTATCTAATTACTAAAAGACCAGTGAAACCAGCAGATGCAAGGTGGCTGCAGTTGGACTGGTTATGCAATAAAATAACGCAAATATAATGCACAATTCTTTAGTAATACTTCAATAAGCTACCTGCTTAACGGGTAATTGATTTTAGTAGCTTTATCTTTGCTGTCCTGGTAAACTGTCGAGCCCAAACCCTCCAAAAAGGCATTTCAGGATGCTTTGACCGCATACTTGCTAACTACCGGCTTAGCCTCCAGCTAACTCACAAAACGGGATATTCCCAGAAAATACTATCAGATATCTTCGTAAGATCTACCCACGTAGGACAGTAACGTGACTCTGATTTAATATCAAATTCAACGAATTAGATCTGAATGAGAGAAGCGGCCAATTCAGCCCCTTTAGCAGCTTCACTCCGCCTTCTGCGTTAGCATCCCCTCTCCTTCACTATACTGCAAATAAATCACTCGGATGGAAACATCTATCATTAATTTAAGGATTATTGTGAAGATCTGCTGCTCCGGTTTCCAATGATGGTATAATAATGTGTTATTAAATCTTAGAAAAGCAGGATTAGATCAGATAGCTGAGGTAGACATGTAAAATTTACCCACCATGTTGGATCGGCCTGGTAGAAGAGGACAGGCTCACTTCCGGTGGAAGTTTAAAGGCACAGGCGGAAGTCGGAACAGAAGGAGCCTGTTGCGACAGCACGCTCTGCAGGCAGAAGTTGGGAACTACAACAACAAACCGATCACGAGCTATTATTGAGAGCTGTTAAAAATCGTTATTCGATTTATTTGACTAATTTATTGACCGGTAAGATTTATGATACTAATCTTTTTGTAACTAAAAAGAAGCCAGATCCGAACACATTTATTGCAGATTTATTGCAGAAATACATTTCTAGTGATTTTATTGTTTTACAGCAAACATTTGTGTGTTTGGAGGTTTAACCGAGTTCAGCATTTCATGGTTCAAAGACTAAAAAGCAGTAATATCAAACGACATTCATAGATTTACAGTCATTACAGCAGAGTGAGTCAGAGCAGTAACTGTTTCAGTTTTCTGCCCTCATTGGATTTTGAGGGAAATCCCATAATTCCCCTCAAAGCCGCTTACATAACAGTTCCTTAATACCTCGACAAATACAAGGTTTTTGGTCAACGCTGACATGAATTAAACTAGATATTAAATATCTGCAAAAACATCAAAATATAGAGTAACTTAAAGATTATTCTGTACCTGGTTGATTAACGTTCAGAGACTGACTTTTGGAAACCTTGAAAATAAACTGAGTACATTCAAATGGACTGATTTCATGTAAAACAGCATCACTGACAGTAGATGTGAATTTAAGGTATAACATTATTTACTTTATACAGTTTCAGTATACAATAGATTTTTATCAACTACAGCAGCTTAGTCAATTGTTACTATCTTCTTTAGCAAGCATTTTGAGGAAAATATTCTGTCTAGCTTTGCACAAATACTGAAAATATGGGAAAACTACTAGCCTTGATACAAGTAAAGAATACAGCAGATGGTGAATTGAAGTGGTGCACATTTAACACTGAAGTCTTTTTTTTACATTCTGTTTGGAGAAAAGATAAATCTGTTTCACACCTACATTTTCACTAGACTGGTGCACGAATATAAAAGTCACATCCATCTTTAAATGTTTCCAAATAGAAGGTATGTACCTGACATCATACACCTAGTGAAATTATTCAGTGTTAGCTTCAAATCAGCAGTTTTTCCTGATTCCATTATTTTATCTTACTGCTCCATGTCTTTTGTACCTTTAATCCCTCTGACGTTGTCTTTTTTATTACCTTTATTGTTCTTTGATGCTTTATTGTTCTTTGATGCTTTTATTATCTGTATTTTTTTAACTGCTGTGGTTTATGATTTTCGAAGATCCAAAAATACCTCCATGAGATCCTGAGAAGTCTTATCAAACCCTTGAAAAACTTAAGTCAATGTGTCTTTTTCAGCAAGATCTTCAGGATTTTTTTTGCAAGATCTTAAAACACTTTATCTTGTGAAACTTTTGTAAGGTCCTGGAATACCTGCACAAGACCTAAAGAAACTTCATAATCAACATTTTTTTTTTTTTTTTGCAAGATCCTCGTAAATTTGTAAGATCATGGAAATCTATTGCAAGATGCCTGGAAAACCAATTCCAAGATCCAGAAAAGCTCTGTAAGGTAATGGGAAAATTTCAAAAACATTCTCAGGATCCTAAGAGACCTTCATGAGATCTTGCAAAACCCTTTGAAACTCCTGAAAAAATAAGCAAGATCCTGAGAAACTTTTACAATATCTTAAAACACCTCAGTGGTATCCTGTGAAATTTTGTAAGGTCCTGGCTATCCTTGATAAGATCTAAAGAAACTGTATTTCTTTATTCAATGTGATTTATGATTTTTTTTGCTCTCTTGTCATTAAACACTCATCCATCTATGTGCATCTATCCATGTTTACCTCATTGGATATTGTTCTGTCATTCCCTTTTAACTTTTTGTATTACTGTTGTTATTATTATTATTACATATTTTTTTCTGGTAACATGACCTCAGTGCGTACCCTCTACACATCTTTCTGTGTCTTTGACCACAGCAGTAATGTCTATTAGATCTAATAGAATAATAACACCACACATTAGATTGTTTAAAATTAGTGTCTTATCCACATAAGCATGCAGAAACTCCTATAAGGCATTAAAAATGTGCTATAATCTAAAAAGACTGACACATTGACCACATTGCAATGTGTCGTGTATTAAATGTGTCAGTGCGTTTGTATGTTATGTGAACATCATAATGAAAGAGGCCCTTACTTGTTTTTTGTTTTTTTTTTCTTAAAAGCTTTGTTAATTTTAACTCCTCTAAAAAAATAATGATACCTCAGGTCATATTTGTATCCTCTTCCAAATCTTAGTTTTGTTGATGGCTTTAATCTCATCTTTTTATCTATAAAAAGCGATTTTCTTAGACTCCTTTAAGTCAGATTCTGATTTATTTTAAAATGTCCTGGTGTTGTTTTGCATACAATAGCTGACAAAATAATTGTATTTGTGCCTCTTTTTAGTCAATGTGTGATTTTGACATGATAGCATTAAATAGACAGCAAATGCAGCTATTCTTCTAAAAAATAATAATCTATGCCTCAAAAAGAAATTGATGTTTTTCAAGTGTTCTCATGTTTTTAAAGTGAGAAAGCTCCTTTTCCCAAAGAAATGACAATAAACCTGTGATATTACCATTTAAATGACTGCTCTAAAACAAAATGTGGTCAGCAGCTGCATTCAAGTTTGTAAAAGCCTGAAATAGAAATGTGCAGTGATGTGAAAGGCAGGAGCAGGTTTGTGCAGGAGAATAGAGTAAAAGTCTTAAAGGGAAACACACTGTAGTCGTAAAATGTCATATTACTGACTGAGCTCTCTGTAACGGCTGGTGTTGTAAAGTAAAACATGAGATCAGAAAGTAAAGTGCTCTTCAGTAGAAACTATGGCCTTCCTTTCCTGTCAAAGAGACACAACAGTCGCCTGCTGATTGTGAAAAAGTGCAAATAAGGATCTGTAAAGTTGCATATTGTCCTTGGAGTGAACTATCTGACATTCAGCCTGGAGTTTGATTCATTTTTAAGTGTGTTGTGGCAAAGGCAGAGGCACCAGCACGTCCACGTAACTGACAGGGAACAATCCTGATTGGGTTCCAAGCGCGCCCTCGTACCAGTTGGCGTCGACCTGGTTAGTGAGGATGATAATGTCGCCCTCGTTGAAGTCCAGCTCACCGTCCTGGTTCGGGTGGAATGAGTACAATGCACGACAACACGGCTGATCCAGGACCATCTTACTGTCGGCTGGGTGAGAGACACCAACACATACAGAGGGAGAGAGAGTGACAATAACAGCTTAAGGACATGTTTAAGGAGGATCTGAATTTGTTTTTTAACAACTTTATGGAGACAGCTTTTTGTTACTCAGAAACTGACAAGCTAAATCTGGGACGGTCTTTAATATTTGGTGCTAAAAGTTTTCCAGACTTGTAACAAACAGTTACTTTTATTCCTCAAAGTTTTTACCCTGTTAAAAGTGGAAATATTGGTTAAAATCACTTCACTTCAAACATAAATCCCAGTTTTAAAACTGGGTGTCAGAATCTTCTTACCGTAACAGGAGATAGGGCTGCCAGGTCTTGATGATAAGACTGTGAACTCATCTACTGTCACAGAGGTGGGTACAGAAATACAGAAGATAAATATCTCTTATGATCATATTTTATATTCAAAGAGTATTAGAATGATATCATTTTAAATGGCGCTAACCTGAGGAAACTGTGGACGCAAGGGTCGGCTGGTGGTAAAATCCGATGCTGCCATTGTGCTCACTTCTGATTCTGATTTTTTTGGGCCTGAACCGTCGCTGCGGTCTGTTGGACGCAGCTGTCAATCTGTTGTCAAACAAATGCAACAAAATTTAAACCTCAGGGAACATCATTAAACCCGCAGCCAGACTGGCAGCTGTGTGCGGTATCATTTTGACAAAATTTGTGTCCCATCTCTCATGAATTAAGTCCGTGACAGCTCACCTCGCCTGTAGATTGTTGTGAAAACTGAGCAGGATGCGGTGGGAGTTGCGATGAAAGTCCAAAAGTTCAGTGACTAGAGCAGCCAGAGGATTGAGCTGATCTACCTGCAGGAGGAAACGGATGAGTTTGACGACCTTCAAATTTTACAGCTTTAAATCTAAACTCTTAAAGGAGTAAGAGGTCAGCTAAATAACAGTATTTAAATCTGGTAAAACAACCACCATGCAGTTTTGTGCCTTATAACAGAAAAGATTGCCACATGAATATTCTCTGGGGACAAGCTGAGGCTCAGTATAAAAGTCAGACTGACGTCGCTCTGCAGCAAGGCAAACATGCTCCTCTCTGCCTGCTCTTTGGAGGAGCTGAACTTGTCCCATGCCTGTCGTAGCTCCTCTGCCGGGACTTTTCCTCTCCTTCTCCTCTTGTAGTCAAAGTCAAGCCGGCGACCGTTAAGCTTCTTCAGCTGAAACTGAGAACATAGATCAGAGTCATAGATGAGGACATTAAATGTTTCCACATTTTTGCTCCTTACAGAGTCTCAAAAGAAACATGGAGAGGAAACATTTAGGTTGATTCTGAAATTCTACAAGATTCCACAAACATTTTTAAGGTCTTCAGAGCTTCTTCCAAGATCACAAGAAATGTGTATGACACTTTAAACCCTTTTAAAAGATCCTGGAAAACCTTTCCAAGATCTAGAGAAACTTTCACAAGATAACAAGACAAGATATGTTTGCAAGAAGTCAGTAAACATACTCACAAGATCCAGGAACTTTTTTGGAACCAAAGAAAACCTTTTAAGAATTTGGAAATTTTGGAAGATCCTAAAAGACCTTTATGGGATCCTGAGAAACCTTTGCAAAGTCCTGAACAAGATCCTGAAAAACTTTTATAAGACTTACAAAACTTTTATGAGATCCTGAGGGACTTTTAGATCCTGCAAACCTTTTAAAAGATGGTAAAAAAAAAAAATAAAAAAAATAAGAAATTTGTAAGATCTTGAAAATCTTTTGCAGAATGCGAAGAAACCCAAAATGCTAAGAAGTTCTGTGAGGTACTGAGAAACTTTGAGATCATGTGAAAGTTTCATAAGAATTTTGAAAGTTTTAAGTTATCTTAAGAGACCTCCATGAGATCCTGAGAAATCTTTGCAAACTCCTGACAGAGCTTGAAACTTTGTGAAATCCTGAGGAACTTCTGAAAGATCCCAAAAAACATGCACACAATGGGGACTTTCTCAAGAATTCCAAAACTTTTGCACAGCCAGCTGCAGTCAGAAAGATCTTTATTACAGTTAGCTTTATATCTGACGTGTGAATCATCCATCTGACCATGTGTGGGAACAGACTCATAGAAACATTTTTAAACTGCAGAGGAGTGAAAGTTCTGCCTAGCTTAGTGTATTTGATGTGAAGCTACAGTGAGATATCTCTCTATCTGCCTCACCCTGATCTCCTTCAGCTCTGTGTTGTGCAGCTCCTGCAGTGGGTCGATGAAGGAGCGTTTGACATTGACATCCATTGTGTCCCGGGCCTGAGCAACCTCCTGTAGAGCATCACCTACACCACACAGAGCTCCACCTGCAGGGAGGAGCAACCAGCAAACCAAAGAGAGACAAAATAAAAACATTTCCTTTAGTTCCTTTAGCAGATTTTTGTTGGGTAAAGAAACAGTTATTCATGAATGCTTCACCATTTACCAAAATCTGTGGATGCTCCGAGCTCCTGCCCGTACAGGCTCATACATTCTCCCAGAATGCCCTCTGTCTGCGGGTAACCCACCGATCTGGCCTGTCCTCGGATTCTGGACATGGTGTTGAGCATGCTCAGTTTGGCTCTGTACGCTGCAGAGACAGAGACATGTACCAACAGCATTTAGTAGCACAGAGGGTTTTATAGTGCTTTACCTCCCTATTCTGTTACTGAGTTATTGTTTTGAATGTTTCTTTGAAAATGTTTCAAGAAACTTATATCGTTGAAGTGTTTTTATTTTTATAACTTGTGATTGAAATAGTTATGTGCAGGCAGTTTTTCATTTTAATGATTAACATCTTGTCATTATTCTTCGAAGAGGTTGCTTTAATAACTGTACTGAGTTAAAGAATCTGTTGGGTCGCGTACATGACTGTTTTTTTCAGTACCTGGGTTTGGCTGGAGGAATTCTGTAGTTTTGGAGAGCAGCTCGACTAGCAGAGAGTTTATCACCATGACACTCTGACAGAAACACAGACAGGAAACAGTCAGGTCTGAACACATGCGGGTGTCTGTATGGTATTTATGACTGAACATGTATTTTTAATGTCTACCTTCTCCATCTTCAGGAAGTCTTCATCCATTTTTGTCCCTTCAGCTCCCATCAGCCTCTCATTCAGCAGCTGCAGGTGAAAATTATTTTAAAGACTTCATTACTTGATAGTGTGATATTACATTTAGTATCTTGTAATTTGTGTTAAATAAAAGATAAATATTCACGGACAGCTTTCAGGGAATTATTTATTATAATTTTGTTAATTTGTGGCATTTCAAATGTTATTGAAGGAGTAGTATTTAGTAGTAGTTAGATGGGAGTAGTGCTGCAGTAGTTAATGTAAAAGGTAAACAGCAGCAGTATTGTGTGACCATCAGATGGCCTGCAGGTAAACACAGGTCTGCAGATGAAAGTAAATCACCCCTCAAAATGTCTGCTTATGATTTTCAGATGTGATGGATTCATATCAATCAGACCGATCACAAATGGTGTTATGAATGTGAACAGCAGGCCTCGTGCCGCAGTAAACACAAAGAGGACAGACTGAACTGGATATTCAGCCGACATTAATCCCACCCCCTGAATACAGTAACAAATACGGATCCGATCTAAATCCGGCTCAGTTTGTACCGTTTACCTGACTGGCTTTATGCAGCTGTTTCTTCATCCCGGACATAGACATCGTCACACGCTTCACAAACACCTGCCGACCGCAATCAGAGGAAGCACCTCCGAGCAGTGAAAAGCTCCATCACTTCCAAGATGCTCCGTCCCCCGCAGAGATCAGCGAGCCGCTCCTCCCCCTCGGCTGCTGCTCCGGGACTCATTTAACCCGGATTTACACGGATTTTACGCACAGGGGCAAGTCCGGATTGTGAGGCTACCCACACTTTTTTTGCACTGTTTAAAAAAGAAATGACTATTATTTATTTTTCTTCTACTCGTACCAAAATAATTGTAAAAATTTAATTTTCATTAGCTATTTTATCCGATCTTGAAATAAAGACTTTCAAATATATGTGCAAGGCAGCAATAAGCTTCCGTAGATTTAAAGAGGAAATGAAACACGCAATTTTTGGCTCTAGTCTTGCTCATATATACGCGAAAAAACAATCTGCCGAAAATCTGTGGTAAAAAAAAAAAAAAAAAAAAAAAAAAAAAAAAAAAAAAAAAAAAAAAAAAAACAAATCCACAGATATGACCGATTTTATTTTATTTTACCCAGCTGCTGTGCTGTGAGAGTACAAAATGAATCAGTAATAATTCAGATTATTTTATTCAAGTTCATCACAAATACTCTTTAACTGACATCAAGATCCGTGGTGGACAGTGATGGAGTATCTGTACTTAACTTCAGTATTTAATTTTTTTTTCCTTTTCTAAAATGCAATTGGCCACACGCTTTGCTCCGCACAGAAAGGAACCAATCACAGTCACCGCTCAAATCTGGGATGGATTTGGAAATCCGTCATCCTTGCTCTGTGTAGCAAGCTCTCAAACAAAATTCAGCAATGGAGATGGAAGGAGAAACTCAAGCTGAGAAAGTAGTGCACCCACGGTCATATCTCAGCACGACGTTTGAGATTTTGGAAATCTTTTAGGGATTTCCATCATTTTGAACAGACATTGTAAAATGCAGGGTGGATATCGTGTGTGGTTAACGGATTTCATGTGTTATGTTTCCATGTAGCCAAATGGTTCAATAAGAGGATGAGTTCTTGAAAGCAGAGTATAGTTTGTTCGCTGTAATGGACTGAACAGTAAACTTGCAGCTCCCCCAGAGTGAATGAAATTTTTTGGGGGTTTTTTTGGTGGGGATGTTTAAAAGCCAAAAGCCGTCCCTCTTGTTTTTGATTGCATTTTTATGCTGAAGTTTTTACAAGTGTTTCTATAGAGTTTTTGTAGCAGAGTGGTTCTACATGTAAGTCAGTTCATCATGAGGTGGTTTCAGAGGGTTCCAAGGTTCTGTAAAGCACTGTCGTTGTACTTTTGAATACTTGAGTACTTTTTAAAGTAAGTACTTTAACTTGAGTCAAATTTTGACTGAGTGACTTTTACTTATAGTTGAGTAACAGCTGACCACATGTATCCATACTTTGACTCAAGTTCTGGAGTTGAGTACTTTGTTCACCACTGATTAAGATACCTTTTTTTTTTTCAAAATGTAGCAGTAATCTGGTTCAAATGACTTTATTTGAAGCCTCCCTGAGGAGTTTTATGTGAGACATATTAAAGTTAATGTTGATGCCTCATAATGACTTAAAAAGCAAAGCAGGACCATAAGCAGCAGGACCATCAGCAGCAGGACTGACGATTTCTATGTTCATATTTTAATGTGTGAGACCTCTGAGCAGGATGAGGGTTTTTTAAAGTCACTTTTTGGCCTTTTTTTTTTTTTACGTCATCAGTTTTGCAGATGAAAACGAACAGGATATGGTTGTGGCTTGGAGTTGAAACAGCAGCTTCTGAGATGAAGACTGCAGCCTCTGAATCAGTCTTCATTTGGTTGAGGATCCACTTGAGGCTGGCTGCAGAAGTACCAGAAGTCACAGACACATCCAGCACAAATAAACAGCCTGGTACAAAAGAAATACCCCAGTTTCCACCAAGTGGTTCAGTTCAGTTCGTCTTGGTATGGCACGTATTTTGTGGTGTTTTGTATGACTTAAATCTGAACAGGTCCCCAAATTACCAACCCCTACCGTTCCACTTTTTTGGTACCCTTCTTTTGGGGTGCCAGACATACTGATCAAACCAAAGTGTTGCACTGTATTGTGCTGCTATGCCGTCACGCTATTATGTAGCTGCAGGGGCTATCGGCATCTGGTCTACACTCCGCCTACCAAGACAGGCACGGTGGGCTGGGAAAACACAAACAGGATCAGGCTTTCCCAATCTGACCCAAACAGTGTTGTTCCAGCTCACACAAAAAGTGATCTAGCTCAAAGTTCAGTTCACTCCAATAAAAACAAACTTGTTCACATTCATAGTTCATTCTTTAAAATTTTGAACTTAGTTCACATGATCCAAAAAATGAACTAGTTCACTTTCATTTTTTCCCTACAAGTTTTCTTTTTCAGTCAAGCTATCTATGCTTTGATCTCTTTCCCTCAAGCCAGTTCACAAAATAGATGAATCCCAGTTTGCAGTTATCTCCCATTAACCTCTGTTTTCATAATCTGTTCATAAAACAAAGCAAATAATCAAAAATCACCGCTGGTCTCTCATACACTGCTGCTTCTAAACTACTGTGTGAACTAGACTGGCCGTGCTGAAAGCACACAGAGTGCTTTGGTAGCAGTGCTGCCAACTTCTCAGTAAGAAAAGTTGTTATTGGTTCTCCCAGAAGTAGCTAAAAAGCGCTAAATAACATCATCATCTAATTTACATAGTGAGTCAACTGCATGTAATTGTTGTGGAAGCTAAAATAAAAAAGGAACAGCATCATAGGAGAGACAGAAAGCGTGAAAGAAAGCACTGTAAATACGTTTATAACTATAAACACAGCTCTGCCTGTACATCAGTTTAATAAGCTGAAACAGCTTATCAACGGCTGCTTGTGAATAAGAAGCCAATAAGCTGAGAATTTAGTGGGATAAAACTTCATTTTGTAAAACTGAAAACTGCTAAAACAATCACTTATACTTTCCACAACTGTTCTGTTTATTACGTCCAGTACACGATTCCTTCACTGACTGTCTGACTCGATAAATTGCACTTCCAGAGAAACATCAACTGCTAAAAGTAAACTGGTGTTGCTCACTGAAAATATTGTTAAATAAATCAGTTTTGTGAGAAATTATTGCCTTTAAGAGATTTTATTTGTATGCTCATACATTCATCAACCGTGCAACGTTATTTTTGCTGCAATCAGTTCACACACGGTAAAAGTTCATTTAAATCAAGGGGCTCTTCTGGAGGATCTCCTGAGTCCAAAAACTCTCCGTATGGCAAGGATAGAGAAGTTTCTGATTCTTTTCAGTAGGCTCCTCCTCTCTCTCTCTGGGCCTTGTTCTACAGGTGAACCATCAGGTGACACATCAGAGTCTGGACTTGGTTCCTCCTCAGCTGGAGTTTCTTCATCTGAGCTATTTGCATTGGCTTCTGCAGCTTCAGCATGTGCAGTGGCTACAGTGGCTTCAGCCTGTTCAGTGGCTTCAACATCGTCAATGTGCTCAGTGGCTTCAGTGTGGTCAGTGGCTTCAGGGGCTTCAGCAATGTCAGTGGCTTCGGCGGCTTCAGCGTGTTCAGTGGCTTTAGCAGCTTCAGCATGGTCATTGGCCTCAGGGGCTTCAGCATAGTCAGCGGCTTCAGCGACTTTAGCCTGTTCAGTGGCTTCAGTGTAGTCAGCGCAGTCAGTGGCTTCAGTGTAGTCAGTAGCTTCAGCGGCTTCAGCCTGTTCATTGGCCTCAGCGGCTTCAGCATATCCAGCGGCTTCAGCATAGTAGGCGGCTTCAGCGGCTTCAGCGGCTTCAGTGGCTTCAGCGGCTTCAGCGTGGTCAGTAGCTTTGGTAGCTTCAGCAATGTCAGTGGCTTCGGCGGCTTCACCATGTTCAGTGGCTTCAGCGGCTTCAGCGTGTTCAGTGGCTTCAGCGGCTTCAGCGTAGTCAGTAGCTTCAGCGGCTTCAGCGTAGTCAGTAGCTTCAGCGGCTTCAGCGTAGTCAGTAGCTTCAGCAGCTTCAGCGGCTTCAGCTGCTTCAGCGGCTTCAGCGGCTTCAGCGGCTTCAGAGGCTTTGGTGACTTCAGCGTAGTCAGTAGCTTCAGCTCCATTACAAATATTTACGTCATCTGTTTCTTCAGAAAGTTCATCTCCTGACTCCTCCCTCATGAAGATGCTCATTTTCTTGAAAGCATCCAAGATGTAGCCATTAGTGTCCGTTTTGTCTTTCAGGTGCACCATAGAGATAAAAGGGTGCTTCAGAGCCTGTCCAGGGCTGATCCTCATCTGGGGGTCTGGGTTCAGGAGACACATGATGAGGCTTGCAAAGGCTCTGCGATCAGCGATCGGGATGTACTCCATCTCTGGTGTGACCACCGTTAGGTCGTGCAGGGAGTCCACAATTCTCGGGAAGAGCTGAGGTCTGAGTCCAGATTCCCGGTGGTACTCATTTGGTGTTTTCAGCCACCATTTAGGGTGGTCAAAGTACTGGTCCTCTTTGAAGTACTTTCTGGTGTAGATTCCAGAAGTGAGGAGCTGATCTGAGGGCTGTCCAACAATCTCAACGATGTTCTTTACAATCTGGTACGTACATCTGGTTCCGAACAGGTGGCCGGAGGTGTACAGCAGGGACAGGATGCATCCAAGGGACCACATGTCCACTGCCTCAGAGAGAGGGAGGCCCAGGAACACCTCAGGAGCTCTGAAGGGATCAACCTGGATCATCATCCCATCCTTTACCTCAGATGTCTTCATCGACAAGCCAAAATCGATGAGCTTGACTCTGAAGGGCTGGTCCTGGTGGTTTACCAGCATAATGTTATCTAGCTGCAGGTCAGCATGGATCACGCCGATGCTCTTTAGGGCGTCAAAGGCTGTCAGGAGCTGCTGAGCGATGGGACGGATCTCAGAAAAGAAAAGAGGCTCCCACCCTCTGTCCTCCATGAACCTCCAGAGACTCTGATCCAGCATCTCAAAGGCTGTAAGACAACATGAGACTTTAGTATCTCAGAGGAAATCTCGATCGTCCCAAGAGTAACAACAAATGGAATCAACTTTACATGAACAACAAAAAATAAGAGGTGTATATATTTAAAAAAAAAAGTACTTATGGATGAGAGTAAATGTAAGAAACAGAATGTGAAACAAGATCAACAGAGTTTTAAGAAGTTTGGATTTCTGATTGATTTTTAGTCCAGTGTTGAACGGATCAGTAAGATTTCACTTATCCCAGATGTCAAAAAAGAATATTGATCGAATAAAAGAAAATAAATAGAGATAGTAGTGTACATACCTAGACAGGTGAATCCTGCATGCTCAAACATGTCAAAGCACTGCACCAAGTTGGTCTTGACCGGGTCAAGGACCTGCAGAGTACGGAGCATTTCAATCTCCCTCCTGGCGGCGCCGCTCTTTTTGGCTTTGTGGATCTTCAGGGCCACGTCCTTTTCTGTGCATAAATCAACCGCTTTGGCGACTCTGCCGAAAAATCCGTTCCCTATGAACTGCTTTATGAGGTAGAGGTTTGTGGGGCTCGCCAACACTTTGCCCTCTTGAACCTCGAAGTGCTCCAAATTCTGCATCATGTTGTTGATAAAGTTTTCCTCTCAAACGTCTTCAGCTAACTCTGGCTTGTAGTAAAAAGTGAAGTGAAGATGTAACTGGCTAACTGTGGATAGTCAAGAGGCGATAAAACAAGATTCTAGATGCATCACAGCGGTCCCTCTATGACATCATCATTCCATTCCACTCACACATCTGTTTCTTTAGCTTCAGCATTTTTCAAACGTTGCCAGCTCTCAGTTTATATTTTTTTAAAACAAACAAACTCAAAACCTTCCTTTTTAGTCTAGCTTTTATTTTAATTTATAGGGAGGGTGCAGAGAAGAAAAGGACATTATTAATGTACATCAGTGGGCATATCTCAAAAGTTTAAAACTTTGTTAAAAAAAAAAAGAAAAGATAATATCTCCTTGGAAACCAAAGTGCATTAGAAGATGAATAACTCTTCCCAGCCCAAACAACTCATTCATCCCATGCATTTATATAACAAGTGACACAGAGGACAAAGAGGGGAAATAAAAAAGTAGAGTAAAAATAAATAAATAAATAAATAAATAAATAAATAAATGAATAAATAAAAAGAGAGGGAGAGTACATTTTATTTTAGTTTTTAACTGAGTTTTACTCATTTATTTTTTCTTTTTTAAAAAAGTAACTTTAACTTAAAGTCATAAACTTGTTTATTTATTTATTTATCTTAATATGTTTATATTATTATTATCATTTATTATTATCTGTGTAGTATATATTCATTTATCTCGTAATCTGTACATTATTATTCATTGTTTAATATCTATGTAGTATTTCATCATCCTTTTTATTTCTTTTAATTTGTTTATTTTTTTCTTATCTTGAGTTTTAACATCTTATTCTACCTTCAGGGTTTCCTCATTAAGATCTCCTGATAGCGTTTCCTGTTTGTCAGCAAACATTTTATTTACATTGTATACTTTTAATGCACTGGGAGGTGGGGGTTGTGTGCTGGTGGGAGTATGTTTGTGTGTTTGGAGGAGGGGGTTTTTGTGGTTTTTTCTGTTTGTTAAGCACTTTGTGTATAAAAAATGTTGTGAATGCAGAAGGCATGTCTATGGTGGCCTGCATGTGCAAACGCATTTCATTTACAAAAACGTCCTGCATATAAGCACAGAATGCCAGCGGAAAATGCTGCAAATACAGAAAAGCACCTAAATGTGGCATGTCCCATATCCAGAATCAGCAGTCACAGCCACCACCCTGTTGTGCTGTATGTTTTCTCTGAACTCCTGGGCTAAAAAACATCTGCCAGTGGGTAAGAGAAATGTACGTTTAGCTTCTTGTTTTAAGAAATTATTCATATTTCAAGAAACTTGAGGAGTAATTGTTGTTTTATCCCATTAACAGATTTCTTTTTATTCATCTAATTTATCAATAAAAAACACCTTCAATAAAGCTTGGAGTGTGGTGACTGAAAGCAGCTTCACCAATCGTTTCAGTTCCTCTTTAAGGAAACAGCTGAAAGAGAGAAAGAGAGGAGCCAGAAGATCTTTAGAAAACCTATAACAGTAATAATAATAATAATAATAATAATAATAATAATAATAATAATAATAATAATAATAATAATAATAATAATAATAATAATAATAATTTATTGTTTTTCAAAATTCTCACACCAAAATGCGACAAAACACTTTCTTAAATAATTCGTTTCGGTTTAAAGTTATTAATAATTAATTTGATGTGTTTATGGAATGTAATTCATTTTTTTATTAGCGGTTACATTTTTCTGGTCGTAAAGATATTTTTGTAGCACTACATTTCCCATGAGCACTAGCACCATCCGTCCGTCACATGACTACAACTTAACGTCACCTCAACATGACTGCCACTATCTCTAGCGAACATTTCAACAACTTACAGCTTCTTTTAAAGGTATAAACAAACATATTTATTTGAAACTTGATATTCTTAATCTTTATCGTTTTAATACTCTTGTAGCAACGACAGTGCTGTTAGAAATTACGATGAATATATAATTTGCATGCGAGCTATCATTAGCCTGCTAGCGCCAGTGTCTCTTCAGTGCAACGAGAGAAAATGAGGGTGAACATCAGTCTTCTTTAATAGTTTATTTTCAGTTCTCTAGATCTTGTATTTTGTTAACAATGCTGTTGTTGTCACTGTCATCATCTTTAAAAGTGATATTCTTTTTTGTTTATTGTAATTTTGTGCTGTCATCAATAACACTACTGCTGTGTCTCCACAGGCTCCGTCTAAAGACGCAGTGAGGGATGTTTGTGTTCAGAGTCACAGAGGTCCAAGTCGACGACTCACAGAGACAACAGCAGCCACACTGAGCATCCCTGCATCTCAAGCAGCTCAGGTAACACACACACACACACACACACACACACACACACACACACACACACACACACACACACACACACTAGGTAGCTGCATACAGATATTTTATTGTACAACAAACACACCTGAAACGTCTGTGTGTTGACCCTGCAGCTGATCCAGTCACTCCACGCTCTATCTCATCATGTCCTCTTCTACAACCTGAGCTCTCCAGAGCAGATCCTCGCTCTCTTTCCTGAATCTTTTCACTCCAGTCTGAAGAACCTTATCACAAAGATCCTGCTGGAGAACAGGTTAGTATGAGGGAGTTTTTCATGGTGAAGAAACATTCCACATTAAAGCTAGTAAGAACTCTTGGGCTATAATGATATCACATCTCTGTTGTGTTTTTCAGTGGGGCATGGAGAACAGAAGCTCTTAGTAATCAAAGTGAGTCCAACCCAACCTCTCTCTCTCACTCTGTATATATATCAACCTTTATGTGTCTTTGTTAGGCTCTAATCTGTGTGTGCGTGTGTGTGTGTGTGTGTGTGTGTGTGTGTGTGTGTTCAGTCTCTCTTCCTCAGTTGAAGGAGTTGGACTGGAGAGTGGACGTGGTGACCGGCTCAGACTCTGTCAGTCGGATGTCTGTCCCGACATGCCTGGTTCAGCTCAAGGTGAGCACCTAGCAGAACCTGACAACAACTAAGTTTGTAGTCTGAGTGGTCTCTAGATTCAAGCATGATGTTCCTGTAGTAAAGTATGCTTGAGATGATGTCAGATTGTCATATTTGCATTTACAGATTGAGGATCCATCAGCAGGTGGTGACTCTGTTTCAGCAGTGACAGTGGAGCTGAGTCGAGAGTCTTTGGACACCATATTGGATGGACTGGGACGCATCAGAGACCAGCTGTCTGTGGTCGCTGGGAAATGAGGACAGCTGTTTGTGGACGTTTCAAACAGACTGGTGCTGATATGTTTAAATCAGAGTTGCCTTGTCATGTTTAAAGAGCAGGTATTCTGCTTTGCCATGTTTTTGACATAACATTCATCAATGTTCATAGTACATGTGTGCAGACATTTGAACTGCACCATATTCATATGGTATAGAAATCCCAGAATCTGTCAATAAACTGCTCAAAATGGTTCCTTCTATAAATAAGACAGGATCTTCAAAAGACCTTGACGAGACTTGCTGAAATGGTGAGGTCATTGCATAGAGATATATCTGGTTTGTGGCAGGCCTTAAACACCAAGGTCTGTTGATCGCTCAGACCCCTGTCAGGCCTTCAGAGGGCTAGCCAATCAGAGAGAAAAGGATTTGTGGAATGGGAAGCCTTAAAGAGACAGCAGCGAAAACAAGGCATGTGAGACAGAGGTTGAAATTAGGGTTTTTCTAAAACACCAGTTTGAGAAAAATGTGGATTTTGTTTTGATTGAAATCATAAAAGGCTACTGTGGGGGTACCAGAGGGATAGAAGAGGCCTAAAAAAGAAATACCCTCTCTTTAAGGATTTAATTACCATGCCATGTATTAATTGTTTTTTTTATGTACTTGTCAGTTTGTATGAAAGATGAAATATATGATTGATGCTCAGCTCGGTTTAGAAGCTAAAGAGACACATGTAAAATAACTTGTAGATTTACTTTTGTAAAAAAATAAACATTTGCCAAGGAAAGCTTAAGTTGAAGAAAAAAAAGAACTTTATTCCTTTGAGTCACAGCTATACTGTTGCATTAAAGCTGTACATATTTATACCCAGGGGTAATTAATAGCTGCCCCTGTGTGATGGATGTTTGACATCTACTTTACATAAATAAATGTCCAACCATGAGGTACTCTTCATCAACCAAATTCTCCTGTGATTTTTTTTAAACTTAATGTTGATTCATCTTTTCTCACATTCACTGAAACAAATCAGATTCTTCCTTTGTGACTTGGACTTGAACATGGATGTAAACATCATTAGCCCTGTCCACTCACATGGCATATCTTTCTGTACACTCATGTTACATGTCTTATTGGAAAATTTGGGAAGTTTCCAGGAGTTTAATGCATATGTGATTAGAACTTCTGACACAGGCCTGCGTCAAATAACACCAGGTGCCATCTGCAGGCAATTGCAGACCATTCCAATCTCTAAGAGACAAATCATGATGTCAAGTCTGTAAAATCTGATTTTTTTTTTATTTAGAAATTGCGTAACCTCCATGATAACACAGCATGCAAAAGCACTCACTTTTGCCCCACATATAAAACAATTGACTTCTCTCCCCTGTTGGCACAGAAGAAGACTTGGGACACACATGCTTTAATATCACATGCTTTGAGGTCAGAGCTTTTTAAGGACTCTAATTATTTAACAGAATTATGAGAGACTTGATGTCAGAGTTCTGACATCAAGTCTCAGCCCTGAATAAAAAATAACTCAAATACTCTTGGATTTAAGCCTGTGGAAAACAAAGTTTATAACCCAGATTTTTTCACTAACAAAGAATGCAAACATGACAGAAAGAATCTTTACTTTTTTTCCAATATTTTGATTTTTTCCACAAACTCCTTTTGGGTATTCCAAGGAAGAATTCAGTCCCTAATCTTGTATTTGGTTTTTGTTTTTTTCACAGAACTTTCTAGCCCCCCCCCCCTTTTTTATCCTTTTTAAAATACTGAATAAGAATTCCAAGTTTTATTTTTCTCAGAAGTCACTTTCCTGAAATTTTGGATAATTCAAAATCTTAGAAAAGATATCTGATTTATGACTCATTAGCCCTAATATCCTCTATCTTCTGAAGCAAATATAGTTTTACATTCTTGATTTAATACTGGACAGAACTTACAGAAAATACAACAGCTTCAATAACATACAAAACAAAAAAAGATTCCTTCAAATAATTTAACTGCATTTAACATCCTGTGAGTTGAAATGAATGTGTTGATATATTAATGAGTGGGCTAGAATGATTCTTATTCCCCCCTGTGGTGTGCCTGGGTCAACTTTTCCAATCAGGTAAACAGATGTTTTGTGTCCTAAAAAAATCTTGTCATCACAACAAAGTGTTGAATCTAGAGAACTGAAACTCAGGCAAGACATCAAAACACTACAGCTGATTATTAATTCACAGTAACTGCTGGTCTTAAGAAAGTCTAGACTTTAACGGTTAACCTCTCTGCTCATTAACAATGACTTTTGACCTGACTTAAAATGTTGCCCCGGTGCACTTCTGCTTCCCTTTAATGCCTGTTAGTCTGTCTTAAGAAGAAAATATAAAAATACTTGTTAGAAATCATGTTATAATATTAGCAGCAGCTCCAGGCCAGAAAAAGGTTACCATGGCAACAAAAACCAGCAGAAGTGTTTTTTGCTCTGAGGAAGCTGTGAATTGTAAATATTGATTTACATGGAAAACAGGCCGCAAAAAAAAGCAGAATTAACACACACACAGGCCCTAATAATTAACTTTCCAATACTGATGACATCACTAAGATTAACATTGTTCAATCATTAACATTCATTTTAAAGATTAAAAACAAATTGTGTTGAAATACTGCTACAGAAGTTAAACATAATACTTTTTAAAAATGTAATGTCTTTGAAATATTTCTTGCTTTACATCATTAAAACAATTAAAGTGCTGATTTTATTTGAGTGTACTGCAAAAAATGCAGATGCTGTTTTTCAAAAATGTGAGTTTTTACTATTTTTTTGTTTGACTGTTTGTTCCTGAATGACCTGTACCTGCACTGTGAGGACAATAAAAGCCCTTTCAGGTATAGAGGACAAACTTGTGTGTGTCTTCAGGATGGTGAGAGGATTTTAATGCCAACCATGTCAAGCTCCACTGAGTGGACACTGAAGTCCCCAAGACCCTGAAAGACACCAAATATCAGCACAGGAAATTAGATATTTGTTGGTTTATAAATCTGTTTTAATGCATAGAATCTTAACCCTAGTACTGCCAGCAGGCTGCAGAAGCATTCATATGGGTCCTCATTATAGTGACGACCTGCAATACAAGGGTTAACACCCGTGGAGGAAAATAAATGCTTACCGCTGTGTTGTGGAGCAACTGAAGCACTGCCTCCCGCTGGTGAGGCTCCCGGGTCAGCAAGTAGAGGAAGCCTCCACCTCCAGCCCCAGCCAGGCTCTGACCCAGGACCAGCGGCCTTAGAGCCTCCATCATGGCCCTCACTGAGGCTGGCTCACAACCAGGGGCCATCAGTTTCTTCTGCTGCCACGAACGGTCCAGACACACGCCTAGTCTGGACAGAGAACCTGAGGAGGGACAGGTGGATTTTAACTTATCATCACCTCTAAACACAGAGAAGTCTTAGGGATGTAGTACATGAAGAGTTTCTATTATGAAATGGGAAATGGTAAAAATGTTCCTGCATTTGTACTTTTATTGACGGAAATATTCAGATTAATTCTTCTCACATTGTTCTTAGATCTGTATCAGGTCTCCTGCATAAATTGTTGTGTTGTGATTTTGCTCTCACCATCTGAACACGCTCTGGCACAGTCCTCTGAGTTGGCCACTAGCTGCTGAGCATTTTGAACCATCGCAGGCAGACGACTGTACCAGCTCCGAACCACATCCTGCAGAAAACCATCTTCATCATCATCAGCATCATCATATTAGCTTAGTGTCTCTCCATCAGTTAAAGCGATACAAACTTCAGCAGAAACATGATATGAATATAAAACTGACACAAAACCACCTGTGAAATGGATTTTTTGGAAACTAAAAGGTTTCTTCTGACTAAACGTGCAAAAATACTCTGAGAGATCAACCTGCAGCAGGTTGCGAGCCAGACGTGTTTTTCCCGTGTACACCAGCAGGAGGTGCTGTTCCAAAGAATCCAGGAACTCCTGAGGAAGATGGAGTCGTTCCACTTCCACCTGCAGGGGCAGAGATGCTCTGGAGCGACCCACCTTCACTCCACCCACCAGACCTCCAACCTGATCCTGCCAGCCCCCACCTGCAGGAGGAAAAGAAGAAGATGATGACGAGGAGTTTAGCACAGACTGTCAGACCTTTCTGACACAGTCCTCAAAACAAAAAGAAACTTTAAAAGAAAACCACTGCAGACTCACCTGTGGTTAGAATCTGCTCCAGGTACAGGACGGCGTGGATGAGGGAGTCTGTGTCGTAAGTTTGACCGGTGCACCTGTAAACTGCAGCCAGCAGTGCCCCCGCCAGGATACTGCTGGTACCTACAGGACAAGAAATTATCAACCCTTTACAATCTTCATGCTAAGCTATGCTAAAGGTTGACCTGTTAAACACTTGGATTCATTAGTCATTTCACCATTTTAGTCTTCTGCTGGGCAAAGAAAGCCTTTTCTGCTGTTCCCAGTCTGCACATCTAGAAGCTGGCTGTTTTATTCTGCTTAAATTCAGTATTTCAAAGTTTTTTTTCTCCATTCTGAAGCATTTTCAGCCATTATGCTAAACTAAGATAGCTGGTGTCCCTTGACTCTAGTCTCCATGTAGAGGTAAGATAATTATTTCCACCTGTTTTTGTCTTTATGCTGAAAAACTACAAACGTAATGCTACCATTCTAGAATTTTCTGCTGCATTTCTGCTTTCACCCACCCAGTCCAGACCCAGTGGGAAGCACCGACCAGCTGTGGAGCTCAACCCCTCCTCCCCACCGCTGCATCAGCTGTTTCCCCAGAGGATGCTGGGAGGAGAGGGACACCAGACTGCTGCACACACACACAGCTTTCAGCAGGGCACCTGCAACACACACACACACCATAAAACACATAAAAACTTGTTTTTATACCATTGATCTCCTTTGACTTCTGAATGTCTCCTACCAGGTGCATGAGGCTGACAGTAGTCTCTCAGGTCATCAAGGTTGTTACACACGGTCTCTGTGGAAACCCCACTGCCCCGCCCCCCTGTGTGGCTGACCAGCAGGAGGCAGGGTTCTCTGATGCGACGGGCTCTGGCACCAATAGGACGCTTCCCATCCACCTTCACTGCAACATTTGTGACGGAGCCGCCGTGTTCGAAGGCGATAGGGGGTGTGTCGCTCCATCCACCTGAAACACGAACACACTTAATTCATCATTTAATGACATTATGTTTCAGAGTTGTTAACAATTTAAGTACAGAGCACCAAAGCTGTTAAATAAAAGAAGCAGAGTAAGCACTGCTATACTTTTTGCATGAATTACTCTCTACCACAAACTTTCAGTAAACTCACCTGCAAGATCCAGTCTAGCTGGACACTCTACCTCGTGCCACTCCTCCATGGACGGGACCTCACCCTGTCCAATAGAAATAAACCTCTGCGATGACATCACAGCTTTTCGTAGCAGCACCTGACCTGCACCCTCGTAATGCCGTGCTGCTCGAACCAGCAGATCCGGCCTGTAACGCAGGGTAAGAGAAAAATACAGCTCACTCTCAACTAGTCTGTATAAACAAAACCTTAATACACAGAGGGACGCTCACCTGCTCAACCAATCACCTCTCATATCAGCCAGGGCTTTGACTCCTTCCCTCAGGTTACCCTCCTCTAACAGGAAGTAGGCGGAGCTCCAGGCTTTGTTAGCTGCTGGTCCACTCCTCAGACCTCCTTTTCCTCCCGCCATGTACACCAACACATCAGCGATACAGGAGAGGCAACGTGCTGCAACACCAAGCTCTGCCCCTGACTCCACCCCCTGCTCCCCACCTCCAGCTGCAACTGAAAACACAGAAGAAAAGAAAGTTAATAAAGTGTAGTAATAGTAAGATGATGAGGAAACAAAGGGGCAGGGAGAGTAGGATGAGAAACAAGGGGGAACTTTGGAGAAAAGAAAAAAGAGAAGGAGGAGGGAGATGATGATGAGACTCTAAAGGAGAAAGAGGTGGAGAAGGAGCAGTAGTTGGAGATGGAGAGACAGGACAATTAAGGAAGAGGAAAAAGAAATATCAGAGAACGAAAAGGGGAACTGGGGAAAAGGGGGACTGGGATAAAAGAAGGAAGAGACCAAGAAACAGCAGGAAAGAAGGAGGAGATGGGGGGTTAGAAGAAGGAGAGGAAGAGAAGAAGAAAAAAGAAGCAGAGAAACAGGGGAAAAGGCGAGGAAAGGAAAAGAACAGGTAGGAGTTGGAAGAAGAGGAAGGAGAAGGACAAAAAGGAAGAGAAGGAAAAGGAAATAGAGGAAAAGTTGAAAAGAGGAAGAGCAGGGACAGACGGAAAAGGAGGAGAAGGGGAAAGGGATGGTGCAGTAAGATGAAGGTGAAAAAGGAAGAGTATTTGTTCTTCAACATGTCATGTACATAAAGTTTTGATTGTGACTCACTGCTGTCGAGTGTCTCCAGCAGCGCCTCCTGCTGGCCACCCATAACCGCTGCTTTAAAACAAGGCAGGAGGCAGATGTCTGAACGCCTCAGCAGAGCATCGCGCACTCTCTTCCTTCCTGCCAGGAACAATAACTCCTCCCTCCACTGTAGCTCCGCCTCCTGATGGGTAAGTGACATCACTTCTTTCAAAGAGAGCTTCCACGCCTCCCTCCACTTTTGCAGAGAGCCAGCACCACCCAGCAGCCACCCAATACGTCCTTCCAGACCCTCAGCACCTCCTCTGGGGTAGAGGACCGGAAAGAGATGGGCTTCCAGGAGGGAGCGGTGCTCTCCTCTAGGCCACAGCTCCTCAGGCCTGAGAGGAAGAAAGAAGAAGATGTAGAGGAGAGAGGAAGAGAGGAGTTGGTAGGACAAGAGAGGAGAGGGGGGAAAAGAGGAGTTAAGATTAAGAGATAAGGGGCAAGAGAGGAGGAGCAGGAAAGAAGAGAAGAAGAAGTAGAGGAGGAACAAGTTTGTGGGTGAAGGGGGCAACGAATAAATATCTAAGTCTTTGAAGGTCTGAGGTTAAGTAGTGATAAAAATTTTATTTCATTTTGTTTTGATAGATTAGGTAATCTGGATTACTTAATTCTGATTGTTAAAAGTAAAACTGGATTCAGATTTAAAAAGTTCACCAAACCCAGTTTAAAAACTTAAAAAAAAACAACCTTGGTGATCGAATCTATTGTGTTTTTTTATCTTGCTTATTTTGAACAACCCATTTCCACTTGATCTACTTTGAGACTTGATTCCTTCAAATTGCTTCAATCCATGCAGATTACTTTCAAAGAACTGGGCTCTGGTCTTACTGGATTCCTGTTCTGTTGAAGAAGGAGCTCCATGTCTGGTTCAGGAAGGAGGCACTGCTGTTATCAAAGGAGACCTGATGAGGAGAAGGAGGAAGACAGAAGTTTTTATCTTTTGTATTGTTTCAAAAACAATATTTTAATTAAAGGACACTTTTCAAAACACTCACGGTCACCTTACAAATGCAACAACAATAAAACAGAAGAGAGGAACTGCAGAGATTTCTTTTAGCTTTGGCCAGAGTGGATTCCTTCATCCATCTCTACAGTGCTTATCCTGTTCAGGGTTGCAGGTGGCTGGAGCCTATCACAGCTGTCTTAGGGTGAGAGGCTGGGTACACCCTGGACTGGTCACCAGTCAGTCACAGGGCTGACACAGACAAACAGACAACCTTTCACGCTCACACCTACAGGGTATTTAGAATGTTTTATGCCACAAAATTAATTTTTTAAACTTCATTACTCAGAATTACCAAACATACATTTTTCAGTCAGTTTAGTTATTCAACATTTGTCCTCTGTCTTTGTGCAATACCTGCAGTTCATCCTGCGCTCCCATCACCGTGTACACCTTCAGCTTCTGATCCCCCAGCTGGATGCGGTGTCCCTGGATGATGATGCCATCAGCTAGTTTCAGCTGCCTGATACTCTGAGACATCCACAGCTCTAAACCTGACAGTAAACAACCTGACGGGACTTTTAGGGGACCCTGGTAGAGAAATTAAATGTCAGTACAGGAGTCCAAACTGTAAAGCTGTGTTAACATACTGAACAGCAGCTGTAACCTCCTGACCTGTAGGTGACAGTGTTGCACCACTGCACCAGTCGCTACACTGACGCATCCTTCCAGAACGCTGTTGATCACCCGACCTCCTTCACTCACTTCGCTCTCCATCTGAGAGGAAATAGAGACGTTAATGTGGGTGAAACTGCAGTGAGATTTTTTTAAATTAATTTTTTTTCTGGCTTTTTATGCTTTCAATTAGAGAGGACAGGGCGGTGGATAGAGTAGGAAACAGGGTGAGAGAGGAGAATAACACATGTGGGAAGTAGGCCACAGGCTGGACTCGGGCCACCCACTCAAGGGTGAACCTCATGGGGTGTGGCCTAGCCCCCTAGGCCATCTGCGCCCCAGCGTAGTAAGACACTTTGATGCTAAGAAACAGGAAGTGTTACCTGAATGTGTGATAGAGTGTTTCTATCCATCCAATCACGGGTCAGACGAGACACATGTTGCTCTCCAGACAGGGTCAAGTAGTCATAACGACCACCAGGGACGTACGCTGTCAAATATGTGATCAAAGAAATAGAATGTTATCAAAGCAAAAGACAGTAGTCTCCCCCTGCTGGCCATATGAAAGAAGATTAGCTTGAATGCTTGGCAGACGAAGCAGTGAAAAATACCCACTTAGCGTAAGTGGAACTCCTCTCAGGATCCTCCACAGCTCTGTTCTGCCACTCCTCGCTGCTGCCCCCTGTGGTCCAACAGCAGAACTGCACCCTGCTCTCTCCTCACTTACAAACTGATCCTGGGTCAGATCTGAGCAGAGGCACTTTAACACATCCAGGAACAGAGAAATCTGAGGAGGAGTATTGTGTTAATGTTAACATTGAAAAATGTTCTTTATTCAGATACTGATACTCATCAAAAATGTCTGGGGTACCTGAAGAGGTGGTGCTCCAGAGTCCAAGCCCAGGTAAGTGCATCCATCCAGAGGAGGAGTGACATGAGTCTGCAGTAACTTCTCTGACACAGACCTGCTGAAGAAGACTGGACCTGACACCTGCAAACATACAATAAAATAATAAAGGTAGGGTTCAGGGTTTTTTTTTTTTTTTTGCTGTGTGGTTGTATGAGGAACTTGTCAGTAGTAAGTGTGTTATCCACAGATTGCCCTGGTCAACTAAGCTACTTTGTTGAAAAATCTGACACTAGACTATTAATCTCCAGAGACGGCCAGCTTTGCTACATTATTTACATGATTTCAACAAACTCCAAAGCAAGCAATGACGTTGGTGTGACTGTTGACTCATTAATCTCATAACATTAAGACTTTACTACCATGACATTAGATATCTTTTCATCTGCCATTACAATTAAGGTCTCAAAACATGACAACTTTACTTTAGTAACTTTACAATTTAACTCTGATAACATTATGACTTTACTTTATTATTACAACTTTAGTCAAGCAACATTACGACTAAATATTTGTTAAAATATTCTAAATTTATATTTGAGGGATGAGATTACCAGTGGAACCTTCCCATCAGGCATCACAGCTTGTTGAATCTGCTCCTTTGTTCCCTTGTAGATGATATCCTTCACCTGACCCTGTGAGATAAACCAAATGCACTTTAACCCAACTTTAAGAAAATTTTAATCATGCTGCCCATCATGAAAAATTAAAACAGACTCAACAATGAAGATTAAGAAAACTAGAGTGAGCACCTGTTGGTCTGACAGGTAGACGCCGTGATTGGCTGCGTAGGACACATCACCCGGTAACGCCAACACACGAACACCAAAGAAACCTTCCCAGGACAAAACTAAAAAACACAGCCAAAAGTAATGGTTACTAACTTATTATTTATACTTCATATAAATCATATCACAGCAAATATTCAGTTCACTGACAGAAACAGACACCGTGCTGTGAGTGATGGCAGAGACACTAACTGAAATCAGGAGGGAAGGAGAGGATCATGTCGGTGCTGCAGACCCAAACACCAGGAGGAGATCCTGGACAAATCTGATCATTCAATACAAGAAACAAAGAGAAAAATATTTAAAGGTTCACATCAGCTCAATCCCCCTCATTATACATCTACAGACTCTTCATTTTCCTCTGTAAGAGCTGATCCAAACCTGATGCGTGAGGCAGTCCAGCAGCAGGTCCAGACAGCAGACTGGAGCCTGCACCCTCTGGTCTGGTTTCTCTGCAGGTAGCCAGCAGAATGCCCGGCTGCAGGAGCTCCAGGGGAAATCTCGACCCTGCAGGAGGAAACACAAAAACACTGAAGAACACTTAACTTTATCTGTATATTAAAACATGCTGCTGGACTTACCGTGTGCAGGATGAGGATGTGAGCATCATCCAGGACGTCAGCTGTCACAACCTGAGAAACATAAACGCAGGATTTTTCTTACAAGTCTGCAGTTTAAGAACGAATGCACTAAGCCTACTTCTGGAAACCTGATAAAAAAATGTTCAACAATTTGTTTTTTCTCTTGATGAGACATTGATGGATTATAACTTTTGGGAACTTCTATGTTTACTTTCAGAGAGTCAAAGGTGTGTAACTTACTGTGTGACCCGCTCTGCTGCTTAGGTGTTCAGCAGCAACCAATAAAGCATTCAGAGTCGCTCCTCCACTGCCAACAGGCTCCTGACGGTCCCTCACAGTCAAAACCAATGCATCCTGAGAGAGAGAGCCTCGCTGCTGCCTTAACTCCAGCTCTGTGACACACACACACACACACACACACACACACACACACACACACACACACACACACACACACAATTTAATATTTCCCTTTAATACTACTTTTACTATTTTTTAATGTTTCTACTGCCACTCTGTTTTTCTTTTTCTTTTTTTTTGTAACGAATGGCACAAATAAAAGTTCAACAAAAAGGATTTAAAACAGTCACTACACATAACTCAAAATTATTTTTGCATTAAAATGTTGCAGCTAATAAAATTGTTTTTTATTTGAATCGTTTTATGTACTGCTGAGTGCTTTAACCTTCATTATATATAATAATTTATCAGATAATGGTTGTTGTAATTCAGTTTAAGTTCATATAATTCAAAATCTTTAAAGAAAAAGAAAACCGATGAAAACCCAAAATAATGTGGAGGTCAATGCATGCAGTAATTGAAGTTCTGTTTTGCAGCCCCTTGTGGTCTTTGAGATTAAAGAAAAAATATATATATCACAAAGAGATATCCAAATTCTCTTCACAGAAGCTTCAAGTGTTATTCTTTGGCTGCACTTCATCAGCGTTTGAATAAATAAAATACTTATTACACTTAGAGCAGACTTAGCAGTCCTTTGGCGCCACCCTCAGAATGACCTCTGCAACTGCGACGAACCGTTAGTTCAAAGATCATATATACAAGACAGATGATCCTTACCTCTCTGAAAGGCGTAAACGCTGTCTTTATGCTGGCATGTCAGGACCACCACGGTCCATGAGAAGCCGCCGCTGCCGTGAGGCATCTTCGGACGGTTCACAGCGGTTTGAACCTTAAATTACTTAAAAATGCATGGCTAACGAGAAAGCTCACTTGCAGTGAAGCTGCTGAACCTTTTAGTGACAGGATGGGTCATTTCTGCCCGCAGCCCGCACACAAACTCCAGTAGGAGCACGAAGCCAGTCAAGCAGACTGGCGGCAAAAACAGTTCTTAACGACCCATGAGTGCGTAACTTCTGTTGAAGTTGGTTCAGAGGAAGCTAAACGGGCCATACAGACGAAACCGGATAACAGAGCTCTCAGTTTTTACAACCGCTTGCTCTGACTGTACAGGCTTCCGTAGGCCAGATAACATAGCGTTTGATTCTAACTTATTCATCTCTCTGGAAGGCGGTTAACTGGTGGATAACAGTACTAGAACCTCTTAATAAGTGACAACAAGAAATTTCATTAACAGTGTAGCCGTAGTCCGATTCCCAGGAATGATCAAATACCGACTAAATTGTATTTGATGGTTTACAAAGCTGCCCTTCTTCGGGACTTCTCTGTGGGACTCTCATAGACTGTATTTGAGTACCGGGACATCCCGGGAGGGCGGTGTCTGAATCGTGTAACCATCTAAATGTGAAACTTTAAGGTACAAAAGAACCAAAAGGATAAACATAGCTTATTGCTTTACAGTGTGGGAAATGAATATTTTGTCTTTTAACTCCTTTGCAATAAAAGCTTTACATGAAATTGTCTTTTAAGGATTTCAAGTCAAATGTAGGCATAAATACAAGGTGCTCGTCACCCGAAGGATCCAAATCTAAGGGATGCTCTTGAAAAGTCTTTACTTTTGAGGTACTGCATTCATTTTCAATGTCATTTTTTTATTGATATGCATAATCTTCTTAGGACTTTAGGCTACTGAGGAAATGAGAAAACAAGGGACAACAGGAACCATATAGCTCCTTGAAGAGAAGTTCCTAGTACTAAAATGCTTTGTTACCTTTAGTCAAAAAGGCAGTCCCAGAAAAAAAAAAAATTACTTGTAGAATAAAAAAAAAACAGCGACAGCTCGACAGATTAAAAAAAAACATTAAAACTTTATTGATCTTTACAAAATTAGGAAAAAATATATACAATTTACAACAGACTGAACAAACAATCACAAATTCATTCATCTTCATTCATCGTCTTCCTCATCCTCAGCTGGCAGAGGTCTGGACCTGAACACAGAAACATGAGATCAGGTGAATAAACTTTTTCAGAGGACTCTACACTGGAACATCTGTAGAGATGAGTTAGAATGAGTCTGTCAAAGGGAATTTAAAACTCATCTGTCAGAGTTATAACTGGTCCAAGGACAATGCAGGATCTGAAAGTTTCTGACAGCTGCTCAAAGTTGAGCCCACCCTGAAAATTTCAGCAATATTTCCATTGTTTAAAACAGACTATGTTAGGACACCATGGCTCTGCCTTTTACCACTGTACGGTTTTGTAGCCAAAATGCCCACGTCACAGCGGGTGCCAATATTATGCAGCCAAAGTCTGCAAGTAGAGACAATGAGGGACTCTGAGTGGAAATCTTGAAAATCAGAGTGGGGCCGGGTGACAAAAATACTTTTTTGACCAAACTGGAGCCAGTCACCAGGAGGACCAGTTATTGTGGCAACCTCAGTTCGAGCCAAGCAAAATGACGTCCATTATGATTTTTTTATCTGCAACCTGTAAAGTACTTTTGTTTTATATTTAAAAATCCAGTAACCAAAATCTTATCACTGTAAGAACTCTGTTAAGTGTACTACAAAAAAAAGCAAACATACTTCCTGCTGGCCTTTGACATGCCACTTCCTCCAGCCTCTTCACCATCATCAACCTCCTGGGGGCTCTGGTTCTCCTTCTCAAACTTCCTTGGGGGACCACCAAAGAAATCTCCAATTCCCTTCTGCCAGGTTGGCGTGGGGCGAGGACACACTGGATTCCCTCCAGCATATTTACTCTTTGCTGTGGATTAAAGAAAACTATACATTCAGAATCAAGACATCCGTTTGCTGTAGAGATGTGATGAGTTAGAGCTGGTGGAGAATTCAGGGGCTGACCTGGTGTGGAGCACTGGCTGCTTGAGGAGGCCGAGGCATTGGCTGCGTTGGAGCCAAGAGACTTCCGTGGCGCAGAAGCTGCAACAGCTGCAAACGAGAACAAGATTAAACACTGGAGTAAATAAGATAGATTTTAGTTTTATCTTGAGCAGATTACTTAATTTCAGTGACAACAATCAAAGCAGCACTATAACGAACTGAGAAAATCATCTTCAAAGAATTAATGTTTGAGAAAGCATATAAATAATAGTATGCAATAGTGTGCACTGTTGCTTTAAGGTTAAGGTATAGTATGCAGAGTGACAGTGAAGGCACCTTTAAATTTAGTACGCAGACAACTCGAGTCCTAAACAGTGACTCCGGCTGTAAGCCAAATTCACCAGAAGACTCAATGGGATACGAAAACGTCTTCGTGTTGAGTTTTGAAGAGAAAATCTACTTTTAATCAAGTTTGGCAGAAATTACATAACTTTTGAATGGGGTTTGGTTCAACGTCCAAACAAAGCGAAACTGCAGCGGTAAAAACTGGCGCCAGTTTAGAGAATAGTGTACACAGTTTAGGAAAACTAAATGAAAATGTCATCTCATTAAATTGACAAGAATATTGTGACAGAAATAAACTTTTTTTTCAATGCGAAGGCATATTTAAATCGTGTAAAATCTACTTAGTAAGGTTTTCCTACCCCCCATGTTGGCGGGAGGTTGGTACTTCCAAGTCTTTTTGTTTATTTTATTAAGACCAATTAGCCTTGAGTAAAATCTTTTACATGCCAATATTTGATTTTCCAAAAGCATCGATATATTTTATCCAAGAATAATTAGAGAAAAATGTTTTCTGCTTTGAAGATCATATCGATGAATAGCAGCCCCCCAGACTGCATGAAAAATCCGCTATACCCGCGTAAAATTTAGCTTTTTTAAAAGCCTGAAATCATCAAACTTTCAAGAATATGTTACGATACCTTTTCTGTATGTTCCGGGGACACTGTCGGCTTTAGTCCTCACCATTTCGGCAGCGACCTTTTAAGTCTGCAGTGTTTTTTAAAGCGAAATACTTTCAGTGAAATGGGTGAAGTGAAGCGTCCCGCCTCTGTTTAAAAAGCCCGGGCCGGGGCGGGAGATTTGGAGATTCTTCTTCTACGTAATACTACCGCCATAGACTATGCACTGCCCTCTGTGGGTCACGGAATCTGATACATTTACTTTAAAGGCCCTGTAAGGGCCCTGTAAGATCTTGAGTTTCCTTAGTGTTATTTTCTTGTTCATCATCCACGATTTCTATGAGATTATCATAATCAAAATTGGTGATTTCTAAATGTTATTTCTCATGATCTGTGGACGACCCGAGTTATCCACCGAAAGTCCATTTCAAGGTTTAGCAGTGAGAAAAGAGATCTGTCCTTTATCTTTTGAAGAAAATAATTTATTGGATTTATTTTTTAGTGTTGGCGGGCACTGGAGCTGAACTTACAATAAAAAAGGATTTTAGAGCAGAAAAAAAGTTAAATAGGAGAGCAATAAAGCACAGGCTAAAGCATGGGTCAAGCCGTTTATAATAATGAACATTCCACCCTACATGTGGCACTGCAGTGGTCTTTTCAAAGTGGACAGTCTATCATTAAAAAAAGTTTATGTTAGAGTCAGAAATCAGTAGGCCTATGTTTTCCTTTCTTTGTGTGATCATATTGCAGCCTGTCATCTTTCACAAACATTGGTAAGACTTCTCCATTCCTTTAACAACGCTTTTGACAGCCAGTTATGACCCCAGAAAGTGGAGTGTGGAGAGATCAACACATACACCTGTATGAGGTTAATCTACTCAAAAATCACGGTTCTGATAATCAAATCAGGGAAGTTTAAGTCAGAATAAAATCCTTAAAAAGTAAACGTATTAAATTCTTAACATGTTTAAGTTCATAATCATAGGACTTAAAAAAAACGCGTTTCCACTTTTATGTCCCTCGCTGTGTTCCGTAGTGGCGGTTCCAGCGCTGGCTGTAGGCAGATCACAAAACAATCCAGCCTCGACAAATTTAACGGTTATAAATCCGTCCTTTAGGGTATGTGTGAACCATTTTTTCAGTTGATCTTCAAAGATCTTAAAAGTTTCAGTTGTATTAAAGTTTGTTTCGTGTTCTGTAAAGTGTTTTTAAGAGTGTTTGTAACTTTAAAAACAGCTGTGGTTAATTGTGTCCCTGTTGTTCCGAGTATAGTTTGCAGGATCATAACGTTGTTATCGTAAAAAACAAGCTCTCTTTTGAAACTGGCACCAGTTAAGTGTGTTAGTGCTTATTTTGAGAGCAATTTGGTTAATTGACCTTGAATGCTGTACATAAAAAGCAGCTGTAAATTGTTATTTTCTCTCTCTGCGACCATCCGAGTGTCAGCTGTTGTCCGTGCAAGCCAGCGCTAACTGATCTGTCTCGATCTTATGAAGTATTCATAAAAAACACATTATTTGTTACTTACTATTAGCGTGGTCAGTTTGGACTTGACACTACTTTACTCGACTGATTGTTTTTACCTCACCTGTTGCTGTCATGTCCTCTCAGGCTGTCAGTTTAAAAGCTTTATTATTGTGTTTTATGAAAAGTCTGAGCAGTTTGCTGAAATAAAACAGCAATAAAGATCTCAATATGTTCTTTTTAATTTATTCTCCACATTTCTTACAGCATATTTGTAATGTCTATGTTTGCAAACTTATGCTTTGCCTTACATGCAATTACTTTTGCTTCTTCACTATCTGAGGTATCTTTGACCTCATCAGTCCCACCTTGAAATGTCATCTGTTTTATAACAAAAGATCAGAGCTGCCTGAGCACTAGTCTTAATCTTTTAGTTTTGTTTCTCTCCAGGTGTTGCCATGGAGGAGGTGACCCGCCTGGTGTCAACAGGGGACTGTGTGAAGATATGGGATGCTTCCATGGCCCTGCAGGAGCAGTTTAACCCCCACAGCATCAGCCATCCTGTTGCACAGGCCTGCTGGAGCTCTAACAGTATCCTGACAGATGAAGGGAGGGTGGGGTTGTTTTGGATAATCAATAAATATATGTTTGAAATATACTTATAATCCAGTACAAGAAAAGACAAACATTCGTGGTGTTCTGTGTTTCTCTTCAACTAGCCAAAGACTCAGGTATTTTTGTTATTTTGACTAAAAGGAAAATTTCCAAAAATACACTGGATTCCATCATCTTAATGTAAACCAAAGTTTTATATCTCTAATTTTGTGTCATCCTTGACAAGTTGCTTTAGAGCAGTATTTGGTCTCAGCAAGCAGCGGTGGAGACAGGCTGGTGGTTTCCACCATCAAATCCACTCCTGTTCCAGTGCTGGAGCTCGCTGAGGGAGTGAGTGCTTTACAATTTATGTTTCCTAAAAAGTTTTCATATCAGACAGCTGTGAGCAGGAAACAAAAAACTTTTATTCAGACAAACTTCCCATTAGTCTCACAAAGTTAAATATGTGACTTTGGAACATTCTTGATGGTTCTCTTTGTTTTGTGATTAGAAAAAACAAACCCGTGTGTGTCTGAGTTCATCATCTCAGTATGTGGTGAGTGGAGGTCTGGATCACTGTGTTCATATCTGGGACCTGAAAACCAAGAGACTGCATCGCTCTCTCAAGGTGAGACCACACAAACAGGAGCAGGGGACACATATTTTTAATTTTGTGTAAAGTTTGCAATTTAATGTCTGGCTGAAACAGTCAGGAAAAACGACAATCTGTGTTTCCTCCTCAGGACCATAAAGAAGAGGTGACGTGTGTTTCCTTCAATGCAAATGACAGCTGCATCGTCTCGGGCTCCACCAGTGGAGATCTGGTCCTCTACAGTCTGACCACAAACCTGTCAAGCAAAGCCTTTGGACATGGCAGCGACCAGGTGAAATACTCCACAAAAGAACGTTTTACACTTAATCCTGGAACCTTTTACTTGCAATCAAAATGAGAAATCAGCCAACAACTATGAAACTGTTGTCCTAGATTTATATAATATCATTGATATCAACATTTTAATTTCATTGTTGCTAAAAAAAAAGGCTGCACAGTGGCGAAACCAGTGCCTCACCAGTTCAAATCCCGGTTCGCCCAGTGGGCCTCTGTGTCGAGTTTACATGTTCTCCCCATGCATGTGTGGGTTCTCTCCAGGAATTCTGGCTTCCTCCCACAGTCCAAAAACATGCTTATCAGTTAATTGGTGATTCTAAATTGCCCGTGGTGTGAGTGTGAGTTGTCTGTCTGTCTCTGTGTGTCAGCTCTGTGATTGACTGGCAACCAGTCCAGGGTGTACCCCACCCTCTCTTGAAGACAGCTGGGATAGGCTCCAGCCATCGGCAACCCTGAACAGGATAAGCGGTGTAGAAGATGAATGACAAAAATGCTCCTTCTCTAGATATCCAATTCTCATATCTACCAAATGCTTTATTTCTGAAAAATACATCAGAATGCACAAAAAAAATCCAATTTACTGTGTTGCAAAATGAAGAAAATCTATAAGTTTAAAACTGAAGGGAAAACAGTGAATTTTTTGTTTTCATCAGAAGATTTCAGTAAATTTCTTGTTCAGACAACAATAAAAAACATCTCTGGGTTTTGTCGGTTGTTTTTTTTTTATCAAAAACATCAGTTTGATTCTTTGTGAAATTTGATCCCGGTTTTCTTCTCCCCTTTCTCCTCAGCCAATCCATGATCTCAGGCTGTCACAGCTAAAGCGCTCCCTGCTGGGCAGCGTGTCTGACAGTGGCACCGTGGTCCTCTGGGACTCAAACAGCCAGAAAGAGCTGCACGTGTTCGACAGCGCCCACAAGGCCCCCAGCTCCGGCCTTGCTTTCTCGCCTGTCAGTGAGCTGCTGGTGGTCAGTGTCGGTTTGGACAAGAAGATCATCTGCTATGACACAGCCAGCAAGATGTAAGACCCATGTTAAATAAAGTGTTTGTATTTCAGGTGTTTAATTTGGAGGATGGAATTTACATAGTTTTCATCTCAAGTTATACTCCAGATTTAAATTTCTGGATATATTTTTAAACTGTAATCGTATTTCAACCAATTTTAATCATAATACAAGATGAAATCTCAAACTGGGAGTATTTTTAACAAGATGTGTAAAATTTGTGTGTGTGCAGAGTGCTAAGGTCGATCCGGGTGGACAGTCCTCTGACTGCAGTGGACTTCACTCCGGATGGTACCAGTCTAGTAGTGGGATCCACTCAGGGTAAGATCTACCAGTATGACCTGAGAAACTCTAGCACCCCTACCAGGATCACTGTGGCACACAAAACCTCAGTGACCTGCCTGCGCTTCCAGAGCAACAGCAGCAGACACAAGGTACTAACCAAACATACATACATCATGTGAAATAGTTTCCTCTGACAGTTTCATTATGTCACGCTTCTGTTTCTCTGTCTCCTTCTCCAGTCCAGTAAACTGGGCTCCACAAAGATTGCCAGTATCACCAGATCCTCGTCCAAAGTGACCAGTAGCCAGCAAGACTGCAGCCCAAGCACAGGCTTGGCCCTCCACAGACAGGCGACAAGTGCAGGTACTATCATCTTCATTGGTTGCTATGCACAGAACACATTTCATGACTCTTTACTAAAGTAAACCAGAAACTGAAACATTGAAGAAAAAGACCTTAGACCTCTCTTATTTATTCTCATGGGTCTCTGAATGAACAGTAACAAAGCTGTGTCCAACAGGGGGCACTGGTGCTGAGTTGATGTCCCGGGAGGCTGAAGGGCAGCAGGTGACGGAGCAGCTTCCTGTTGCGGAGAAGTTCAGCAGCGTTGGACGAAACAGTCTGGACATGTTCTCTCCAGCTCGAGAAGGTCAGAGCAGTCACGATGCATTTACTGACTCTGTAACAATCTGCTTCTGATCTCTCAAGTCAGTTAAGGCACAACATGGGTGTAGTCATAGGTGTTCTGTATTTAAAGTCCTAAGTGACATAATTGTTTTTGCGCTAAAAAAAATTAAACCTCAAGCCATCCTCTTTCACTTCTTGCTGTTTTATGCAGATCCTCCGACCCAGGGGACAAGCGGTGACACGATGCTGGCGAGGACTCATGGTGCAACAGGACATCCTGATTCTGCAGGTTTGGTTTGAATGTTGCTGCTGGTTCTACACTCACTTTGTTTCTGTGTTTCAGTTTCCAGTTTGGAGATGCTGTCCAGAGAGGCAGAGGGGCAGCCTGTTGTACGTCGAGCCAGTCTGGACATCTTCTCCCCGGTCAGAGAAGGTCAGTATACCACTTGTTAAACTGGATCCAACTGGTTTAAACTGGTCATGAAATTGCCTGACCGTTTCATTAAAAGTTATAAGTTTAAAAGTTATACTTTAACATTTTTTACAAAGTCTGTTGGTGTAGAATAAGAAGTCTATGCAAAAATCCTCTTTGGTTATCTGCAGACTCTTATTCTGGCGGGGGCTCACACCGTAAGACTCCCCTGGGAACTCCACTTGGGGCCTCAGCAGGACGATGCTACAGCCCACTGGCCATCTTCCAGACACCGCCTCCGATTAAAGAAGAGGAGTCAATCCCTGCTGCTGCTGCTGCTGCTGCTGCTGCTGCTGAACCATGTGACTCCAGGAAGGTGCTTACATTTGACCTCCAAAACTTAAACTCAGAGCTAAAGCCAATACTGAGCCCTCACAGGGCAAGTAACACAAATTAAAAGGACAGTAATGTTTAACTTTTGCAAATATTAAACTGATTAATAATTAGGAAGTTAAAAAAACAAAAGTGGTTAAACACCCAAATACTAATTTTCTGTATGATTTGTTTGAACTTTGGGAAAGTCCTTCAGGTTAGTCTGTAGAGATTCCAACTTATAAGAAGTTTGTAATTTAGTGTCACATAGAGAGTGCATGGAGTTTATTATTGATTCATAACTACTTGAGAGCAGTTTTAAAAGAGACACTTGTGCTGATTGACAGCTCGACAAAGCCAGCAGCTCCAGTCAGGTGGGAGAGGGTCAGACTACGCCCACATCATCACAGCAGACAAATCACAGCCAGCCAGCTCCGCCCTTCTTCACTCCAGAGCCCAGCCTGAGGAGAGCCAATGGGTTTCAAGCCCAGCTGAGCTATGACACACCTGTACAAGGAGCTCCGCCCACAAGCACTGCAGGTATTCAACTCAAGGACTGAGTTTGAAGCAGTTTACAAAAATAACGAAAACAGCTACGTACCAACAGTAATATAAAACACAAGAGTTTAAGTATGAAATATTTTCTCACAGCGTCTGCTTTCCGTCTGTGTTCAGGTCTCGCTCTGTCTGCAGCTGCTTCCTCAGCTCTCTCTCAGAACATTGCAGAAGTGGCAGAACAGGCAGGAGCTGCTCCTTTCAACTCCCTTCAGATCCACTTCATCCAGAACCTGATCCATGAGACTGTGGAGGACTTGAGGTGAGCTTTCAATCTTACACCACCGACTGAATGTAAGCTGAGACTGAAGGAGGGACCTAACATGTCCTCCTCCTCATCCTCCTCAGGGATGCCTGCCACAAGGACATCATCAACCTGCAGGTGGAGATGGTGCGACAGTTTTACATCCAGCTGGTACGAGAACATCCCTGATTTTTTTGTGGGAAAATGTTAGAGGAGTGCGATGATTAAGACGTGGTACCACGATATGTGTTCAACATGTTCTCTAAGGTGACCCATGTTCATGCTGAGTCTGATGTTTGGTGTGTTTCAGAATCAGTTCCACAGTCTGATCGAGAAGTACTCTGTAAACGAGTCTCTGGTGGAGGAGATTGAGAGGCTTAGGGAGGAAAACCGCCGGCTGAGGACAAACTACTGACCCTCTGATCCAGAGCTCTTATGTGCTGGCTCAGAGTTCAGACTCTCAGGCAGTGCCTTCCTTTGCACGGTGGTACTTAGGATAGAGACTGAAAGCATAATGTGCCTGTTTTATATGTTTGTATTGGAAAAATGTGTAAAGAATAAAAAATATATTCATACTGAAATAAATTGTGTTTTATTGTATTATATAATGCAAACAAGATGGAAAAAAACACAGACATTGAAAAAGTTTTTTTGGTGTATATATACATATATATATATATATATATATATATATATATATATATATATATATATATATATATATATATATATATATATATATATATTTAGGTATTATATTTATTTGGTCATTAGGGGCTGTTTTACTCCCAAAATATACAAACTGTTAATGTGTGTGTTGAGGAGCTGCTGTATCAAAATGAGTCTTCCCCCAGATATCAGGGTTACAATATTTTTCATTTATGATAAATCCATTCTTTTTTTCTATTTGAATAAACTTTATCAGATTTGATGGATTAATCACAGACTTTCCCAAAAAAAGTGTTATGCTTTTCTTCCACAAATGAAATTGTGTTAAAATATATAAAATAGTGAACTTGTCTTGCCTCACTGGGCAGCTCTCTGGGTTTTCAGCACCCCTAAACTTGTGATCCTGGAATCGCTCCTGGCTTCAGTCACTGCATTAAGACCACATCATGTTATGCTGCTAGTGTTCATGAGTTCAGGCCATGAATTAGGATCCTATTGTAGAGAAAAGAAGCAGAACACACTCCTTAACAGTAGGGAAAAAATGCCTGATGAATTTGTATATTTATTATTATTGAGGAAAGTTTTTTTTTTACAGTTTCAGCTTCATGAAACATTTATGTTTTACAGAAGCTCGTTTCCGCCAGAAAAAAATAAGGAGAAACTTTTCCAATAATTTATTATTATTATTATTATTATTATTATTATTATTATTATTATTATTATTATTATTATTATTATTATTATTATTATTCAGCAACTTCCCTTTTTTACTTGGCGGAAACGGATTTCATGTTTTTTGCTTGTGAAAATACAAAAATATATAAATATATATCGTTTGTCGACCAGAGAACATGTACGCATGCGCAAACCAGTTGGTTCCTGTTCTGTATGTATTTGCTCCCTGCCTATGCTCTCTGCACTGTTAGGTCCGTCGCTGCTGTCAGGTCAAGCTCCTTGCACACGTTTAAACCTCTGGTTATGTAAGTGTTTTGAAAACAGACCTCGGACCAGAGTTTCATATACGCATTAACTGTAACTGGCAGGAAAAAAACAAGAAGTCTGTTTCTTTTCTGCAAGCTTTGGTTCGCTCATGTTGACGTGAGGTGAAGTCAGCTGCCTCGGAGAGTTATCGAAGGTCGGTTTTTGGGTGGGAGTTCAAACAGGGGCTGAGCACAGTTCACAAAACAGGTAAGAGGTCCTCTTCAGTCTGAACCTCGAAGAACTACATAATACCAAAGCAACGTGTATTTGGAGTTACATTAGATATGTTTGTGTCACATTACATGGACACAAATGTTTGTTTTGATGTTGGCGAAGTTAATTTGAACAAATTTACTGCATGACTCCCCAGCTCTGATGTAAATCCTAAAACTTAAACTCACCTGTCTGTCAGTACCTGACGTGACATCAACTTTTTCTGTTTCAGCTCTGAGAAGATGGCAAACCCTCTGAGGTCTGAAGTCATCCGACTTTATAAAAATGTAAGTGTGATCTATCATTTGCAGTAGTAGCTGTTGCATGGTGTTTTTTTCCCCCACTTTGGTTTAAAACTGTACAACATATTTGTGTCTAAATGACTAATAAGATGAAAACAATTTTTTCTTGAAAGTTTGACATTTTAGTCATGTAAAATGGTGTCACGATGAATTAATAAGAGGTTTTAGTTGGAATACACCGCTGTTAAAAAAATTATTAAAACACATTTTAACAACCCGCCTCATTTAACCCTGCAGGTTAAATGAGGCTTGAAGCTTTAATCCTTTACATGTGAGACAGCAGCAGTAAAAACTGGAACAAACTCCTCATTCCTCCCTTTGTTTAACTCTGTAGCTCCTTTACCTCGGGCGGGAGTATCCTAAAGGTGGCGACTACTTCAGAGACCGTCTTAGAGCTGCATTCACTAAAAACAAATCCGAGAAGGACCCGGAGAAAATCAAGGAGATGATCGCTCGAGGGGAGTTTGTGTCCCGGGAGCTGGAGGCGCTTTACTATCTGAGGAAGTACAGAGCCATGAAGAAACGCTACTATGAGGAGTGAGAGCTCCCAAACACAGACTCTGAGTGATCACTTTATTGAATTTATGGTCCTGCTAAAAACATGATACACATCTGTAAAGAAAATATCTTTTAATAAAATGAATAAGCAGACTAAAATCCTCTTCAACATAAAAACAGAGAAAACAGCAGCTTCAAACCTTTTATTCCTGAATCGGTTTTGAGGAAAAGTATTTAAATAAAAATATAAAAATGGACGAGTTTTGACATCTCTAAAAAACATGTGAGGGGGGTCAGAGGTGCTGGGGCGCAAGGGAGTCATTGTCGGCGAGGTTGGCTCTGCAGATAGGACAGGTGGTGTTATCCTGTCGGGTGAGACACATGATCAGACCAAAGACAAGGTTTCATCCAATGTTAGAATCTCATTGATAAAACAACAGAAAGTTACATCCTTCAGAAACCTAAACATACTTAAGAGTATCAGGAGCAAATTTTGTCTTTAGCAACTTTTCTCAGTCAACAGTGACAAGTGAGATGGCAAGTGTGTGAGCTTTACCTTCAACCAACGGTCTATACACGGCACATGGTAGTCATGGAAACAGGGCAGCATCCTCAGCTTCTCCCCGTCGGTATAGTCACAGAAACAGATCTGACACCTGTTCATCAACAAGAGGACAGAGAGTGTGAGGCCTGAAATCTTTCTCATGAGAGTGGTAAATAGACCAAGGTCCTGGTCCTGTTTCTGGCTAGACCAGCTGGAGTACTTACTGAGTGTTTCCTGCACTGTTAGCAGTCTGAAAGAATTTGATTGGAAACCTCTGGATCTCCCCCCGACTCAGCTTTTTAGACACGACAGCACCCTGACGCTCCTCAAATGCCAGCAGAGTCTAAAAACAAACAGACGGATGTGTTTTCAGAGGAAAGACAATTTTATGGGTTTGTCCACCTTTTTCCTGACTACCCATAGTTTATTGCAATTGCCGGTTTTGCTTTTCCAGTTGTTTTGTTTATGTCACCATAGAGACCACAAAGTTGACCATTTTAGCCCAGCTGTCATGCTAGCTCTAATAACCGGCTTTTGAAAGCAAGAATGTGACAAAATGAACAAAAATCGGAGGTGGAGTCATAATGCAGATGTTTTTTAAAAAATTATTTCACACAGGTTGTTTTGAGCTAGCTTGCCGGTGGCAGCAACCAGAAGTCAATAACCGCAGGCAGAAGTTAACACCCATAGACTCTTGAAGATAAAGGTGTATACGCAAACTAACGTCAGCATCTACTGCCTCTTTTTAAACACTGATCAAAGAGACTTTCAGCTCTTCCTTACCTCGTAGTCGTCTCCCTGAAGGCTGTCTGAAAACTCTGGATGCCCGTTTCTCCTCCTGCCCCGAACACGTCTTCTACGTTGACCATTCAGATCTGCAGAAAAAAACTCACTGTGTCAGTCAACCTGGACAACCTTGATCAGTCATTACTCATTGGATTCTGTTTTAGCAAGTTAGAGTTTGAACATTTGGTTAAATTCTCTCCTCTTAAAAACTGTGGATTTGTGGAAAAATATCAGAGTGGTGTGTTGGTGATCTCACCGTCCTCAAAGTTGACCAGAGGAGAGACTGCAGCCAGCAGGTGAGGCATCCAGCTGGGCTCACTATATGGGTTGTACTGCAGGGACAGTTTCAGATTATAACTACAGGCCATTAAATCACTTCTAAAGCTATAGAGTTCAAAAGGTGTATTGGTACTGAACTTTTTTTTTGTTACAGCCCTTTTAGCTCAGTGCAGATCAAAATGTATGCAAACAAATGTGCCTTTAACTATCCTTGTGTCTATTCGTCACTCCTCCTTTGCCTCTAAGACATGAGGAAACAACATGAGCAGACATGTTAGTGAACTGATAGGAAGCCAGAAGTTCTCTCACCCTGGAATAGCTCTGCTGCTGGTGGTGTCTGCTGTATGATCTCTCCTCCTGGTCAAACTGGGCCTAAAAGGGTAAAGAGGATGAAAAATGAGGATCAGTATCTTTTACTTTGTGTACTGGTGAGCATTTTGTGTCAGCAGGTGAAGGGCTGTACCTGAAGGCTTCGAGCCATCGCTTCATCTTCCTCCACCTGTGCTGAGCGGACTACAGCTTCATCATCATCACTGATGATGATCTCTGGAGCTACAGAGATCAAAGAAATTACAGGACTAGGTTAGAAGGGGAATGGTGATGCACCATGTAATGGTGATTACATTCAGAAATAAAAACATCTCCCATCTCCTCACCTGTTGAGGTATTTCCCTGCTCGATGTTCAACCACCTCCTTTCCTCTGCAGTGAGGAAGGACAGAGAGCCAGCTGCTGGAGGTGATGCTGAACGTTGAATCATCCTCTCACGGAGAGGAGCAGGACTGACTTCATCTGTGGAGCCTGCCACAGTGAGAGATGCCTCGTTTTCTGACAAACGTGTTAGGTAGGAAGAGGAGGAAGAAGAAGAAGAGGAGCAGGAAGGTGAAGAGGAAGATGAGGATGCAAGGGACAGTGGCTCCTCTGTCCAGCTTTCAAAAGGAAAATGCATAAGAGAGGAAGCTGGAACAAAACCAACGCTCTGCTGTCCTATCGCTGCAGACAACCGCCTGCGTTTGGAATTATGTGAAAAAACTCTCTCAGTCCGGGTGGAAAGCTCAGGATAGTCTTTATCTGCCACCTGAAGAGAGAAAAACACAGCTCTCAGCCTCTGATATATCTGTAAGCAATGAGAATAAGTTAAAATCTGTCAGTAATGGAACTTACAGGACTGAATCCTTCTTCTGTGAGGTGAGCGCGTCTCCTGCGTTTGCCTATCTGTGGGCTGCAACATACAAAACAGAAGCTTCACATTTAAACACCGACCAAAAAAAAAAGGATTTTCGGATAAATAATAAGACATATTACACATGGGAAGCTGCCCCCAGAATAAGAATGGAAGCTTCCCACGTTTCTACACATCATTAGAAGAAGCTTAAGCCATATCCCCAAGTTGTGCTAAACTTAATGATCTTTATTTGCAGAAGAAACAAGAGGTGTTACCTAGGAGTGTCTGGGACCATGACGGTCAGATCTTGGCACAGGACGTCCCCCGGGTCCAGGAGGCAGCCTCGGTTCAGGACTCCAGGACTGTCCGGCTCAGATGAGCTGCCTGCACACGTCTCTTCCATGTCCTCCCCCTACAGCCCCCCGTGAACTAATACACACCTAGGTATATCCTATAGCTCGTATTTGTTAGCCTCATTAGCACAGAAAGGTAGCAAAAGTAGCTACACGTAAACAAACACGACGGTTATCGGAGTTCAATTCAATTAAACTTGAGTGATTTCAACTTAATTAGATGAAAGCAAAAAATCATAAATTTACCTCAATGTTTTGGCGTTATTTATGAGTAAACGATCTGCTGTGTGAAAGTATCACTTCTCACTAGTGTTCTCACAAAAAGTGCCGTCTATCGAATGTCCTAGCGAGCTTCTCTGCGCATGCGTGCTGTCCCGGTTATTCAGTACACGTTTCATTATAAAGCATAGAAACACCTTTTGGATACTTCAACTAAACTACCCTACCTTTTCATCATAAAAAACGTCAACAGCACAAATCGCTAGCTTCTGATAAGGCTATAAAAGCGTTTTCCAACACAGTAGCAGAACCATAACAGAAGCAGAACACGCTTCTTCTTTCTCTACCGTGAGCGGCGGTGGTTGAGCCAGTCTACAGCAATACCGCCAACTACTGGACTGGAGTTCCCAATTGCGGATTGGCAGACAATAACATAATAGTACTAAAAAATATATTTGATTCTTTGTGTTGTGTTGTTGTTTGTGTTCTTTGTGTCAGCTCCGATTCATTTCGGAACTGAAGAAGCTTCTTGGATGAGAGGTGAAACGTCTTCCCAACTCCACATAGTCCAGTTGCCTTGATCGAGTCGCCAGAATAACCATGACCTGGGTGAATGAAAATCTACATGGATATATGAACTCACTTATGCCCTCAATATACTGAATGTAAGAGCAGAAGTACGAGATTTGGGTTACACTCACAGCAGCCCAAAATTTACCCTGCAGGTAAATAACTTTTATATGCCTCCAGGGACTGATAGTTTTTTTGAGCAAAATCTGTAAATCCCTGTGTTATATAGGCTACCAAGTCACTGTTAACCAATATTTGCAGCTCATGATGACTATTGTGCAATAAAAAACGCTGTTTGGTGCTCAAGTTCTCTAAAACGTGCAGGGGGGAAAGGATTGTTTTTACCCTCAGAAAACTTCGCCCCAAACTATGGTGCAATGCTGACTGTATAAAGATTATAAACCAACAACCTGTTTGCGAATAGCCTCATTCACTTCTTTTCAGCCCATTAAAAGGCAACAGTTTGTTTAAGTCAGTTTTCATAACGAGTTTTTTTTTTTTTTTTTTTTTAACTCACAGTAGCTTTAACTATAATATATGTATGTTTCTGTTTACATCCGACCCCGCCCCTCTGTGCTGTGAGTCACATGGTGTAGGCCAGAGCAGGGTGTTATTATCAAACGCACTCCCCTCTTCTGAGCAGAAGGAACGGGATGCGGACTAGCTCCGGTAACGGGGTTCTCATTAGCGGTTTCCCTCTCTCCGGTGATGATGGCATAAAATAACATTACACAGCTGAAGTCAGAATCAGCCTCAGGTAACGGAAAATTATATTTTTATGAGGCGGGAAACCCTGCTCTGTGTGTTTGTTGTTTAGGTTAGCCACAGGAGCTAACTAGCAGCCTGCCTCTTTTAACAGACCGAGAGAGTTAGCATCGGAGACAAACAGCCGACTGATCACAGAACCGTCACATCTGAACGGGACCGCCCCGCCTCTGGACAGCGAGAGGCTGCTGTAGGAGGAACGGGGTCGGTAAACCTGCAGGATGCGCTAACAGATGCAGCTAGCATCAGGCCTAAATATCAACACACTCCCACCCCTCCTTCTTTCCTTCCTTCGTTTCCTCCTTCCTTCCTATCTGCCCCCTGGACTACAGACCCTCCAGTGATCACAATGGAGTCAGCCCTGAACCCGCTACCTCAGTTCACAGAAAACTCCTATAAGAGTAAGTAAACCATTTATACTGAGTATTGTCACATGCTCACCTGCAAGAGTTGACCTTTGACCTCTTCACCTTCCAGTGACAGAGGAGGACGTGAAGAGGCTGATTGAGTTCAGGGCATCAAACGAAGCTCTGTTCACTGGGAAGAGAAACTCTGCGAAGATAGCATGGAGGTACTACTCACACTACAGGCTTGAAAAGATGAACAGCTTGACAGATCTTAAAAGTGAAGCCATAACATTTGAAGTTTCCCCAGCTGACCATATCCTAACAGTGAACTGCACCCATGTATGTTTTTGTGTTGGGGCTTAATTAGTGCTCCCCTACTGACTGTCTGCAGTCCCTACTTAATAAAATGGACTGCCACAGAGATTTACTGCTTGCCCATTACTTTTTACATAATATGTATGATAAGTGAAAAGTGGAACCAAAAGCCCATAAACTATTGCCATAACAACAGTTCCCCTGAATGACTGGCTCCAGTATAGGTGATATACCCTGCTACCTTCCTGTTTACAGATGGCCAAACTTGTGTCTAAACCCAAATTACGTAAATTTATGTCCAATATTGTTTCTGTTGTCATAGTTAGTTCTTGTCATGCTGATTTATGTCACAGTTTTTTTTCTGACATGTTTAGTTTGAATAACATGATGCTATAAAAAGTAGGGATATGACATTGTGATTGACAGCTCTGTTGATCAATGAGGCTCCTCTACTCAACCCCCTTTCTCCCCCATGTGTTCCTCAGCACCATCCTGAAGGGTCTGGGTCTCGAAGGGAAGCTGACTGCAGATCAGATTGCCAAAAAATGGGACAACCTGCGGACAAAATACAAGGTAACAATCTTTGTGTCATAGTGTTATGTCATGATGGATGATGCTGTAGATGTCAGAGTAAAGTGTCAGTTGAGTGCAACATTTAGTCTTCTTCACTTCTAGCTCTGTCCCTCAGTATATTGAGTCATGGGTTTTAGTCTTGTTGTTTCCTCAAGGACCTGAAGCAGCCTTACCAGGGCCAGGACCACATCGGGGGCGTGGTCGAGTCATGGCCCTGGTTTCACATCATGGATGAAGCCATGCAGGGTCGTCTCTACAACAGCAACCTGGTGCTCTGCCCGGAGAATGCCAACAACAACGCCATCCACCGTTGTAATAACCAGCAGAACCAGAACCAGGAGAACACTGACATCCTGGAGTTCCTCATCAAAACAGAGATGGAGGACACGGTAGCTGCAGAGGCTGCTGAGGATGATGGGACAGTTCATGTGGAGGCTCCGCCTGCTGAAGGAGTCCCGATGGGCTGGAGGAGGATGAGCGAGTGCTCGTATAAAAGTAAGTTGACAGTTTGAGCCAGGAGATGACTGTAAGAATGATGAAGGGCCTGCAGGATGTCACAGAGATAATAATGTTGATTTCCTTGTTTACAACTTGCACAAGATTCTGCTTCATACTTTAAACTGTAAAAGTGTTGTGCTTATAATGAACTTTTTTTTCTTAAACTAGTTAGACAACAGTCTTGAATCCCTAACATTTTTTTCTTGTGTAGTTTTTGCTCATGTCTGTGTTTTATAATCGTGTTGAAACACTACATTTTTCATTTAAGTCAATCTTGCTTTTTGGAGCTGTAGTCGTCACTCTAAACCGTCTTGCCCATGCTTTAGCAGAGAGCTAAAAATCTGATCTCTCGTTTACAGTGTCTGAACCAGAAACAGAACGAATGATCAAACTTCGAGCCGCAAACGAAGCTCTCTTCACTGGCAGGAAACATTCGGCCAAACCGGCTTGGAGGTGAGAAAAGTTTTAGATTTTTGGTTTCTCTGCTGTGTTTTGAAACCAGTGGAGCAAAGTTTTCCTAGTTCTCTGTTGAAATAGAATGAGAAATTCAGCAAAGCAGAAGATCGTTAGGTAGAAAACACAGATGCAAACAACACATGGCTCAGAATGTTAAAAAGGATGATTGGGTGGGGCACCAGAGAAGTAGAGCAGCTGCTCCCTTAATGGATCGTAGGGTTCCTGGTGTCATATGCTTTGAACATGTTGAAAAAATGTATGCCAACTAATTTTATCGCTAGGTGTTTATTTGCAAAAGATTTCTCTATTTTTTTTACCTCTTTGAAAGCATTATTTGAAATGAAAAGATTAAGTTTGCAGTCCTGTTGTTATGAAGGGCTTAAACCTGAGTGCATTCTCCTACAGAGCCATCTTGTATGAGATGGGGCTTCAGGGGAAACTGACCACTGACCAGTTAGCAAAGAAATGGGACAACCTGAAGAGAAGATACAAAGTAGGTCTCTATGTCTGCGTCCAACTCCAAAAACAAACAGTTTAAACTTCAGTGTGTCTCCGGTTTAGAATTGACATTAGACTCTTCATCTACTTTCATCATGCTTGTTTCTAAAACATTTCTGTCCCCATCAGGAGCTTAAGTTCCCCTCTCGAGGCGTGGAGACAAACCCGAACTCCTGGCCCTGGTTCTACAGAATGAATGATGCCATGGAGGGCCGATTTGCTGGGGCGGCGCCCATCCTCACGCCCATCGTGGAAGATGAAGACGAAGACTGTGAGCCTATGTCTCCAACACCAAAGAAGCGAGCAAGGCGGAGCAGAGGGGGGATGGCGGAGTTTCTGACAGAGTCTGAGATGGACCTGTTGGTGGATAACGAAGACAAAAACGGATCGACAGCTCTTGGGGAACTACACCGCATGGCTGAGTTCTCTTACAAATGTGAGACACACATGAAACTGTACAGTGCTGCTTGAAAGTTTGTGAACCCTACAGAAATGGTCACTGTTGTCATCAAAAACAAGAACCTTATTACACATACATCCATATCCCAATCTGTAAAGCACACCTTCCACATAATGGACACACACAAAAAGAGAGATATTTTCATTGATAATTTAACAAAGGTAGTTTATTTCACAAAAACTGAAAATTTAAGTTGTACAAAAGTATTTAAACCCCTGTATTAGTAGCTTGTGGCTCCTCCTTTTGCAGCCATTACTTCAACCAAACATCTTCTGTAATCACTAACTAGTCTCTCACATCTTCTTATGGGGATTTTTGGCCACTCCTCCTTGCAGAACTCAGCCAGTTGAGAAAAAACTGGTGATGATAATTATTTTATAGTAAAACAACAGAAACATCTTAACTGCTCAAGGGGTTCATATACTTTCAAGCAGCACTGTATGTTTGAGATACAGTGTGGGTAATGTAGGCCCCACAAGGAAGAAGAAATAGTTTGTAGTTATAAATCAATGTGCTGTAACCTTGTTAACCTTTGACCTTTATCTCAGTGACAGAAGAAGACACCAGACGGCTAATTGAGCTACGAGCTGCCAATGAGTCTCTATTCACCGGGAGGAGGAATACAGCCAAACCTGCCTGGAGGTATCAGAGCTCAAAATCAACATAAAGTCACTAAAATAAGTGATTAAAAAGTGAGGTAGCTGTGAAACAAAGACGTAATGTTTGATATAAGGTCTCACACGATTGATTGGTTTGTTTTGTCCTAAGGGGAATTGTGAAGGAGATGGGTCTGACGGGGAAGATCACACCTGACCAGGTTGCCAAGAAGTGGGACAACCTAAAGACAAAGTTCAAGGTGACAACAGCTGTATCCAATATGTCACATATTTAAAACACTGTTTCGCTGTTGTTTTTCATGGTTTCTTCAGTCTTTGTATCTTTCAGCTCCTCTGATGTGGTTATTTTTGTCTCTTTAGGATTTGAAGTTTCCTCCCCGGGGTATGGAAGGTCAAACTAACCCTGCTTCCTGGCAGTGGTTCCAGCTGATGAGCGAAGCTTTAGAAGGACGGCTCGTAGGGAAAGCTCCCAGAGTGACACCAGTTTGGAGCAGTGAGGAGGACGGCGTGTTCGTCTCATCTCCACCCCCTGACAGAGACTGTTTACTGGCTGAGAGGAGCAGCGTGTCGGAGCTGGAGAGCATGGTGGGTGGAGACAGCACTGAGGCTGATGGGAACGTTACGTACATAGACGCGAGCGGAGAGGAGTGCTCGACCCCCTCAGACCTCTCCTATAAGAGTAAGACAGCTGCTTATTCTTCTTCTGTGGTGTTACAGTCAGGGTGATATATATTTGGAGCTGTGCCCTCACCTGTGATTGTTCTGCAGTGACGGATCAGGACACCCGGAAGATGATTAAACTCAGAGCTGCTAATGAGCCGCTATTCACCGGGAGGAGAAACGCTGCGAAGGCAGCCTGGAAGTAAGAGACTATTGCTGTTGTTGTTGTGCATATGTTGGAGAACGATGATGCCGATGCACCTGATTGGTCGATATTACTTTAACTACAGACAGAAATTAGAACACCTCCATATTTAACTAAAGAATTCCAGATGCAGATTCTCTGTAAAATCTGTACATTTGTGTGAATGAGTCCTGATGTTCTCTCTCTCTCTTTCTCCCTCTCTCTCTCTCTCTCTCTCTCTCTCTCTCTCTCTCTCTCTCTCTTTGTGCTTCTTTCGTAGAGCGATCTTGAAGGAGCTTGGTCTGCAGGGGAAAGTCTCCACATACCAAATGGCTAAGAAATGGGACAACCTGAAGCGAAGATACAAGGTACTTATTGAAATGATTCCTTTTGGCTCTCAGCTCCAGGAAACTCAGACATTAAGATTCATGTGAAAATGTTTCTGGCACATGACTGTATTATATTTTTTTATACTGCAGTAAACATCATAGAAAAGTAAAATGTCAGAATTTATACTTTTTTTTCAAATATGTTGGAGCAGTAATTTCATGTTTCTCAAATAGATGAGGGTTAGCTTATTCCTGGATTATTTTCAGCTGCGGATGAATACACATGCACTATTTTTATTCTCTTCTCCTTTGCCCCTCTCCTCTTGTCCTGTCTCCTTGGTCTCTCCTTGATCTCTACTCTTCCTTTATTTATACCCTAAATTTTCCTGTCATGCTTCCCTCCTTTCAACCCCCCCCCCACCTCTTCTTTTGCTTTCTTTCCTCTCCTACTCATCTCCTTTCCCCCTTCTACTCCTTTACTCTACCTCTCTATTTCTCTCCTCTCTTCCTCCCTCATATTCCGCTCCTCTTCTTTTTCCCCACCCCTCTTTCTCTCCCTCTTGTCTCCCTTCCTCTCATTCTTCCTTGTTGTCTTCTCTTTCCTCTTCTGTCATTTATCTTCTAATTGTGCTTCCTTTCTCCACTTTTCCTTACCCTAAAATTTTCCTGTGATGCTTCCCTCCTCTTCTCTCTGCCTCCTCTCCTTATCTTGTTTCCTCCCATTTCTCTTCCTATTCCTCTTCCTCTCATTCTTCTTTGGCTCCTTCCTCTTACATCCTCCCTTCCTTTTTCTCTCTTCCTTGACTTCTCTCTTTTCCTCCTCGTCTTCCCTCCTCCCCCTCTCCTGTAGGACCTGAAGTATCCTCCTGTAGGGATGGAGAACGTCGCAGACAGCTCTTCCTCCTGGCCATGGTTTCACCTGATGAACGAAGCAATAGAAGGCCGTCTGTCTAGCAGCGCCCCCCTACTCACCCCTGTCACCCAGGATGACGACCAGCACCCAGACTCTGGCCCCAGACACCGCTCTAGAGCAGCGCCCCTTCCTCCCCCCTCTGTCTCAGACTTTGTACAGGAGGCGTTTGTCGACGGTGGGGAGCAAGACCAGCGGGGCTCGGAGACATGCGAGGGCCCGCTGGGAGGACTGGAGCGGGAGTGGGAAGTGGTGGAGAGGGAGCGGGCGGCACTGGAGCGAGAGAGGGAGATGGTGGAACGAGACCGAGCATCTGTGGAAAGAGAGAGGGCGGCGGTGCAGGCAGAGCGGCTGTGGTTGGAGAGGGAACGGGCGGCAGTGGAGAGGGACAGAGCGATGGTGGAGCAGGAGCGAGCAACACTGGGGAGAGAGAGGGAGGTGCTGGACCAGAGAGCACTGATGCTAAACTCTGTGGGACACTCAGGACACCTAAACGCTCTAATGTAGACCAGCAGAGTGCAGGGGCGTGGATCGTCCCTGTAGAGATGGACTAGTCTGAGGTGGAGGTCTGACCCCCACACTGATGGAGCACAGAGGGCTGGAAAGGTCCGGCTGTTGGTCTTCTACTGAGAGACACTACAGAACAGAGAACATGTGAAGGAGGTGCTGTAGACCGAGCAGGAGGGCTGCACAATTCACAGTATGATCATCGTTATCAGAGTTTATATTCTCTGATAGAAAGTAACTGACCAGTTTTCAGCCAATCATAGTTTTTTTTTTTTTTTTTGATGAAGGTCCATATTTTCATCTACTTAAAGAAATCTTAACCAAATTCAGACAAAGTTAAAGATTTAAAAGAACAAACTTGTCAGTATTATCCAGAACTCACCTAAACAAATTTATTTGGCTATTGTTTGTTTGTTTACGTACTGGGAAGAGAAAATATGAAAGTGCCTTACAACTGTTTTGTTTTTCGACTGTGTCCAGCAGGGGGGCGCCTCCTCTGGTTGTGAAACTGATGTTAAACCTGGCTGATAGGTCCCATGACTTGGATCAAAACTTTTTAGATCTGAAGCTGTGATGTGATTGGGCGGTGAGAGGGAAAACACCACTAGCCACAGTGCTACAGAGCTGCTGTGAGCCCTTCTGTTTGATGAATAAAAAACAACAACAAAAAATTAAACTCAAAGTTTTGTTTACCAACAAGAGCTTGAACAAGCTTTCTGTGGGATCCAAAATCTAAAGATACTACAAACAATAAAGACTTACAATGGGATTACAGTATGGAATAAAATCAAGAAGTTTAACAACCATGAGGATCAGTATAAGTAAGGGATAAACAACAGTGTCAGTATTTCAGCAACTTTAATGCTATGTTTCTGTTCCTCAGTCCGTGCAGGGTTTTTTCAGAGTTACATGAATGTTAGATTAAAAGTTTAAATGCAGGTGAACTTCCATCACAGTTTTTTTAATCAGATTCATATATTTAGTTTCAATCTCTTGGACTTAACTTAATCAGTTGCAATTGTGATGTCTCCTACCTGGTCATTCAAACAGGCAGCAAATGTAATCTGTGGGTTTTGCGAATGAGATACTGACAACTATCCCCATGTGGAAGCCCCACCCCCAGCTGACGCTACACCGAATGTATCTATGATCATACTTGTTGTGCAGCGCAACCTGTGTGATGTGTGATTGGACCCTGGAGTTCCTCACCTGTGTGTTCACCTGAACTGAAGTCAAAGAAACATTGGTCAGAAAAGTACATTAACATCTGTCACAGAGCTTATTTTTGCTGCACTAGTCCTATTTATTTACAAACACTTAATTTTTGTTTGTTTGGTTTTTTTCTTCACAAAAAGCTTTTCTGTTCCTCACCTTTTAATCAAGTCCCAGAACCAACACCCAGAAATATTCAGTTGAATAATATTTTGATTTTTGAGACTTTGAATGTCAGGATGTGTATGATTTTAACACATTTCAAAAGTTTTTGCCTCTTTTAACCCTTACATCTCTGTTAAGATGCCTTATTTTATATTTATTTTACATGTTTATTGACAGTTCATTCATGTTTCTCAACCTAACAGGTGAGCAGGTCACACAATGGAGCCAATCAGAGGACTTGGTTCAAAGAGCGCTATGGTGGAGTCCGTTCATATCACATCAAACACTTGGCTGTAACATGAACATTAAAAACACTGAACTGTGTCTGCTGGAGGGACTTAACAGCACTCATGGTACAATCTTTACGCTCACAGATTTCAGTTTGGAAAAGATGTTTTGATTTGATATTAAAGACATGGAGTTACCTGAACTACAAACATGATGTCACATCACTGTTGTTGTCATCCATTTCACTCCAATTCATTCTGAGCCATGATAATACAACCGTTCACACAAATTTTTCAACACATTTGCATTTAAAAGAAACTGTTTCAAATGGAAAATGGCCAGTTCAGCACCTGAGGCCTGTACTACGAAGCTGGATTAACATATCCGGGATCTCTCTCTGGTACCTGGGTTGACTTAACGAGACATTCCTAATCCTGATAAGCGGTACTACGAAGCTGAATATCAACTCGTTCAGTGAATCCAGGGTCTTCCATTCTTTATCAGTGCGCGCTCACATAAGAAGGGGTGGTGTCTGCAGCTTCTGACCAATCACATGGAGAAACGGAGAAACCCTGCAAGAGCAGCCTACTTTACCATGGAGGGGCGAACAATTAGTCTTTAGAAATACGAAGAATTTAAACATATCATCGGGACAAAAGGCAGGAATGCTGACAGAATATTGCAGCCTCTGTTAATGCGCAATTCGTGAGATTACCAAAAAATTAATTAATGGAACAATATTAACGGCCGGCAACTCTGATCACTCAGTATGACTTTATTATGGCACAATTGAGTTTTGAGGCTCAGCAACCCGTGTGAGCGCGTTTTGTGTTGGAATATTAAATAAAATGAATATTAATTCCTCAACTTCCACCTAGTTGTGTGTTCCATAAATTCCTGTTTTCTACAGTTATGCCATGTGTGACCATTATTATTAACATCATTATTTCAGACGCAGATAGTGGAGCTAAACGGATTTGGGAACAAGTACAAAAACATACTTCAAAGCCTTCAGTGACAAGGCTTTATTTCTACACACTGTCTCTGATGTTTGGATGAAATAAACAGAATTTATTTATTAATCAATTTATTTATGGATCCATCAGTAGACAAATGTAGTTCAGTCAATTTGAAGAAAATCAGAATCTCTTGTACAGGGTGTCATCGTGGACATCTAAAGTGCGTCTGTCCCTGAAACTCGCACCAGCATCGACAGGATCGTCTAAACATAGGCAGGTAATTTTTTATGACAGTCGATTGGTCAGGAGGTGTTGTTTTTCTACTCGTTCGTCTCTCATCCAGATCTTCACCTGCTCCGGAGCAGGTTAGCCGTTCAGCATTCGTTACCACGGTGGTTCATCCCGGTAAGAAAGGAACCAGCTTCGTAGGACAGAAAATTCAGGGTTCACCCAGAAGTTACCCTGCTAAGAGAAAGTCCAGCTTCATAGTACAGGTCTCTGGACTCTACAGAGCCGTACTGTTCAAATATATTGAATGTGGTTTGGTATTATCTTGATGTAAGATGTCCCCTTAAAAATTCATTGTCTGGATGGCAACACATGTTTCTCCTCAACCTCTACATATTGTTAAGCATTAACGGAGCTTTGTTTGGTGTGTAAGCTCCCCATGCCATGAACATTTATGATTCCCAGACAATCAAAGATGCTGGCTTTGAACTGTGAGTTGGCATCAAATTTTGAGATAAGCATATATTTTTGCTAAAATGATAACCATTTAGTTTCAGCATTTGATATATTATCTTTGCACTATTTTCAACCAGGTAAGTGATTAAGTAAGGTAATGCGTCAGGATTCTTTAAAAGTCAATATTGTCAAGTATAATTACACACCACAGCAGCATTATTTTGGAACAGGTGGTTTGGGTGTGTGTTTAAAGAAACTAAAGATGACGTGTTTGACTGATTCATATTCCCTTTATAAAGTTATCACAACATCAGTTAGCTGGACTCTGCAATTGATTGGCTCACGGAGGCGGAACAGGTGGGACCTGTTTAATCCCAGCTACTTCTGGAACCTGAACGCCTCCAGAGACTCAGAGTCAGTGGGTCCGCCTAAAAGGACATGCTCTCTGTTAAGGTGGGTCAGTACTAATCCTTATTTTTTTTACACTTTTCATTATTTATAATCAAATGTGTTAGAATTATAGTTTCAGAGTCTTTGAAAGAGAAGATCTGATTTGTGGTTCAGAGTGTTAAAAGGAAGCTGCAGAAGAGGCAAACTTTGACTCAGCTTCTGTTTTATTATAGGATATTTTAGTGATAACACAAGAATTTGGAGCTGATTCAAATAAACCATGAGCTCTTTTTTATTTTGATTGCTTAGATTTGAAATATAATAATAGGCATCATGACATGTTATAAAAAAAAGAAATCAAACCTCAACTGAGATAGCTGAGCCGAATGAATCAGAGAAGGGTAAGGTTCCTCAAATTCAAAATTGAACGTCAAAGATGTTGATTATTTTCTGAATAAAAGCTCATGTGAGGGACTTTTGGTGCCCCTCTGGACAAATGTGTACCATGACTCATTTCTTTCCTTGTATTTCTTTGTCTTACAGGTAGAGCAACCATGTCCAGAAGACAGAAAATCACTGGAAGTAAGTCCTGTCTTACTGTAATTATTATCTTGGTTATTAATATGCTGCTGAACAATGTCATTTTTTTCCTGCTTAATGACTTGAACCAGTTGGTTCAGGCTAACCACACTGTAAAAAGCCTTTCAATGGTATTGTAAATATGACTTAATTTTTTAAAGTATATTTACTTCAAATAAATTAATTTCCTTTTCTTTTCATTGTTTGTAAGTAACACATACTTAAAAAGTGTGATCATTTCAGTAAATCATTATTTTCTGTTAGTCCAATGAACTTACCAGGAATTTTGTTTAAACCAAACTCATAATTCGCAATTTAATTGATTATCTCGAAAGTCAGGTGTCACGGTTAAGACACGCCCACAGACGAAGGACAACCGTCTGGTTTCTCCCTCCATTTTAGAACGTCGCAGCAGACAGCGGATATTTTACACGGAGTCGAATTCTACTCTGGGAAGGATGTAAGTACCTTTGCGTTATGTTTCATACAATATATTACTGAAGCCAAATGAGCAGAACTGTAGTGTAGCAAATTCTCGCAAAAGCACCGCTGTTTCTTCCGTGTGTGATGTCTGCCTGGCGCCATGATCACGAAAGCAGATATCATTCACGTTACACTTCTTTTTTTCTTGGGGAGTTTTACTAACCACAGATGTCACATAGTTAGTGTCTAATGAGTCCGATATTGTTTAATATTGCGCCGGCGCGTTTTCTCTGTGATGGCGTGACCGATCTGCTTTCATGCTAGCGTTAGCTCTGCATGGACGTGCTGGAGTTATGGGGTTCGTGGCTTTGGCCACGAGGTCCATGTTCCTTCCTCGCCGGACTCTGCTGCTCTGTGAAAACACGTGGACGTAACATGGTTAACTGTGTCCTCCCTACTGCTCCCGAATGAACTACCAGACGGCTGGGACTAGCTCAGTTGCTAATGCTGTGTATACCAGCTAAAATACAGGGTGGCTGCTCATTGTCCTCTCTCAAAGTTCACATGAGACATATCTGTCAGATGTTTAAGCATTTTAGAGTTTATGCAATTAAGTACAATTTTGTAACATACAATTTACTCTCTTCAGTGAGAAAAATGTGTCCCCCTCACCCATGTCCATGTGTCAGTCAATGCTAACCCCCGCTACATATGTAACGGCTTTACAGATAAGTAACTATATTTGAAGGATGCAATTGTCAATTTTTCACATAAAGCCAGGTCTGTGACATTGCATAATGTGAGGAAGTACACTGGCTTAGTGAATACAAAACACAGTGACTAATTAAATAATTATTTTATGGATTAGATTAGATTTATTGTTGTGCAAAATGTTTGGCTTTTTCACTAAGTGTTTTATGCATTTGATTATTTCAGATAAGTATTGTTATGCCTAATCTTACTCTATGTATTTGTCTGTACTTTCTTTATACAGTTTTAAACATGTTTGTTCAAGTGAGAAAAAGAAAGTTGTCCTCAACCAAATATTTGTGCATCAATCCTTCCCTGTGATATTTTCATAAATGTATTATTCTTTCATTTGTATTGTTTTTCAGAGTATCATCAGATCTATTTGGAGAAGCACCTCACTGACAAAGCCCTGTGTCTCAGTCAGGTACACAGCAGGTAAGCCAAGGTCTGGCTGCTCAAATTTTTTAAAGGTATATGCTCATGTAAAATCTCTCATTCTTTTTGATTTTTTCATTAATAGATGGGATGGCCCTGTAAACTGTGCAGTACTGTTGTTCAATCAAAGACTGATATTTTAAAGCACTACAGACTGCATCATGGAACCTTTGGACACAGCCATGCCTTGCCTTGTATACATATAGACTGCCCATGTTCCTTTAAAAACTGGAGTAACCTTCGTTCTCACCTATCAAGGTACCATCCAGAATCTGACTCCCTTAACCCTGCACAAGTTACTCCTTTGTTTAACTGCCTATTGTGCCAAATACCTGGATTCCCTTGTGAAAAGGATTATTTTGAACACATAGGCCATCATTTAAAGAAGAGTGAGACTGTAAAGTGTGTCTTTGCAGGGTGTGATCATCAAACAAACGTTTATGGGACTTTTGCAACACACAAACACAGGAAGCATACTCCACATGCTTTACAAGATTTCAAACCAGGTGTTATCGGTCAAAGGCAGTTAACAGAACCAGAGGATCGAACTGATTTTGAAGCTTCTGAAGAGGATAATGATCACAATGAAGCTAGTTCTAAAGTTCCTGGCACACACGCTCAGTATGAAAAGGAAGATGAAAGTAATGTGGTTCTAGAGTGTATAGCGTCTCTCTTGTTAAAATTAGAAAGTGTTCATAATGTTTCAGTTCGGTGCATCAATGAACTGGTGGATGATCTTCACTTCATAGCAAGTTCTGCAAGCACAACTGCAATCAGAGAATTAATTGTTTCACATTTAAAGAGAAATAACCAAACTGTTAATGATGTGTTTGTGACATCTTTAGTGGAAGAGTTGTGTTACTCCAGTCCCCTAAGCAAAGCACTTAGTGCCAGTGGTCCTCTTTCTTCATCCTTCAGGAGACGACAGTATTTCAAAGAAAAATTTGAAGTTGTTGAGCCTGTGGAATACATTCTTGACCCAAACGAAAAGAGAAGTTTCCAGTATATCCCAATTCTTCAATCTTTGCTTCAGATTTTGGGTCAAGATAATCTTCGAGAAAAAGCCTTGAGTAAAAGACAAGACCAGTCATCATCTGCTAAATATACATCATATTGTGACGGTACAGTCTACAAAAACAATTCCTTTTATTCTGAGGAGCTAAGGATTTCCCTGATACTTTATGTGGATGACTTTGAAGTTTGTAATCCACTGGGAACATCCAGAAGAAAACATAAAATTACATCCATTTACTGGGTGTTGGGAAACCTCACTGCATCATCTCAGTCCACGCTTAACTCGGTATACCTGGCACTTTTGTGCAAAGCAGTGGACATCAAAAGATTTGGTTATGCTACTGTGCTTGACCCTTTGCTAAAAGACATTGCTATCTTGGAGTGTGAAGGAATCTTCATTCCGTCTATTGGACAAAATGTGAAAGGCTCTGTCTTTTGTGTTGTTGCAGATAATCTTGGGGCACACTCAATCTGTGGACTTGTTGAAAACTTTTCCGGACCATACATTTGCAGATTTTGTCTTGGCGAGCGATCAGAATTTCAGAGAAAGCAGGTGAGTTGTGGTGCATTTCCTGCTCGTACCAAAGAGGAATATATTGCACATGTTTTGACTGTTAAAGAAAATCCTGCGTTGACACACTGTTGTGGTGTAAAAAAGCCTTGCCCCTTGACTCAAAATCTGAGCCACTTCCACTGTGTTACTGGCTACCCACCTGACCTATTGCATGACCTTTTTGAAGGCATCGTTCCCTTTGAATTGGCTCTTTGCTTTTGTGTTTTCATTTCAAAAAAATATTTCACTTTTGTTGAACTTAACAATGCCATCACACAGTTCCCTTATAAATGGGCTGACAAAACAGATTCTCCTCAGCCAGTTCCTGCAACCTTCTCCTCACGAAAGACGATTGGAGGAAATGCGCATGAAAATTGGGCCCTCATAAGACTGTTGCCATTCATTATTGGACACAGGATACCTTTGAATGATCCGGCCTGGCTTCTGCTCATGTCTTTAAAAGACATTGTTGAACTTGTTGTTGCCCCAGTCCATAATGAAGAAAGCATTGCATATCTTGACTCAACAATTTCAGAACACCGACACAGATTCCAGGAAGTGTTTCCCAATGACATGTTAATCCCAAAACACCACTTTTTAGAACACTATCCTGGATTAATAAAAGCCTTTGGACCTGTGATTGCTTTCTGGACAATGAGATTTGAAGCAAAACACAGCCATTTTAAGCGAGTTGTGAGGCGCTCTGGAAACTTCAAGAACATCATCCTATCCTTGGCTACAAAGCATCAGCTCATGATTAGCCATCACCTGCATTCCACAACAGTTGTGCCTGCAATAAGTGTTGGGAGAGTAACATCAGTGCCATTGGATGTTCTGCATGTAGATGTTCAAAGGTCAATCAGGTCTCTATCTCCTTCATTGTCTCATGTACAGCTGGCTGACACAGTCACCTTTCAGGGAACCAGATACTCAAAAGGCATGATTGTGGCCTATGGTAGTACAGCAGGTCTTCCTGATTTTGCAGAAATTGTGCAAATTGCACTTGTCAAGGAAAATGTGCACTTTATTGTGAAAACACAGATATCTTGGTATGATGAACATTATCGTGGGTTTTATCTGGAAAAGACAGATCACATTACTTTCATTCAACAAAAGAGCCTCAGTGATTTTTGTCCTTTGTCAGCCTATATTGTTGCAGGAAAGCGCATGGTGACATTGAAGCGCCACATCTGCCTCTAATGTGAAGTATCACTGTATCTTAATGCCATTTCCTAATGTTTACCTTATTTGCAGTCATGGAACAACCTGTGAGATTCCGGGTTCTCATTGAACAAGACATCAAGAAACTTACTCTTCACGGTGGCATACCCTCATCTGTGGATGAGTTAGTTGCAACCATCAAAGATGACTTTTCCATTACGAGAGAAATAAGCCTTCAGTACAAAGATGAAGACTTTGATGACTTTTTCACCCTAACCTCTACAAATGAACTGAAAGATAAAGACACACTGAGAGTAGTATATGCATCGCCACTCATTACACTGATCATGGATCCCCTGGAAAGCACCCCTGATGCCTCTGATGTGAGCTCTCTCTGTGATTCTGTGACGCACTCTGTGAACTCCGACGATACTGTGATTCTTACTCCTTCCCCTTCTGAAAGGAACCACCCATGGCCTGCTGTATTTACCATTCCAACTTTCTCGTACAACACTGAGCTGGCCCTTAGTCAAGGTAATGAGGTTTATTTAAGAGATGGCACCCTACTGACATCACCCGGTGTCAAGTCGGATATTCTAGAGCACCTGGCAGAGGCCATGTTTTCCTACACGGCTTACCCCAATGATGCCCAGCGGTCTGCAGTCGCACAAGCACTAGTAGAGAAGCATCCCTGCTTGAAGGAGCCTGGCTCTTTTAATGGATGTTATGGGTGGCAGCAAAGTCTTAAATACAAATGTGGAAACTACCGAACGAAACGTAAAGCACTGGGAAGTCCTGAACTCCTGATAAACTCCATGAAACACAAGGCAGAGGATGACAAAACACCTGCTAAAAATATCAAGAAACCAAAGAAGGCAGAAGTAAATTTTCTGCCCACGCACTTACCTGGTGAATCAGACGAAACCCTTGAGAATGTGAGACTTGATCTGGTTGCAGCCAGCAAGATAAAGGGCAATGTCAAGAGCATAAACGACATGATGGCTAGGACATACAGCCTTAGAAGAAAGGAAGTGGTTGGCGAGTCCCCAGGGGTGGCAGACTTTAAAGAAAGGTGGCCTGCCCTCTTCGAACCGTTCCAGGTAAATTATTTATCATTTCAGTGCATCTGGATCCCCACTTACTGTTCACAACAGTGTAAACACCCAAGTGTTATTTTATTTCATTGTGAATAAGTGAACACCAGTATTTTTTTGTTTTGTTTTGTTTTTTGAATGAGTCAGTAGCACTTCATACACTTTTAGCATGACATGACCAGCCAACAATGTTTGGTTGTAGTATAACACAATTCCAAGGTTTCTAGTGAAATTACAGCAAACAAATTGCTTTCTTTCAGATAAATGAGGAGTTCCGAAGGTGCACCACTGTTCCATTGGAATCCACATTTATGTGCCAGCTGGACAAATACACTCCAAAGCTCCTGGAGCTGTTCCTATCAAAGGGTGGAGCCGTCGGTCAGCGCATCAAGAACTTGTTGGTGGAACTAATACAGGTGAAGCAAAAGTGGTACCCTTCAACCATTATCTATAGTGACAGTGATATTGTAGGTGTGGAGTGAAATGACTTGCAATATTAATTTATTTCATTATTCCCTTGTTAAAATTAGGACCCATGCATTGCCATTGTGAAGAAAAGAGAGCTGACTCTGAGATGCCTTTGTGAGTATATGGGAGAGAGTGCACAGGACCTCATCTCTGACTACCATGTAAGTACTGTGTGAAAGTGCTTCATGACTTTTTGTTGTTGTTTAGTATGCGTGGAAAATTCAGTCGTGCACATATAAGAAGTTAAAGCATTAGCTATGCCAGTGACATGAATGGAAATCAATAAAACTGGTTTTTATTGGTTAGGTGAAAAGGCACTGTATATTTACTGGAGACAAAGGTGAAACTATGTATTTATTCATCCATGTAGTTATCTTCCATTAAGGCAATACCTGATTAATACTTAAATTTGGCTCTGTTGGAAACCACAATGTCTTTTATGGAGTCAGCTGTACAAAATCTTAAATCAGGATTGTTATTGTTTTTCTATAGAAGATGTCTCAACTGGATCACATAATAAAAAAAATATACTTTTATTCTTTAAAAGCATAAAGTTAAGATAGGTTGTCTTAATTATTGTGATGTGTTTGTGTCACACAGGGGACAGCTGAGAGCAGTGTGCATGAGGAGCTCAAAATGGACAATATGAGAATCTACATTTGCCATGAGCCTGATGCTGTGGGAATCATCATTGAGGGAATCCCAGTGCTTACTCATCTTGACAACCTGACCAGAGCATGCTGCCTCCTCCTTGGGATGACCTATGCCCTAAACCTCAAGTATCCTTCTAAACTCACCTACACTTTCGAGGTCTTTCAAAGACTTTTCATGGGACTTGATTCACTGCGCCCAAAACCAACCTCCAAGTTTGTTAGGCTCAAAAACAAGCTTCTAGCCTAGGTGATCAAACATTGCCGTTGTCCTTGCCTTGACAAAAGGTTATTTTGTTCTTTGTGCTCAAAAATGTAGTACTTATTTTTGAGCCTGATAAGTATCTAAGTTTTACTAGAAATGTTTCTTACAGAGTTGCACCGTATAAGCTTGGAACAGAGGTTCACTGGTGTAAATTGTTCCTATGTACATATACTCCTAAAAACACAGGTGAAGCATGTGTGCGTTTTTAAAGCTGAGCTGAACTTTTTAAGGTCAGGACAGAGGCTCTTTGGTATACATTGTTCTAATGTAGATATACACACTGACAAAAATTGTTGGTACCCTTCTGTTTAGGACAGAAAACTCATACAAGTAACTTAAATAACTCGAAACTGACAGATGTTGCAGTATATTTAAAAATTGACTGAAATATAGCAAATAAAAATCAGTCTTGCATTTGAATTTTGGTTCAACCGATCCAGAAAGAAAGAAACTGGCCTGGACAAAACTGATGATATCACTACCTTAATACCATGTTGCTCAAACTTTTGAGGCAATCGTGCATTTTCTGTAACTTCCACCGAGACCTCTGCACCTGTCCACAGCTGTTTTGGCCCACTTCTGATGAGCAAAATGATCCAGCAGTCTAAGGATTTAAGGGAGCCATCTCGAGACTGCGTGTTTCAGATCCTTCACAGACTTTCAGTAGGATTTAGATCAAGGCTTATAGAAGACCACTTGTCACATGTTTTGTTCCCTTTTGTCAAGAAGAGAGTGAGCCTTGATCTAAATCTTATTAAACATCTGTGAAGGAGCTGACATACGCAGTCTGGAGATGGCACCCTTAAATCCTTAGACCGCTGGAACAGTTTGCTCATCGTAAGGGGGCCAAAACAGTTGTGAACAGGTGCAGAGGTCTCAGTGGAAGTTGCAGAAATTTCTTGAGTGCCTCAACATGGTATTAAGTCAGGGGTATCGTAATTTTTGTCCAGGCCAGTTTCATCATTATGATTCAGTTAAACCAAAATTCAAATGTAATATCTGATTTGTATGTGTTAAATTTCATTAAGTTTTTATATAAAAGTAACTTTTGACAGCTGCAAGTTGTGTTAGTGACTTGTGTATGAATTATTCTTTCTTAAACAGAAGGGTACCAACTATTTGATCTGTGTGTGTCAACACGTGTAAAGGTTCTGCTGTATGTGTGTGTGTGTGTGTAAAGGTGAGCTGCATTTTTGGAGTTTTTGGATGTCAGCTGTTGGTGAATTTCCACCCGTTTTAATGTTAAAGGAAAACTGTTTAATGTCAGTGTTCTGATAAAGCATTTATATATATTAATAAATGTTTAATGATGAAAAAAATAATTGTTTTTTGCTCATTTGAAAAATTTTTCATAGTGGAAAAGTATTGTTTGTTGCAGATTAAATTTAAAGCAGAAAGGAAGAATTTGGAAAAACTCAATAATACTGAGTACATAGATTTACAAATACTGACTTTTTCATTTAAACTATACTTAATTATATTAAGTTTTATGTAGTTAGTATCTGACGTCTTTAAAAATGATTCAACTCAATTTTTTGCCTTTTTCTCTTAGACTGTACTTAATTTTGTTGCATACAGTAAAATATGTATTATTGAGTTAAACCAAATCAAAATACTGAGAAGTTCCCTAAACTACTAAAAAATAGTTGGAAAATGTTGCCTCAATTTTTTTAAGTTAAATTTAAGTAACAGTTTTTACAGTGCAGTCTAACTCAAAGTCCTCTGTTTGTTCTCTACTTTTCATTTTTAATGGGAGGTTCAGAGACTTAGTCAGTGAGGTTTCCATCCATTCAGGAAACAAGTTTGCACATTAACCTTTTTGGATCAGATGATAGTTTCAGTATCTTTTCTTGATTCCACCCAGTGATACAGATACCCTCAATAATTGGTTTCATCATCTAGTTTTAGATTTCCCTTTCCATATCAGCTGGTTTGGCAGAAAATAACTCAGATATTTCAGTTCCCTGCCCAGATCCGGTCTGACTGGTGGAACTGCTTACAACTTAAACACATTTTGTGCTTTAAATTGTTATGTCTGTGTGTCTGTGTCCTGCAGGAATTTTGGTGTCATTGGTTGTGTTGGTGCCTTCAGTTTTGTTTCTTCTGATCAGCTCGCAGAAGAGCAGAGCTGGAGTCAAAGGTACATAAACACCTGAAACTTAGTTTTTAACCTCTCACTGCTCTTAATTTTGGATCTTTTAAAAATGCCACATGTTAAATTTTCTACTCACAGCAAGTACTAAAGAGGAAGTACGCCACAGGGAAAAAAATGTAGTTTTTTTTCTATGAGCTCTTACTCAAATCTCAGAATTTTATTTCATTGATCCCATTCAGTGTCATTATTTATTCCTTCAGGATTATCACTCAATACTAAGAATAATTAGTTTTATCCTGGAATTGAGACTCTAAAAATGATCTCTTTTATGTCTAAATTTTGAGATTAAAGTAAGAAATTCTAAATTTGATCTCAAAATTTTGACTTTTTTGAAAAAAAAAAAATGATTCCAATGTCAGAATTTTGTATCTTTGATCACATTCCACACAATGATTCATGTTTTTTGTTTGTTTTTCCTCATGAGTATGACTACATCCTAAGAATAACTACTTCAATGTCAGAGTTAAGACTTAAAAAATAGTTCTCTCTTTAAAGTTAAAATGTTAAGATTACAGCAACAGTTCTTACCTTTTTACAGAATTCTGAATTTATTTGACTTCAAATAATAATTCTGAGGAAAGGTCTGGTTCAAGATTTCTGAAATCAGGACAGAATTCTGATGTAATTCAATTTTGAGATCGAAGTAAACATTGTGACAGAATTTTTAACAGTAAGTCAGAATAATTTCCAGATTCTGGGGAATGAGTCAAATTTCAACTTTAATCTTAATATTTTGACTTTAGAGTCAGGATTTGAAAGACCTTTGATTCTTTAAAGAAAAAAAAAACGTATTTACTTGCTTAAACTTCCAGAAGAATTTGGATGGGCCTTTACAATTTTGTAAGTGCCTGAGATTTATAAATAAATAAATAAATAAATACATACATACATACATACATACATACATACATACATACATACATACATACATACATACATACATACATGCATACATACATACATACATACATACATACATACATGCATACATACATACATACATACATACATACATACATACATACATACATACATACATACATACATAAATACATACATACATACATACATACATACATACATACATACATACATACATACATACATAAATATATTTTTTAAAAAGTTGGCAAAGATAACAGATTCACTTTTTCAGCTAATGGCTAGAGTTGCATTTTTTAAGTGAAATCTAGTTAGAATAAAAGTTTTTGTATGACAAGTAGTCAGATAGCTGATGTAAAAAAAGGGCTTTACATCTAGTTTGGATCTTTTTTCCACCTGAAACCATGGTTGTTTATCACAGAATAGTTATTATGCTTAAACTCCTAGTTACATAACTGATTAAATTTTAAAGTTGTCTTTGATTTTCTCAAAGACATTTCTCATTTTCTCCATTATTAAACAAAGACCAGGGTTCAAATCAGACTGTGAACCTGTCCCCCTTTAACTTTTCAACCTCTCTGATTCTTTTTCAGATGCTCCAGATAAAGCCTGGTTTGAAGGGATCACCAAGATACCCTCTAAACGCTCAGGTGAGTGATTGTCTCACCCTGAACTTGATGAATGAGTGATTGACTGAAGGTTAGAGTATATTAATGCTCTCTTTCATCTACAGCTGGCTCATGTCCAACAAAAAAAGTGTGCCCATTTGATCAGTTCAGCTTCTACATCCAGAGTGGAGCTGCTGATAAGGTTGCCCCAAAGATCTGCATCCAGAACAAGCTGTAGGTGTAAATGTTCTCTCATAAGAAGTGATGTTTTTGAAGATTATCTGTTCTCAGAGTCTGTCTATGTGCACAGACAATCATGGTGTCCTTAAACAAATATTAGTTTTTCATGTGACTTGATTTAATCAGTAGCATCAGCAGTGCAATGTCTGACTTTGGCAGGAACTTGTCCCTCACAATGTAGTCCCAGTAAATTTGTGAACCCTTTTGTGACCTTTATTTTACCTCCTCCTCTTATTTCCCTTTGGCTGGGTTTATTTGCTTGTTTTTGCCACATTGAGCTGATTTTACTAAATCCCTTCAGGGTTTTAGGATCCCAACTTAACAACGCTGGACTTGGAATAAATATTGTCATAATAAACGGTAAGTGTTAAACCACTGAAAAGCACCTCATCACCTCTATTTGTTGTTCATTTATTGTTCCTCATTGTTCAATTTCGAACAGGTAAAACAGGAGAGGTCACAGAGACAGATCACTTTGACATGTATAGTGGTGGTATGTTTCTGATGTTTTCAAAGTTATCATTTAGTCCTGTTTGGAAGAAAAATAAATATCACTGATATCACACATTTAATGTTGCAGACGTGGAGCTGCTCATCAAACTGCTGAACAACATTCAGCCAGGCTCTGCTGTGCTGATAGCATCATTTGACGACCCTTCAACAAAGTAAAAGTCTCTCCTCTTTCCTCTTATGTCTAATGAATGATCAAAATCTTTTCTTTCAGTGGCCCTTGTCCTCTTCTGTACAAGCTGGGCTCAACGCACTGTCATTAGTTAAACTCTAATTTTAGTCAGACAGGTTGGGAATCCAAAGATATATACATAGCAAAACACATAATCCAGATGATTTAAACTACTTTAGACCAACTGACAGTGGACATGCTTGAGTTCCCCACAACAGTTCCTTACTGTAAAGAAAGATTGTACCAGTTGGTCAAACCCCATGAAGGCAGTCAGTCAGTCTTCTGGGTCAGGGACTCACATTTCCCTCTGTGCCTTTGGTCATCTCACGAACAATGCTGCTTCCCCTGACCTGAAATTTAAACTGCAAAAGTGGAAAGAGTCTCTCCATAAAGTGAAAAATACACCCTGTGTATTGATGTTTTGTCTAATTAGATTAGATAAAGAAGCGAGGAAGCTGATCGCTGAACTGGGGAGTTCTTCTGTGCAGTCTCTGGGTTTCAGAGACTCCTGGGCATTTGTTGGAGCGAAAGGATCAGAAGTCAAGAGCAACTTTGAGAAGGTAACAATTACCAATTGCTGGTTGGCCCATTTTTGTTAATCTGCTCAAAGTTTCCAGCTTTTATAATAGGCTAATGTTTTTCGGCCTGTCAAGTTAAATAACATTTAAGAAACCCTGATTTGGTCCTTTCAAGGACTTGCTCAGATAATGGTTATGTCTTTTTCAAAGATGATTTTTGAATGATCTGGGATCACACTCTCTGCATGTTTATTCCAGCACATAAAAAACAACAAAGAATCAAATAAATATGACAACTGGCCTGAGCTCATTGATCTGGAAGGATGCATCCCAAAGTTCTTGGGATGATCTGTGGAACTGTGGCTATCTGGGCTGGGTGAAACAGAGAGATCCACAGGAGGGCCTGATGAACAGGGCCTGTTCTTTATCCTAAAGATCATTATCAGGACTGAGGGGCAAATTTCATCTATTGGACTGCTTTGGATCATCTGCTATAGTCTAAGAAGAACTCAGGTGATACTTTGTGCAGGACAACTTTTTTTTTTTTTTTTTTTTTTTTTTTTTTTTTTTACAGTAAATTAAAAACACATTTCTACAGGAGAATAATATGTCTACATAAAACAAAAGTTTTCTGTATTTTTGACATCTATCTCCACCTGCTCTTCCAGAAAGTTTCAAATAGGAGCTAATATTGCCTTTAACTATTCTTGAAAAGTTTGCATTTACGGCTTGCAGCACTGTATACAAGTAAGGACTGGTATATATATATATATATATATATATATATATATATATATATATATATATATATATATATATATATATATATATATATAGGAAAAATGTTGCCAATAAGTAGGACTAACAACATTGGGTTAGATAAAGGCCTGTGCAATGCCACCAGGTGCCGGGCAACATGGTTTTATGCAATATACTAATGACATAATGTTATATGGTAGTACTGTATTATTCCTGTGTTATTTTCTGGTTGTATCTGTGTGCGGTGATATTTTTTTCAACATTTTGCACCTTGAGGTGTGCAGCATGTTTCATCCTACCTACCATAATGATCAGCAGACTTTTAGTAAAGTGATCAATAAAGACTCTTGGGACTGAGTTTGTGTACAGATTTATGTTTTTTTCTCACACCAAGGACAAGAAACTCTTGTCTCACTTATATTTGGAGATGCTTAGCAGACATTCTTAGATATATCTTATATCTTGTTTATTTTTTTATTTCATGAAATAAAAAAGCCCTGAGATTGACTGGCAACCAGTCCAGGGTGTACTCCACCTCTTGCCCTAAGCCAGCTGGGATTGGCTCCAGCCACCCGTGACCCTGAATAGGATAAGCGGTATAGAAGATGAATGAATCAATGGATGAATGAATGAAAAAAATAATAAAATTGGCTGTTTTCTTTGATTTTGACGTATTGTTTTTGTTATCTTGGGAAATGAAAGCTGTTTTCTCATGCTTATTCTCTCTATTACAAAACAACAAGATGGCCACTGCTATAGGTCAGACCATGACATGTCATTATACTACTGGCCACACTAATAAGCAAGGACTATTTTGTTTACTTTTTGTGCTTACCAATTATGATCTCTTGTTATCAGAGTAAATATTGTTGTGGATGTATACCTGCATTGTGCTCCATGCTTAAAACTCAATTATTTCTGATCTGCGGTTCTTATGTTGTATGTTTGGATAGTCAATGAGTAATACAATTTTGTTTTTAAGTTTTGTCATTTCTTCAAACAAATCCCCACTAAAAGTTCTTAAAACGTTACAGAAAATATCCTAACGTTAGTGTGATGTCTTCATGAGTTAATAAGAAACGAATCATCAGCTAATTCAATAGTTTCTTATAATAATTTTCATTCGTTTTGTAAAAAACATACAAATTTGACTTCCAGGTCATCGATCTAACGTTCGTAGCTGTTTCTGCCCGAGCGTATTTGAGTGAGGACCCAAAGTCTTATATCTGATTGGTCACACTAACAGCCAATGAGCCTGAAGATAAAGATCTAAGAGTTCTTATTGGTTTTGTTAAAGCGTCATTTATCCTGGATACAGAAGAACAGAGAACGCTGATTGGCTAAGAGTAAAAACTAAGTCTTAATGACCGTGATGGTTGTTGTCGCTAGGCTTGTAACAAACTGTTTCAGAAATTGTGGAATATAGTTTTTGTATGAATTAGAACTACATGTGTTCAGAACAAACGTTGAAATGGCCACGTTGGTTCTTGATAACGGGGCATATACGGCGAAGATAGGATACAGTCAAGAGAAAGTCAGGTAAGTCGAACGATGCTAACCAGGCGGATAAGATCAGTGTTTTTATGATTACACATACATTTATAATCAGTAAAAGCTGCATAAGTCATTGTATCGATTGATGTTTCTTTGTAAACAAAACACATTTTTAGAACATTACGTATTTTCCGAGAACGCGCCCCTCTTTGTTTTCACACCAAAATTAATAAAAAAAATCCTGAAGTTTTTAAGTTCACCCATTTATTTTTAGAAATGAAGGTTTAAAACACGACTTAAGACCAGTATGTGAGTATTCAGTGCTCGAACTAAAATTCGGCGCACGTTTTAGACATCAGAAGGCTGTTATGTGTTGCAGATAGCATGTTATATGGGGGTTTTCATACAGTTTAGACAAAAAAAAGAAAAAGAAATAATTCTACATGATATCAGGTAGACTCCGAGAGTATCCTACGAATATCAGTCATGTAACAGTTCCTTGCTTAATTGTAAGCATTTGTGTAATCGTATGTGATACATTTTCAAGGATAAGCAAGTAGTACTGAATTTTCCTTCAGGGATCAATAAAGTACATCGCATTCCATTCCATTCTATTCTATTCTTGATTTCAAAATAATGATAGACTATAAGCAAAAAGAAGTCAACTCCCTGCATGAGTCTTATATCGTGATAAGAGTTCATTTCAAAACTGAGTATTTTTATGAAAGAACATTTTATGATAAAGGACTCGATGAGTAACTTACCCTTATTTTACACAATCAACTTATAGTGATCTTCTCTATTCCACTTCCAGTGTCATCCCAAACTGTCAGTTTCGCTCCAAGACATCCAGATTAAAAACCTTCACTGCCAATCAGCTTGATGAGATCAAAGATCCATCGGGTCTCTTCTACATCCTGCCTTACCAGAAGGTGAGAGTGTGAACACATGAGGATGCTGTGGTGTTATAAGGAACAGGTTTCTAATTGTTTCCTTTTTGTTTAACTTCTTTAGGGTTATCTGGTCAACTGGGATGTCCAGAGAAAAGTATGGGATCATTTGTTTGGAAAGGAGATGTTTAAGGTTAGAAATTTCTATCCTTTGTGTTTTGGATTGTTCATGTGAAATGTCAGAGATATTTTCATCTTATTGTCTTCCAAGTGCTTGAGATTATTTTCTTCCTATGCTTGATGCAGGTGGACTTTGCAGACACCAGCATCATTATCACAGAGCCGTACTTCAACTTTTCCTCCATCCAGGAGTCCATGAATGAGATCTTATTTGAGGAGTACCAGTTTCAGTCAGCTCTCAGAATAAATGGTGGGCCCGAGTAGCTCAAGTGTTTTTTATTTTCTTCTCAGGTATTCAATATTCTCTGGGTATTCTCTCTGCTGAACCTGTGATCTGTGTTCTCTAGCGGGATCCCTCAGCGCTCATCACTTCTTCCACTCCAAACCCTCGGAGCTCTGCTGCTTGGTGGTCGACAGTGGATACTCCTTCACACACATTGCTCCTTACTGCCGCAGCAAGAAGATGAAGGAAGGCATTCGCAGGTCAGAGGACGATGATAGCAACACTAAAATGAACCTGCAACGAAACATTGATGAGCTGTGTGCTTTTATTTGTCTGACAGGATCAATGTTGGAGGGAAGCTGCTGACCAATCACCTGAAAGAGATCATCTCTTATCGGTGAGTTCTGTTGTCTCAATGAAGTGCTTTGTTAACCAATGTTTTCAAAAGTGTAATTTAACTAAAATTATCATCTCTCTGTTCCTTTCAGGCAGCTTCACGTCATGGATGAAACTCATGTGATAAACCAGGTGAAAGAAGACGTCTGCTACGTGTCACAGCAGTTTTACAAGGACATGGAGATTGCACAGTGAGCACAAAAAAAAACACAAACAGCTGATTTAGGGGGGGGGATGTGTGCTTCTTCTCCTCATTTGTTTGGCCTTTTTCAGGATGAAGGGGGAGGAAAACTCTGTGATGAAAGATTATGTTCTTCCTGATTTCAGCTCAATCAAAAAAGGCTTCTGCAAGGTGAGACCAAGGTGAATATTATTTCAGAGTTCAGACGCTTGCTTGAGCTGTTGTCATTATGACTCTTGTCTTGCAGCCTCCAGAGGAAATGGTCTACAGTGGAAAGTACAAAACAGGCGAGCAGATCTTGAGGTTGGCTAATGAGCGTTTTGCTGTTCCTGAGATGCTCTTCCACCCATCAGACATCGGCATCCAGGAGATGGGCATCCCAGAGGCCATTGTGGACTCCATCCAGTCCTTACCAGAAGGTCAGACCACACACACACACACACACACACACATACACACACACACACACACACACACACACACACACACACACACACACACACACACACACACACACACACACACGTTTAAACCAATCCAAACCACTGGTAGTTTTATCTAAGGAGGTAAATAAAGACTTGTTTTGTATTTTCTGCCAACAGAGATGCAGCCGCACTTCTATCAGAACATCATCCTGACTGGAGGAAACACTCTATTCCCTGGCTTTAGAGAGCGACTGGAGGCGGAGCTTCGATCACTCGCCCCTGCTCACCTTCCTGTGTCAGTGCTGCTGCCCTCAAAGTAAGAGTAACTTTGATTCATAGCACTAAGTGCTGATGGCACAGATCAAGGTTTGGGACTATGTCTAAGGAACTCCGAGACACAACGGAGGATGAATTGCATTGTGGGTAATGTAGGAAGAAATATTTGTTGATTAAGCCCTCTTTGAACCCAAAAGTACAAGGATAAAGGAAACTTGTGCTGCAAAAAGGGCTAATGTTAAATCTCAATGCTAAGAAAAAGTGTAAGTTACCAGTAGGCTACAGCTGAGCTGACAAACTGTTATTTATCCGGCTAAGCTAAGGTAATGTAAATGTAGGCTAAGCTCAACTTTGCAATGTAATATGACACTTAATAAACGTTTGTTAATTCATTTAATTTTGCTTTGGGCCAGCCTCTCAGCTGCGAACCTGCAGACGAGAGGCTGTATACACACGCACACAGTGGGAGCGTGCACATACATACAAGCTGAGCATACAGCTCACACAGTTTGTCTTCCTTTTGCATTTTGCCTTTTTGTAGGCTTGAATCTTTTGCCAGAGATGTGAATCAATGAAAAATAATGTTTAGAGACATTTCTAGAACAAGCACAATACATTCAGTGAGGATAGTCCACCTTGGAAAGAGAAAAAGGATGATTTCTGCAGGAAGCAAAGCAAACTTTAAGCAACAGATTACTTTTACATGAAACTACAACTGTTTCCCGTTTTATGGCAGCTCATGAGATCATAAGGCATGGGGAGGAGGATGTGAAATGAACAATGAAATGGGCAGTCAGAAGATCCAAACTCAGACCTCAAAAACAAACCGAAAGCCCATTCTGACTGAAGACAAAGCTGAACGCACAAATCTGGAAGCTGCTGCCTTTAACCCTGAAAGTGTTAATTACAAGCACCTTATGTGATATTAACTATAAACACACTGTCAGATTGTCAAAATCCCTGCGATGATCTGCTCACATTCACCGTTCACTCTCTCAGTTGCTCGATCACTGACCTTGATAACAGCAGGCTAGATGACAGAGCGCTGAGAAGGTGCATTAACTGTGCAAATTGTTGCATGTAATGTGGTAAAATATATATATAAATGGATGCTGATTTCGATCTATTGGTAATGTGATTGGGTTACATAAACTTCAGTGAAAGGCTTAAATATATTTTTAGGCTCCAAACATTTTTTGGAGCTACTTTGCAATGACAATGCTGAAATGATATATTGTGCATCCCTATACAGACTGTAGACATTTACATTTCTCCAAGAAATGCAAATTTAAACATTAAATGAATTGTCATTTATTCAGTCTTCGATTTAGTCAATCATAGAATTTCTGTGCATATGACTGAGTGGGCCAGCTGTCAATGTGCCCATAGATCCCTGTTTGAGATTCAGTCTTGGAGTGGGGTCATATGGAGTCAGAGTACACTCTGCTGGACAAACTATGTTACTGCATCATCCCAGCTCAGATTTCTAAAGAGCTGATTTTAGATAGTGTGCAATATTACTTCTCCAGTTGAAGCAATCTTTCGTGCAGTGGGACTAATGTATACATGTTGTTTTTCAATTGTGTCTCCCTTTTTGTCTTGCAGTCCCATCACGTATTCATGGGAAGGAGGGAAGCTGCTGGCTCATAGTCCAGACTACGACGAAATAGTGGTAACTCGAGATGACTATGAAGAAAATGGACACTGTATCTGTGAAGACAACTTTGATATCTGACTGAGCTGGAGCTCACAACCTCAGATTCCCCTACATCATCATAAACGTGGAAAGAAGATTTAGTGGACTTAAATGAGAAAAGTTTTTCCTTTTTTTTAATTTTCATTTCATGCAAAATGTTTTTTTTTTCTCCCTTTTTTTAAAATGTAAATGTGTTGACCTGACCTGATAAAACATTTTGAAGTAGTCTGAACTCATTCCTTTATGTCATTATTTTCTTGAACAAGTTCTTGAGGTATAGAAATATTTAACCATCCTCCATTTGAAATGCACATAACCTCTCACATAACCTTCATTTCTCACAAACCAAAGAAGGAATTTATTCAAGGGAAAAATAGCCGATTAATCCACAATGGAAATATCCATTAGTTGCAGGCTTAAGGACAGCATTTAAAATTGAGTTTACCAGCTACAGCAGGAAATCTTGCTTTTGAGTTCATGCTTAAGCCTTTCTGATAATAGTAGTGTATTTCAATCCACCATTCACAAGGGATATATTTTCAAATCTAAGTTCAAGATAAAACTTTTAAAAAAGTCATTGCACTATTGTTCTTCTCTTTCTCTACCATCACGCAACCCACTTTGACTGTTTATAATCTAAATTGCAGAGAACAATTTAACAAGCACTTCCAGTAGAAATATGAACCAAAACTGGGAAAATCCAGATAACAATATGATACAAAAAACTGAACAAAATAAGCCAATAATTTTTTAAAAAAGAAAATTACTATTTTGATGCCTATCTTAGTTTAAATTGAAAGACCAGGGAGCACAGATGGCCTAGTGGTCTAGGCCGCGCTCCATATGGCAAAAAGCCCTTGAGTGGGCAGCCCGTGTTAAGTCCAGACTGTTGCAACTTTCCTGCATATCATTCCTCTCTCACCCTGTTTCCTCCTCTATCCACTGTTCTGTCCTCTCACATTAAAGGCCCAGGGGGAAAAAAAAGACCAGCTCAGCAAACATAATAATGGGTGATTTTCTGGTTCATTTATCACAAAATCTTAGAGATAAATAATGAATTGAACTTTTTTTTTTTAATGGGTGATTTTAAATAAATAAATAAATAAATAAATAAATAAATTCCTTGACTTGGAACATTATTTGAAATCCCTTCTAAAATTAAGTAAATGTATATTAAAAAGTACACAATAACATCTTTCACTTATCATAAATTATTTGGGATAAATAATGAATTTAACTTAAAAAAAAAAAAAGTCACGGGTTGGAATCATAAAAAAGTCTATGGAATGCTCCTTTAATGAGAACCACGGTTTGGTTTTGGCGGGAATCGAATTAAGACTTGCTAGCCTTACCAAGTTAGCTCTGCTCTCCATAATTGGTCAAATCTGTTAGAGTATAGCTCTCTTAAAACGCAGTGTATCGAACAGATGCGGTTATTTTCTTTATTTACCTGATAATCCGTCGAGTGAACTTGTTCATAACCTTTTGTTTAGCTTGTATTAACACAACAGCATCTATTAGCAGCTAGCTGTCAGCTTTGTGCTGCAGAAGATAAAGGGAATTAATTTTATTAATTTGTTTGGGTAGACTAGATTTGAAAAATGGCACCACCAAGAAAACAAATGAAGAAAAAGCAGCCGGAGGACAAATTAGATAAGAACGTTTTTGATTTTAATGAAGATGAAACTAAAGAGATGAGCGGTTCAGAGGATGAAGCCAGAGGAGGTAAGCAAAGCTAACTTAGCATAATGAGATGTTCGTCTTTCTTAGAATTTATAAAGGATATTAAATTTTAATATTTATCAAATATTTTTAGTAGATGAAACTCCAATCGTAGATAAGATGGCAAAGAAGAGACCTGCAACTGACTTTGAAGAGGAGGGAGCTGCATGTGGTGTTGGGTATTTCTTATTAATATCTTTTAATCACAAATCTACATTTGTCTGGGAAAATAAGTTGATAGTTTTATTCATTGCTTGATGTTTTCTTTTCACTTTTTAACACTTTCAGGAATGAAGTCCAGTCTATGTTGGAGAGATTTGGAGGTAAGCAGCTTTAGATAGGTAAAAACTGTAAAATCTCAAAATTTTACCAAGAGATACTAAAAAAATTTTTGTTCAGATGTAGTCATTTCACTTCATTTTTAATTTGGTATTCAATTATTTTAATCATGTTATTAACCAGGTGTCAAACATGATTAACAAGTCAACCTTTGTATCAATCACAGCAACATGGGAGTTAAAGAGGACTTGTTAGCATTTCATAACATCATACAAATTATAGAAGTAGTAATGAAATGACTTCTCACAAAAGTTGAATTAAAGATAAGTGACGACGTTTAAAATGGAAAATAGATAATCAGAATACAGGTAGATAATAAAAAGCAGTATTAGAAGTCAATATAATGAACCCAGTTTCTCTCTGATCCAGAGCAGATGAATGTGGAAACTATCAAGCAACCAAAGTAAGGTTTTTAAATCCTCTTTGTCCTCCTAGTCCTGGTCTGAGATTGGGAGACAAATTCCCAGTGAACCTGGAAATCATCAGAATATGTAATAAAATATTCACACTGAGCAACACACGTGGGCAGGTTGGAAGAAAACATGCGGGTGGTGTGTGTCTGATTCCAGCTGATATCAGTAAGGTGATGCAGGCCAAGAGGAAACGTCTGGAGTCTCTGACCAAGAACTACATGAAGGGAAGCCAGCACAAACTGGAGCAGCTGTGGAACACCTATCACACTCAGAGGTTTGATTTCCTCAGTGACAGCCAACTAAAACGTCTTACTTTCTGCCTGAGATGAGTGGAACTTAATGTGAAAGAATGTAATGAGAGGAGTAAGAAAAGTTTATAGAGCGCTGGGGTCTGTTGGTCACAATTTTTCTGGAATCCTGCATACAAAGCAGGAATCAAAAAGAACTTCATGTTTATGCTAAAAGAGATCAATATAAAACTTAGTTGATCAAAGAAGGGCATTAACAAGTTACTCACTACTATTCAGGGTTTTTGACAAGATCCTTTCTGATGTTTTGACCCGCTGCAACATTTAAGTAATGGTACAATGAATGCGTAATTATGCTCTTATGCCTCATTTTGCAAAACTTTTTCTTTCAATCTGTGTTTCTACATAGTGATCCTCTTAAATTTACTTGAGTAAGTGATGTGAAAACTGTTGTAATCTGCTTTGTTGTACATGTTTGTGTGCAGACAGAAGATGACTCAGCAGTACTCTCAGCAGGTGTCAACCGCTCTGCAGCAGTGGGAGACTGAAGCCCAGCGAGCTGAGGAGCAGGAGGAGAAATTCAATGTTTGTTCACTTAGACAAGATCCTCTCTGATATTTTTTTTGTTGTATTCACACTTGATCTAACTCCCCAAAACTTTCAAGGCAAGGAGCATGTGTCCATCAGCCAAAGATTGCACCAAAATTTCTGCCCCAGTAAAACTTCCACAAGAAGTCAGGATGAGCTGATATGAGAGCACAGCAGGAGATATTTAAGAAAATGAACCACGAGCCCACGGGCGGGGATGAGGATGTTTGTACCATTCAACTAGTGCAAATTCAGAGACATAAAAGGCTTAATAAGAGCATCAGAGAGGAATGTGAAAATGCAACTTTGGAAGAATATGGGATCAGATCTCTTATGAATTTCAGATTAGAGGCAGTAGATGGCGAGATTGATTGGTACATGATAGTGACACAAGACTAAGCTTCACTTACTTCTGTTAGGTGATGAATCTAACTTAAAATAGTGAGCGGACAGGTTACCATCCATGTTTCTTCTCTGTAGAACTTGTTCAGACAGCAGCAGAAGATCCTGCAGCAGGCTCGAGTAGTGCAGAACCAGAAGCTGAAGACTGTCAGACAGCTGTACGAGCAGTTTTTGAAGGTAAGGCCTTTAAAACATGCCTCCATACATGATGTTGCTTTCTGTGACACATTTAATGACAAATAAATAATGAAGTAAATAATAATAAAGCTGCTCAGATACTTGAACTGGTCTACTAACACTCCAGATAGACTGCCTAAAATGTATGATACAGAAAAAATAATCCAGTAATGAAAGTCGATGAAATTGAAGTCCATTCTGTGTTTTCTTTAGAACATGGAGGAGATGGAGAAGAGCCATGATGCTTTCCTGCAGGGGGCGCAACAAGAGCTGAAGAAGGAGATGGCCACCCTGCAGAAAAAGATCCTCATGGACACAGTGAGCAAAGTCATAGAATATGATGGAAAAAAAGGAAAAGTGAAACAAATTTTATTGTTTCAATTGTGACTAACATGATCCGATGTCTCCACAGCAACAACAGGAGATGGCTACAGTCCGGAAGTCTCTGCAGTCCATGCTGTTCTAGCTGACCGATGGTTTAGGAGCTCCTTCTGCTTCAACAAGTGCTGTTCTGCGAAGTTCTGTTGTAAAACTGAAGCCCTATCATTGTTTTGTTTTTTTGACATAAAACCTTTTCTGTAAATGTTCTTTTACAGTTTATGATTTGAGTGTGTTTATGACATTAGACATTAAACTAGAAGGTCTAGAGTACATTAAAACCCTGCAACCAACGCTTAAAAAATTTAAATACACAAAAGCGTCTGTTATAGAAGAGTTTATGAATTATTTGGTTGATTTCTAAACCTGTAAAGTGATCTGTAATCTCTATGAAGGAGTTAAAACATGTTGAATAAATGATTCTTTCTGAGCTGCTCAGTTTGGACCTTCATTCGAAAGTTTTCAGCACAGTCAGAATGACACAGAGCATTTCAGGCCTGTTTGGGAGTGTTGAGAACTGGAAACTGGGGAGAATGTTTCTGCAAATTTCCAAAACTTTTAAAGGATCTACATTTCCTTGAGCTCCTGCTTCACAATGAAATAGAAATCAGAAAAACATGGTTGAAACATGTCATCACTGAGCTGTTGAACTGTCACCCCAGCTCCAACAGATATAAAGATAAAAAGTTTGTTAGGATCAATTCATGATATTTTCACAGAATTTTATTACTCCATAACATGCTGTTTCCTTTCCTCTTTCATTTATCTGCCAAAAACATTTGTGACCTGGCTCTTACTAGACACCTGGTTTGTAGTTGCAGTTCAAACTCACATGCTAACATCTTGTGCTCTTGAACAGCTCTTTAAATCGATTTGGATGTCAGCTCATGAGGCTTTTATAAAAAGTGCTTTTGTGCAGTCGAGCATGTGTTTCATTAAAAATTCAACAAATATCTCCCCTCAGGTGTCTATAAAGTTAATTTTGTGTGTTTGTGTTTTCACTTAGTTTGTCTGAACTTTTGGTCTGTGGAGATGAATTTCTGGACAGCACACTTTAAAAAAAGATTGTTTTTAACTTCTGTGAGTTTCCATTGATTAAACAAATAAATTAAAATGATCTGAAACAGATTGGTCCCTAAACCAGATTTAGGTCTAAGACTAAAGATTTTCTTCATGTGCTGGGGGAGTTTTGACCCTTTCAGACTTCTTTTGCCTCTCTGGCACTTGGAGGTTGGTGAGGTCGGGCTTGAATCCTCCGCTCTGCCTCCAAGTGAAGAAACCAAAAAAAGAAATTGAGTACTTTTTCTTTTGTGTACGTTTTCAGGCACCAATCGCCTGACCAGTGTCCTGGCAGCTTTCACATAAAGGTTGCAGGAGCATAATTTCAGTTAATTTTTGATTGTAAATAAATCTGCTCCGCCGATCTTTCTCCCCTTTCCCAGCAGTAACTTTATTAGAGACAAAATCAGCCAGAATATTGTGGTTGTGTGTGTGTGTGTGTGTGTGTGTGTTTTTTTTTTAACTGAATTCAGTTATAGAAAGTTACTACATCCATGAGAGTTTACAGGATGTCACAGAGCAGGTGTTGGAATTTAGAGGACGATTAAGGAACCAGAACTTCAAATCTTCTTCTTTCTCTCCACACATAAAGTCACACTGTGTTCATGAGGCTGAGGTTGAGATTTCTGACCCGGTCTTCAGTCTTTCCCTCACAGCTTCTCAACCAGCCTCTGAAACAAAGACACCAGTCTCTGTCTGGTCTCCTGCTGCTCTGGATCTGGATCTGCAGCATTCAGACTCTGGTAGAACCTGGTCTGAAGCACAACTTCTTTTTCTGTCATCTCAGCAGGATGTCCGTCCCTCTCTCTCCTCCACAGAGCTCTCTCTCTCTCTAAATCCTCTCGGGCTCTCTCTACAAACACACGGTCTCGCTCTAGAAATGCTCTGTCCCTGTCTAGAAACGCCCGGTCTCGATCAAGGACCATGCGGTCTCTCTCCAAAGCTGCTTGGTCTCTTTCTAGAGCAGCTCTGTCTCTCTCCATAGCGGCTCGTTCTCTGTCCAGACTTGTTCGGTCTCTCTCCAGGGAGGTCATGTCTCTCTTCAGGAGCTCTCGCTCTCTCTCCAAAGCGATGAGCTCTTTGTCAAACTCTGCCTGCTCTTGCTCCAGAGTCTGCCTCTCTCTCTGCAGCTCCGCCAGCTTCCTGTCCGACTCCCCCGCCTCCCTGACCTTGTCTTTAGAGGAGGCAGGAGCCGTTTTGTTTGTCTCCACGACATAATCTGGCAGTAAAGTGGCGTAGATTACAGCAGGCTGGTTGTTCATCACAGGCTGATTGAGCGGTTTATGCTCAGGGTTTATCACCTGTGCTGTCTCTCCCGGGGCTGAAGGAATCTCAGTATTGTTGGCTGTCTCATTTTCAACTTTCCGGTATGTTTCAATGCTGTTCAGCTGCAGGACGTCCCCGAGACTGTCCACATCATCCTCCAGAGGTGCCATTTCTGAAAAAGGTGCTCCTATGATGAGAGGAGGCGTGGTGCTGCCAGCGTTCTCCTCATCATCATCCTGAATGATAGGCTGCACGATGTTGGCGGTCCCAGCCAGACGGCCCGTCATGGCTTCATCCATCAGCTTGAACCAGCGCCACGAGCTGGGCTGGGTCTGGTTTTCCATGCCCTCTGGAGGGTTCTTCACTGTCTGCACAAAAAGAAGACACAATCAAATAAGGTTTCAAGTGCAATCATAATATAAATTCCAACGGAAGCGAGTGAGATTGTTCATTTACAGGACAGTAAATGCTTTTGTGTGTCAAATGTGGAGCCATCTAACGGTATGCAGGAATATGACACCTTTTATTTTTGTAAGTAACAGAATGTAACAAGAAACACAAAGCACAGGCTCACCATTGTTTCTATTCATCTGTGACTACACACAAAAACAGATGCAAGCAAAAAAAAAAAAAACATTCAGGAAATATGTCATTAAAGTTTGAACTGCAGGAAAGAAACTGGTTAAACAAGGCTGAATACAAATGTCAACAATCACTTGCACCTGCAAGTTTCGAGCTAGATGATGTTGTGCTTTTTTCTTCTCTGAAAAATCATAATAAAATGTGCTATCAAAAAAGGCAGAAATATTTTTCTGTGCCTCTTCTGATAGTTGTGACATTATTTTCTGGACTCTGTTACGTGGAGTGTGCCTGTCTACCTGTGCGTGTATGTATGCTCATGTGCATCAGGGCGGAATTCTGCAGTGCACAATACAGAGAGCAAAGAGAGTTGTGAATGCATGACCATTCTGTGAAACTAAGATAAATAACATGAGGCTTTTTAGTCAAATAACAGAACAAGGTATTCACCTGATCTAGAGGTATGCCCCTAATCTGGTTCAGAGAAACGTGTCCATTTTTCTTTTCAAGTGTGCTCTCTTTCTCCTGCAGGAGAAGGAGAGAAGACAGAAAAGGGACTCGTAGCACAGTGCCCTTCTCCATCTCCAAGCAGGTTCTCCACATCCATCATGGCCTGAATCATTTCTTGTGTGTGCATCACACGCTTTGCAAATCACTATCTGTGGTTCTGTCGCAGATATTTTGAAATAAGTTGGCCCTTATCCAGACAAGTGTGCTGGCTGCAGTTTTTGCTTGCACCATCACAACATAGTGTTTCTGCTGTGTTGTTTCAGTGATAAAAGTCTTGTTTTGTTAGAAAATTATTCGGTAGCTGAAATTTTGGTGCATCCCTATTAACACGACATCTGCTACTGTGACATCAATAATTGGTGCACAACAAGTAAAATCTCATCCAGCCAGTTTCATTAAAATCATCATCTACAAGCTTGCCTGCTCTCTCACTCACTCTCACACCTCAGCCCCTCCATCCTGCTGCACTCTGACCCACTCACAACCTTCCTGATGCATTCACTAACTGTCAAAAACACAAACATCTGCACTGAACACATAACTAACAGCAGAACTGTTACAATATGAACGTCAGAGTCCGTATGTGTGGCAGTGGCCATGGACTTCTGGGAGACGTCATGGCTGAGGTGGGTGAGGCGTGTCCATTATTCACGTCCAGTGATGTGTTTTTGTGAAAAGGGTGTTTCCATTGGACTTTTGCAGTAAATTTCAATTTTAAATTTCTGGAAAAACCTCATGAGTGTGTAAAAACTTTTTTTTATCAAAATTTGAGAGATTTTCTGAAATTTTGGTGTTTCCTTTACCATTTTTTTATTGTGATATTTAGGTTTTGCGCAATTCTAGATGTAATGGAAACACAACAGAAGAGGAGGATTCCAGAATCCTTTGCTTGTGAGTGCCTTGAACTTTATAGTATAAGAAGGTTCTGGAATTAATTTAAATATCACAAAAACGAAAAGTCCTGTCCATCACAGTCCAAAAGATCAATTTATCTTTTTTTTCAAAACATTTAACAAATTGACACACATATACTTAGCCAAATGTAAAACATTTATTTATTTTTTGTAATTTAAAGCGTTGCCTTTTCCGCCGCCTACACTTAGGCTTTTAAACCTTTGCTGACTTACTGTTACAAATCTACAGTTTTCAAAAGTACAGAATATTAATAATGTGAGCTTTTGATTTGAGTGAATTTTACTGCTTAAGATGAAATTTTATAAACAGCAATGTTGAACTATTTTGTCCTTTTTGTTCAGCCTCACATCAAGTTTAAAAATGAAACTTACAATATGTGTGGACCAAACCAGATTTTACAAAACAGCTTCCTCCTCTCTGACAACAAACTATAGTTGATGTGTTTACTGGCATATTGATTGGGACTCACCCTATATCTCTCCTTCATGTTGTCCCACTTCTTCTTCAGCTGCCGAGCTGACATCACCCCCTGGAGCCCCATCTCTCTCCGGATGGCCCTGCACGAGAAACCAGAGTTTGGTCACTCTGAATCACTCTTTGTTGAACCCTTAGAGGTTGAGCCATCACTTGCCTGTTCAGTGAACTCTTTACTGGTAGCTACAGTAATTTTCTACATATCTTTGATGCATATGTGTTTCTGAGTGTAGTTTGTGATGTGAGGACTTACTAACCTCCAGCCTCTCATGGCTGAGTGCCTCCTCCCGGTGAAGATAGCTTCATTGGTGGCTCGAAGCTGTATCATCAGTTTGGTTTCTCTATCTGTCACTGTGGAAATACATTCACCATTTAGCTTATCTGGCGTGTAAAAACAGGGATTAAACAAAGTCGTGAGGTACATAAAAAAACGGAACACAAAGGATCTCTTCAGGAATTTTTTTAAATTGTAAAAATTATGAGTACAGAGTAATAAGTGTGAAGTCATATCCCACTTAATGTCACTTAATTTTGCTAGAGTCTATATGAATATTCAAAACATCTTTGAAGCTGACACTTTGAATGTAGGAATTTAAATTGCATTGTAAAGCATTGTTAAAAGAGTTTTATTTAGATCTTTGAACAAAATAACATCCACCTGTCCACAAGAGAATTTAAGGTTTTTACGAAATGATACCACATAATACACATTTCCCAACCAGTAATATTGTTTGAGGAGTAAAATAAAAATGAATATTAACATTTAACAGTAAAACTACGAACAGCAGTGCCTGCATGTTCTCGCTTTACAAGCCACAACAGCGGCGTCACAGATATATCCTCTGTACAGATATGAGTCTGCTTATACATAGGATTATAAGTATTCATAGTTAAACTAAAACAATCTATAAAACGCATTACTTTTATACGTGTTCTCCATTTCTCACGGTTCTCTCGTATCCTCCATAGGAAAAATCCAAACATCCAAAACGTCTGATGTTTCGGATAAACGGGCGGCCCTGATAACTGACGACTACGGCCAGTGGTTATCGCGATGACAAGCAGTTGACACGCAGGAACAATCAACAAAACTCATACGTATTATTTTATTTATCATAATGTCTGAATACGCTAATCAAGTATCTTTGTGATGACAAACTAAATTTTTTGTGAAGGACATATTCGTGCGACAGTCGCCAGGCTATAGGGTCACACTTTTAGCCGAAACACCAAAATATACCGGAAGAGAACGTGGTCCTTTTCTTCTTCTAAATAAAACCTGCAGTTTCGACGCATCACTGACACTTTACTGACACATACAGGCCGTTTTATATAAACATACTGGAATAAATCTGTGTTCAAGCTTTAATCAATACAAAAATAAAGATAAATATGAAAAAGGGAATTAAATATTTGACTTTCAAAATATTAAAGATACTTTCCATAATGTTTTTTTTAAGTCCGATTTATACGTATAAAAACAGACCACAACTTGGTTAAGATCAGGTTTTTAATACATTGTTTGCCAGAAATGTTTCAATTAAAAAATTAATATACTATACATAAATGGTCGCACAAAGTCTGACTTCTCTTAGAAACTCTAAAAAATATTGTTTATTATTCAAACATTTTCATCTACCTCTGTCGGTAATTTTATTTCATGTTGTTAAATACAAATTGATTACGTTTCTTTTTGAATCCTTGGAAATGAAAAGCAACTAACATCAGATGTAGATTAACTAAAGAGATAATACTTGCATAATCAAAAGGACGACAAGAACGTTCGGGTCAGGGACTAAAAAATAGCCTTCAAACAAACTGATTTCCAGTTCCTGAATTTCTTTTTAAATCAATATACTAAATTTATGTTTTGATTCATAGTTTCATTTCACACATTTGTTTGATTTGAAGTATTTTTTTTAACTATCTCTTTTGTGTGTGTGTGTGTGTGTGTGTGTGTGTGTGTGTGTGTGTGTGTGTGTGTGTGTGTGTGTGTGTGGTGTGTGTGTGTGTGTGTGTGTGTGTGTTCAGCCCAATGTGGAACAAAAATAAAATATATATATATATATATATATATATATATATATATATATATATATATATATATATATATATATATATATATATATATATATAATATCCTACTGACTAAAAAACACCGAAATGAACCATATAAACATCACATCTTCCTGTGAATTAATTTCTGTATTAACGGACTCTTTTTTAAAAAATATTTTTCTTTAAGGAAAAGTGGAGACAGCTTTATCGCCCCCTGCTGGTAGTTCAAATCCTCTGCATATTGAACCTGCTCAGCATCCCGCAGCATTTCAGTCAATATCAACATCCGGAATACATCATACAGGAACAGAGGGGATTGTTTCAGAGTAAAAGTCTCTTTAATTTCATTTCAATCTCTTATATCAATGAACATGAAAGCTAAAACCAAGTTTTCTGTATTGATTTTAATCCTATATGATGCTCGAAGGAGCTGGAAATATTCTTAATGCAAATTTGTCAACAAGATTAGCTCTAGTTTTGGAAGTATTTGTGTTAATTTCTTGATTACTATTACATGATCTGTACCTATCGCTTTCATAAACGTATATATTCAGAGATGTGAACTCATGTCTTTTTATATACGCTAAAAAACAAAAGTAAACGGTTCTTAGTCTTATTTTGTATTTTGAAAGTAATAACCGGAAATTGTACTTCTACACCTGCTTTACCTTGACTCTGGTGCTGCTGCTATTTGAAGGCGCTGATGGGTAATCGATGGAGGCCGTGTTTTGGATCACGTCGGCATAAATAATCTCATTTGTTACATCAGAAAAACTGGATTATTTTGGAGCAGAACTGCCGCCATCTGATCAGGTAACCTTCCCACCTGTTTATTACCTGTGTTTACGCACACGGACTGAGGTGGTTATCGCCTGTGCATCTAGAGATGCAGCTGATGTTGCCACCCCTGAGTAAACAGCGCAGATATGAAAACAGCGATGTCTCTGGTTGTTAATTTAAATGTGTAATTAAATGCTCCTAACGATATTATAATTTTAAAAATATCCACATTTTGATGATTTCAGGTAAAAGAATTTGACATTTAGTTGAAGTTTACCAACAAAACGACAGCTTTACCATAAGATGCACTTGTAGTAGCTGTGAACGACTCAGTAGATGCAGCACAATTTAGAAATACTCTTTAATAATACATTTTAATTAAAGTAAAACCATATCACAAGCCTAGTGTAGCAGAAAAATATCCAATATTTGTTTTAGTTGGGCTAAAAGTCTATTAGATTGGCATTGTCGGCTGCCTGTAAATATGGATGACATGCCTTCATCATCCTTATTGTAAGAAGTAAAGCCAAAATACCCAGCAATGGACGCAACCGGGATGCACTGATGATGTATTTTGACTGTGGATGTTCTGCTCTTTCTCTGAATGGCTTTGAAGATGAAGAAAATGTCATTTAAAAGCCTACAATCAATCACTGCAACAAAATATTTTTTTTTCGCTCCCCATTTCTGTTTCAGCATCTTCTTGTTACGTTATTTATTTAATGGCTGTCGTAAAAATATTAAAATAAAACTACAGAAGCATTTTCAGCTTCACCTTGTTCGTTCAACACGACTGCCGATGCAAGATTCCCCCTTAAGGACAGTGCTTTCTCAGCTTAATGTATTATTTGTGTGTGTTTTGTGTGTGTGAGTGCAGCATCATGTTAGCCAGGAAAGGTCTCCTACCAGATGGTTTCTTGCTGACCCGTCTGGCAGAGGACCAGAATCAGCGGAACCGGAGCCGTTCCAGACTTCAGAGAGCCCGTTTCATTACAAAGACCGGATCCTGTAATGTCGCCCACAAGAATATCAGAGAGCAGGTACGTCAACCATGCACGGCACAGCAACCACACGTGACACACCTGTCTCTAAGTTTCATGTTACGCTCTTTTCATTTTGTGCCTGACCTGAAAAATCTTTCAGCAGTGATAATCCGCAGCTAGAGCCAAAATATCCCTGCCTGTGCTCAGGATTATGAAAGATTTTCATGCAAGCTGTAAAATTAAAGATTCTGATTGAAGAACAGACACTCTGTTCAAGCTTTTTTACTCTGACTTTCCTTTTCTTTGTTGGTGTCAGGGTCGCTTTCTGCAAGATGTTTTCACCACTATGGTGGACCTGAAGTGGCAGCATTCCTTCCTCATCTTCACCTCAGCTTTCCTCTGTTCTTGGATGCTTTTTGCTATGGTCTGGTGGCTCCTGGCCTTTGCTCATGGTGACCTGGAGCCCCGAGACCCCAATGGCGAACCAGGCCCTGTCCCCTGTGTCACTGCCATCCACTCGTTCACCTCAGCCTTCCTGTTCTCTATTGAAGTCCAGGTAAGTCTGTCTCCTCTAATGATCCAGATTCTGTTTGTTGTGGATTTGAGGACTATGAGTGCCACGTCTGCTGCAGGTGACCATCGGATTTGGGGGCCGGATGGTGACAGAGGAGTGTCCTCTGGCGATCACTGTGTTGATCATTCAGAACATCGTGGGGCTGATAATAAACGCGGTGATGCTTGGCTGTGTGTTCATGAAGACGGCACAGGCAAACCGCCGAGCAGAGACGCTCATCTTCTCCAGAAACGCCGTCATTGCTCCTCGCAATGGGCGTCCAACTTTCATGTTCAGAGTGGGAGACCTGAGGAAGAGTATGATCATCTCTGCAACTGTCCAGCTGCAGGTCAGGATACTTACTACTACTACTACTACTACTTACTACCTTCAACCAAATGCTTGAAGACAAGCAGTACATTCACACGCACGCAGCAGTTCGACCAAGGTCATAGCTGAATCATGAAGTCACAACAGGAGATCTAGTCTTGTCTGCGTATACGTGCAGAAATGATAATCTGACTTTTAGCTGAGAAAGTCTCACTCCACTTTGACAGGTGGTGCTTTGTTGTCTTTTGATAAGTGAAGCTGCGTGTGTACCAAACTAGTTTCGGTTCACCTGAAGAGGAAGCAGTATTCTAATGACAATGGCTGAGATGGATGCAGCTGTAGCTCTTTACGTTTTTATGTATGTATGTGCCATAGTGTTTGTCTGTTGTATTGGAACACAGCAACCCTATTTAATTTGCTTGCACTAAATGCAGAAGCATACTGAGTCCTGCTAAATCCAACAGCAGTTGGATAGCAATCGCATTATCTACGTGTGTCAATTGGGCTATGCTTAGTCCGTATTCGGTCTGGTTTACATGTATTTTAATAGTCCGATATCATGTTGACTAAGCTCGTAGTCTGATTTCTTAAGTTGCATGTGAACGTACTGAATGTTCATAAACTAAATCTGATGCTGTTTGAAGACACTGACACTGCATTTTGATGCTGTCGCTCTCCAATCTCCCCCCAGGTCATCCGGCGAACAGTGACAGCGGAAGGCGAGGTGATCCCAGTGTGTCAGCTGGACATCCAGGTGGAGAATCCTCTGAGGAGTAATGGCATCTTCCTGGTTTCTCCTTTGATCATCAGCCACACCATGGAGAGAGGGAGTCCCCTGTATGAGCTCTCCGCACAGTCCCTGGCCACAGAGGACCTTGAGATCATCGTTGTTCTTGAAGGTTAGGACCCCGGCAGACCAGGGTCCAGTTATTCTAAGTAATCTGATGAGAGCAGGATTATGATAAAATTTGATCTAGACGAACAGAATTATCCTGATCCCTGCAGAGGACAGGATTCAGGAACATGAAGAAAACTTTAATATGATCAAATAATGCAACATTCTTATGAGCAGTTCATACTGTAGAAACTTTAAATACTTTGCTTAAAATGTTTCATAACTACAGGACTCATAAGAAAACTTTTGCAAGATCCCCCCCCAAAAAAACTTGTTTTGTCCACAAGACTCCGGGAATTTGTTTTCAAGATCTCAAGAAACTAAGAGAAACTTAATCCTTTTTCAAGTTTTTGAAATTCCTGAGAAACTTTTGCAGACCCTCAGAAACTTTTTGCAGCATCTCAAGAAACTTAAATAAAATGGAGAAACTTAAACAAGATCCCCTGAAACCTTTGTAAGATCCTGAAATGTTTTTCACCAGCCAAAGAAACTCCTTGTAAGATCTAGAGACACTTTGGCAGGAGAGAGATTTTTGTGAGCTGTTGAAACTTTTGCAAGATCCAGATAAATCTCTGTAAGACTCTAAGAAAGTTTAGTGATATCAGGAATAACTTGCACAAGATCCACTGCAACCTTTGCAGGATCCCAAAAAACCTTTGCAGGATCTTCAAAAATCTGTGCAACTCTGAGAAACTTAACTTTTAGTGTACTTGTAATTTTTTAGGAGTCAGCTCAAGACACCTGGATCAAGATCTAGATCTAGCTAAACCTTTGTGGCAATTTCTCTAAAATAAAAACAAGGGTAGATAGAATATTTAACATGACAGAAATCTTTTCTGTTTTGTCTAAGGTGTGGTTGAAACCACAGGGATCACCATGCAGGCTCGGACCTCCTACACCCCAGAGGAGATCCTGTGGGGGAGGCGCTTCGTCTCCATTATAACAGAAGAGGATGGGCGTTACTGCGTTGACTACTCCAAGTTTGGAAACACGGTTCCTATCAGGATGCCGTCTCTCAGTGCGAAGGAGCTGGATCAGACCAGAGGGGTCCAGGAAGGGGGCTCTGATGGCAGCCTGCAGGGCTGGGGACTGGTCCGAGCTGGCAGGGGGGGCTTCCGCAGAGGAGGCCGGACCTGTGATAGCTCTGCCCCTCAGCCCTGGTACGCCCAATCAGAGAAAGCAGAGGTGGAGCAGAAAGGACAGAAGAAGAAGGTGCAGCTGGAGGTGATTGGACGACAGATTGAAGAGGATGGACTGGGAGAGATGAGTGAATGAAAACCAGGAGACACATATTCATTACTTGGTGGTATACAGAAATCTTTTTTTTTTGCATTTAAAGGGAAATACCCCTGTTTTTAATCCCAGGTCCTGTTTTGTCATTTATATTTTGGGTGAAAAGCGTGGTTTGTACTTTCCAATCAACCGAGTAGATCTGTGTAGCCTTTTTCCTAAGCACTTATCCTGATGTGTTGTTTCAGAAAGCTGAGATGATTTTAACAGCAATATAAAAGTCACAATGAGCTCTTATTTCCTCCATATCCCTTTCGCTGAATGGTCTGTGAGAGCAATCAGAGGACACTTAGTGAAAAGCCTCCTCGGTAAGTGCTCATCAGAACATTTGGCTAACTGTTTCAGTGATCCAGATTCTTGATAAACAATCTGAAAGCTCCTGTTCTTACAGATGATAAGTTGTGAAGAACAGAGCCAAATCATATCACTCAGCTAAGCTAAGGCTAAGTTAATATAGTTATCTTTCTCCATCCCTGTGCTTATAGGAAATTGTGGCAAAGCAGGTATTGAATCCTGCAAATGAATATCACTGCCAACAGATAAAATAAACAAGCCAAGGTGTTTAATAAGGATGTCAGTAGTATATAGTTTTGGAAATTTTCACCACCAACCAAACTGTGTGTTTGTTGGGATGCATACCAGCTGATTTTGGGATTCCAGAGGGTTAAAGCTGCTCATATTTATTTTGCAGTTTGAGACAGTTTACTTTGTAATATAAACATTCCTTTGCCTTTTACCATGAATCAGATCCCAGCCTCGTGAAACACAGAGTTTACAGCAGTTATTTTGTTGTACACAAGTCGTATAAAGCCTAGTGTTTTATTGTCAACTCATGAATCACATAAATGCCTGTATTTATTTGAGTCATGTAGCACATTTAGAATAATTACCCTGTATTGCAGTCATTGTACAGTGTTATTTATGTTGAATAAATCTATTTTTTGTATTTTGTCTCCTATTGTTTTTTGTCACCGATTATCTAACATCATAGCCTGCTCACACTGCGATTGCTGTCAGCTCTGTTCTTGCAACTTTCTCAAGTTACACAAACTAGACATTTGCCAATCGTTAAATAGCCCCGCTCTAAACGGTATATAAAATGAGCATATGAAATTGTATTAAAGCCATGTAAAGCAGCATTAAATTTGTGTTATGAGTTTTTCTGTGTCACACAGAAAAATGTGTCATTGACCACTGAGCCAAATTTGAAGATTAAAAAATTGCTAAGTATACAAAATTAGGTTTTAAAATCATGGAAAAATAAGCACTTCTCTTGCTGTGGTCAGTTAGAGGCCCTGGATCCACGCCAACATGCGGCGGGAGGAGAGCTGCCTTCATGTACTGTACAAAGACGTTGTTGACCATAAACTTGTTAGGAAAATGTTTCCTTGGACAATACAATGCGATCAAAATAGAAATTAATCAAAGCACAAGGGAGATGAAAACAATGGAAGAAAGCAAATCACAAAAGTGTTAAGAAAGATAAAAGTAGCTTTTTGACTGGGAGAAACTTCTGACCGAAACAAAAATCTTAACTTGACAGAAAAACATCACAAAACAAAAGTTTGGACTTGTTTTCTTGATTTTATTGTTAAATGGATGAAAAGTATGAAACTGAAAATTAGTGGACTATGTAAAAAAAAGTCATTCTTTGATACATGAAACCTGAGAACCTGTAAGGACCAACAACATCATTTATAACCTCGTAGTTTAGTTCATGTTAACAGAAACAGTAATCTCCTGTAACAGAAATCTGCTGTCATTATCGGTTCCCTTTAGGTCAAGCACCACCAGCTTGTCATCAGGGACACCACCAGGGCCAGTATGGACGTTGCGGCGGTAACAGCGTTGCTGGAGTTGCACAGGTTGCTGCTGCAGCAGCGGTATGTGAAGCCTTCTATCGCAGGGAACATCTGAGCAAGGCGGGAGTTGTCACAGTCGGTGTACCTGATGCACTGACGGATCGTTTTTCCACCTGGACACACAAAGACCCACATAACTATGTGTAATTCAATGATTACATTAAAAAAAAGCTTTAGAGGTGAGATTTCCTTACTATCTTATCATTATGATGCTTTTATTTTGCTTTTTTTACTGCTACATGTCTGTTTTCTGTTTTGCTTACAAGTTACATTTATTTTGAAAACCCACACAACATACTTCCTCAAGATGGTAAAGTTACAGAAACTTAAAGATTTATGAACACAAAAAATGTTGGTGTATTTGTGATGTATTTGTGTCCCATGCAGAGACCAAAGCTGATATGTCATAAAGGTGTCTGTTACATCTCTGTTACCCAATTGATTCGGTTAAACATTAATTACTGGTGTTACTTTTTAAAAACGTACTTTTAGCGACTCTGTTTTTATATGTCATAATTTTACCTCTCCCGACTTCACTGCTGAAATTCAGCACTGCAGCAGAGAGCAGACATCTACCCTTAAGTGGGAACATTCAGTGATGTGTTGGTCACAACCACTTGGTTTTAAGAGCTGGCTATTGTAGGCTATGTGAATGTTATGAGATGGTTCTTAATTGAATTTACATAAATTTACTCAATAAAAGGGGCCTACAAGTGCATGCTGGGCTGAAGTTTGAGTACAGCACTGATTCAGGGCAGCCATAGACTATACAGAATAGACACAGTGGCTCTGCCTTTTACCATTATAAGGTTTTGAAGCCAAAATACCCTCGTCAGAGGCACCACTATTTTGCAGTAAGCGTCTGCATACCCAGAAAAGCTATTCAAGTACAGCAGCTGTAATGGTGAAATGTGACATAAAACTGGTTTTAAGATCTAATAACTAATGAAAAATAAATGTTTATGACAGAAGAGGACCCATTTGGAATGAATGCAGAGACAGAGTTTTAACCTATACTGCAGCCAGTCATCAGGGGGAGCAGTTTTTTGGCGACCTCACTCCAAGCTGAGCAAGATAACTTCCATTTTTTTAACAGTCTATGAGGGCAGCACTGGCATGGATGAATCAGAGGCAGAGTCATATCCTGCCGTTTAAAAAGGCCACCTAATTCTAGGATACTTGTCATGTGACTGTGAAACTGAGGCAGGGCAAATGAGAGTGTAGGGCATCTTAAATTCTAAAACAAGCTTATAGGCGTTGTTCATTTCTTGCTTGTTTAAACTTGTCAGATGAACTGGATCATTAAAAAGAGTCTGAATTCTCATCATAGGGAGCATCTACACTGAGAAAGGAAAACTGCTCTACACTGACCATTGTGTCTTAATGATGTGTTTCTGTGTATTTGATTATTATTTCTATAATAATACATTTTAAATAGTTTATTTTTTATTGTTAGTATACAATTTAATTTCTCTACAAGTATATGCAGTATGCAGTATAGCTTTTACAACTATGCACTTTACAGACTTGAAGTAGCCTTAAAAATCTCTCACAATCACAGGTAAAATATTGAATAGCACCCTAGAAAGGGTTTCATGATTAACTTTTCATCCTAATGATTTTAATCTGAATTTTTATTGACTGACCTCTTTCACTCAGAGATATACAGGAGTCTTGGTATGTGCACTCCTCCACATTCTCACAGCGCCCTGTGTAATCTGAACACTTATAGCAGCGGAGTGCAGAACCTGAAAAAGATGAAGAAGAAAAAAGACACAGTTTAGAGCTCACAATCCTCTTTCCCATGATAACAACACACACACACACACACACACACACACACACACACACACACACACACACACACACACACACACACTATATCTCTATTAATCTCTATTAATTTTTTCACATTTGGACATAATAATGTGAAAAAAACAAACATCCAAAAAGGACCCTTTGAGTCTTACTGACTACTATATCTTCAGACAAAGCTAGCTTGTGAGAAAACTACTGTTAGCCTTAGCTTAAACTGAAGCTAATAGAAGTTTGGGGATTTTTTTTTCACTTTTTTTGTGATACAAGAAAGTACTTTGATAAACAAATATTTAAGCAATTCTTTTTCTGAAAGACCAGATCAAGCATCAGCTTTAACAATTTGTTATGAATTAACTTATAATTTCCAACCTAGCTGACAGATGGTGAGTTTTGCACAGGTCAGTCACTGAGATGTTTTTTTTTTGTTTGTTTGTTTATTTTTTTCTATATATAACTTTCAAAAATTTTGTGAGGTTCTGTGATTAAACCATCTTCAAATCTGAGTTTTATTGTCACCCAAACACAGCCTAATCTTAAATTTTATGTTACAAGATAAAAGTTACAATCTCATGAGAATAGTTATGTCAGGTTGTAGTTATTATCTTATTAGAATTTAGTGTAATATTACATGATAAAAGTTGTTGGAACACAAAACTGCACACTTTAAGGTGACCTTTTATTTTTAAACGAAATTGAATGCACTGTGATATTGACATATTTGTTCGTGGTATTTTAGCCCAAATGCAGTTTGTGGGGAAAAGATTGTAAAAATAAAATTAAAAAAATAGAATAAAAAACACAACTCCCCCCTCTTAGTTTCAGAAACTCCACTAGATTATGCTTGCTGCCTGTTACTGTCTAGCATAATACTTTTGGTCTGAATTAATTTATTCCAAAAAGTTTTGGACATTTTTTGGAACAGGTCATCTGACATAAAATTGGATTTTCATTACAATGCTGGGGTTAGACTCAATTCCTTGGATTAATCTTTGTTATGGTTATTTCAAGTGTTGAGGTCCAGAATGTTAGCTATTAATTCGTGACACTAGCATTATGAACTGCATATTAATAATTCACTTTTTCTCCTCCTGGAAAATCTAAACAGTAATTTTCCCCAAAGATATTCCAGGTATTTCATAATCAAAGAACCCCCAAGTTTTTTTTTAAATTATTAATTAAATTAATAATTCTTACTAATTATTTAATTTAATTTAACTTACTTTAGTCCATTTATTCACAGGAAAAATTACGCAAAACCCACTACATGTTCCCACATTGGGGGAATGGCTTGACTTAATTTCATTTGACTACTAGTTGAGTATTTTATACATAAAACAACTATTTCATACACTTAGTACGAAGATTTGTGTACTTATCTGTCCATCTTTTAGAGGAAGTAGAATTTACCTTGTATCATATCCTGAAACGTTTGCGTTCGCTTAATTTTTTTTTTTTTCATAAATCTGCTCTTACGCACTTTAATTTAACCAATGTTTAAGTGATCTTTTATACTAAATAAAAGTGTTTAATTACTTATCTTGCATTAATTCATTAACTGATTAAATTTGTTTATATAAAAATTACGTTCAGTTGACCTATATTTTGTCGAGAACTCTGCTGCTACGCAGTTAAATTTAACCAGTGTTTACATGATTTTATACGCCTTATGCCCTATATAGAGGGAACTGGGGAAATGTTTGAATCACATTAGGTACCATAAATGTACAGTTACTTTGAGTTTTAATGCGTTTGTGGGTAATTTTAGTGTCCAGAGGCGAAGTCGTAGTTCAACTCACCGACGTGAAAAATCCCCAGGCATAATAGCAGCACCCAGAGGCAACGCATCATGTCGTCTCCCTGTAGGTGAGGGCTAAAATCAGGCAGGTGAAGGAATCTGTAATACGTCCAGCAGGAGTTGTAGTCCGTTCTGGGTCACTCTAATCCCGGGTAACGACGACAGGCGACTAATAACAGTTCTTTGTTCTGGAGACCACAAAGCCTCTCTGTGTATCTTCCTCCTCCCTCTAACAATCACTCAGACACCGCCTCACTGACGCTCTCCTTCCAGCTGCAGGACTCAGTGTGTTCACCCTGCTGCTCCACTATTTAAAGCGCGGGCATTACCCGCACTATACATTTGCAGTATAGCGAATTCAACAGTGAACCCTCAGTGTCTTTTTCTTTTTGTTAGTTTCTCTGCTCCCGTATGTATGTAGCAGTTACCCGGATTAACCTTAAAGAAACAGTTCCTACTTTGTCTGCATTATACGCTACAGTCAGTCAATGAAACCATGAATTCGCCCTGGGGCGTAACATATGTATGTTCCCTGCAGCTGCGGTGTCTGCCCACTATGCCCCCTGCACTTCTCTATGTCATTAGGGGAGTATTACAGCTTTTCGATACATTTTTACAAGTCTGAGCTCCTTTTTCGAGTTAACCTGAATGCACCATGAGTAGTCGGGGGGCCTTGCCTTTTTCAGTCACGTAAACCATGATCTACAGTTATCTGCGTGAGTCAGCTGTTGTTTTCATAAGAACATAACCACAAATGTGTGCAATATACAAATAGGCAGAAATCAGACTAACAAGAGACAGAGGAGCATGCGCTCATACTTAATATCAAACTATGTGAGCTGAATTATGTAGTTTGGGGTTTTGATGAGTTAAAGTGATAAAAAGCACATTATACAGTACTAAATCAACCAGCTGACCCAAAAATAGAGAGAAAACATTCATGTCTACAGCATACTGAACTGTACAGTACAACAAAAACAGTTTATAAATGATTTATTTTTAATATACTTGTAGATGATATTTCATTACGAATAGGTTATTTCATCAGAACACTTGCATAACTTCTAGGGGGCTGAATTATTTAATTATTGTAATGTTATATCATTTGACAATTTAATGGGATTGATTCTTTACTTGGTTAGAAATTGTAGAAATATTGTATAAAATACTATGACACCAACAGAACACATTCAACACAACATCCAACGTGTTGCTTTAACAAGATTAAAACATATTTTTGATTTGGAAATCATACCAACACTTATTTTTCACTGTCCCATTTACACTTATTTGTTAATCTGCATAATTATGATTGATAGATGGGCAAGGTAGCTGTAAGGGATCATAAGGAGGCTTTAAAGAAGGAAGAGGTGTAATATTTCAGTATATATTTTAGATATTTCAGTACTTTTTGGAGTGGATATTTGGAGTATTAGCCTACACGTTTAGTATTTGCCACAACCGATACCAGCTTGACCCCTTGATGAGAAACTGTCTGGTGAAACAGCATGCAAGCTAGGCTACAGTTTACTGCAGATGGGAACAAGTTGCCACCTAATTTAGCCAATTTCCAGATGTCAGATCCTAAACTTCTACTACAAATAGCATGTCATCTGAACTGTCATAACCACTCATTATTTCATTTTGGTTTTATTTTTCGTCCCACTGAAGCTTGTTCTCAATGTTAAAAGGGACATCTGTCAAACCATAAAGTCTTTCTGTTCTATGTATGATGATTTCCCAACACTAGCAACACATTATCCATCTTCTTCAAGTGTTTATCCATTGTGGATGTGTTTCCTGCCATCTGCAGAGGGGCTTTAATTGCGGAAACTCTCCAGTAGGCTTTGTGTGATTGTAGGGTTTAAGGAAAGATCCAGATCCAGCATGTCTTTCCTCTTGTTTCTGAGATGTGGGAGACTGGCGTTGGTTTGGTATTTGACTTTTATGTTTTTGCAGACAGACGCCTCAGAGGCATGCACTGACACAATCATCCCACACTGAACCTTCATGTTTCGTTCTTTTACAACTGTTCTCATTTGATCTTCACTCTTAGACACTTTATTCACTTCAGATCCCTTAATGATGTCTTTAATAATCTGTAAATGACATATTTTATGCTTTTGTTTTGAAAAAAAAATGCAGGGTTTCCCCCATGAGGTTCTCTGCATCTATGTCATTTTGTGACTAAGTGATCATGATGATCTAATCATCATCTTTCTGCAAAAAGAATCTACCAACAGGAACAAACAAAGTCACCTAACCTAACCTAACCTAACCTAACCTAACCTAACCTAACCTAACGTGTGAAACTTTCTTTTTGGTCTGCACAATAGCAACAACCTATGTGAAGAAAAAAGGGCAATGCAATAGTGCTAAAAACTGCAGTTCCTCAAGTGAGACTGGCTCTGAAAGTACCAGAAACCACATCCACACCCATTCAAAACATTAATCTTCACAGCAAAAATAAACATATTTACAGACTGGTTCAAAAAACACTTTATGTCTTAATAGCTTATTTCTTAACAGCACAAACTATCGATTATAACTCGGCAGTTCAGAAGATGTTCATGAGTTTTGTTAAACCAGCTCCTTATCTCTTATCTTTCTTATCTCTTGGTGTTTTTTTAAAAATCTGAAATAATCCTCTTTTTGTCTAACATCACATTGTGCTGAGTATCATTAATGTAACGGACTCTGTCAGTGTCGTGTCAGCAGCAGAAAATCACAGACTGAGAGCGTGTTGACTCAGAAAAAGCAGACTTTTTTCTGCAGGGCGAACGTGTTTGTCATGTATCAGTCCCAGGGTGTGACAGACCGGACCGTCAGCTGCTGTGCACAGAGGAGCAACTGTATGTGCATCCAGCTGCTGTCTGAAGCTGCACCCAGCTGCCTTTTGTCCAGACTTTCATTTTTTATTTAAACTACTTCACTTTGCCTTCAGTTCACAGTGACCAATGAAGCTGATAAATACACAATACACAGTATAAGAAGGATACTGACACTACAGTTTATTTTTGTGTCCCCTTTCCCCTGATTCTTGTGTTGAAAGGTTTAATTATTTATTTCTCTTTAGTTAAAAGAAATAAACGATTTTTACTGATTTTGATTTTTGTTTTATAAATTTACTGTGCTCTCAGTTTCAGGTTGATATTGTTACATTTGGCTTTATGTGCAAACAATTTTTTTCTGCGGTCTTTATGAGGCAAAAGAACAGGAACTTTCTGATTGCTTTATGGATCAATATGTGTCCACTTAAGTGTTACCGAAAGGATCCCTACTGAGATAGAGCTTTTTGTTGCCAAGGAAGAGATCAACCACAAACATTTACCTTACATTTAAGACAACTTTTATTAGTGTTGATGTGATGCTTTGACCTATTTCTGCCTCAAATGGTGTTGATCTGAATCAACATTTGCTAAAGGAAGAGAGCTTGAACTTTTCTTTGGATCAAGGCAGAACACAGGAGTTGTTGCTCTACCTCTCTCTTGATTGATAGAAAGCTTTGAGCACTTCTTCTTTCCTATATATTATATTAAGGTCCAAACTGACAATTTGAAACAAACAAACAAACAAATAAATAAATAAATAAATAAATAATACAATAAAATAAAATAAAATAAAATAAAATAAAATAAAATAAAACAAAATAAAATAAAAATGGCTGAGGTAGTGGAAGATCATTCAAAACTCCTGTTTTTCTCAGTGAAGTTTAAAATCCTCTTCCTCTGTAACAATCTCCATCTCAGTCTGGATCCTTTCTGTAACTTTTTTTGGGTCAAAAAAGTTTTTACATTGCAGAAGAGAGATTAGGTCATATTTTTGTTAAGATTGCCACTTTGGTGTTTTTTATTGTAAGTTTTCTCATAATACATGAGGATCACAAAATATCCCAAACAAAAGAGGGTTATTGCACAAATCTCCTCTTCTCTGAAAGGTATAATTTAGAGGTAGACCAACAACTCCCTGTGTCTTGTGATGTTAACTTCCTGTTTGTGGTTAAAAATCTTTCTGTTTAACTTTAAACTTTTATTGCTGTGAAAATGCAACTTATTTGACATTAATCAAAATTGTTTTTAAATCCTCACCATAACACTCTAATCAAATACATGCTTATTAAATATAAGTGTGGATAAACATGATGTCAGCCTGGAGGCAGCTGCAGACTCTGGTCCACAGCAAGTGAGCAGATGCCTGAGCACAAAGATAGTCTGATTCAGCCTTAACAGCAGACAAAGAGGTCCTAGTTTCACCATTAGCCATCATCCTTTCACTTTCTGTCAAAGTGTACAAACAGCAGAGCAGCATGGATGAAAGTTTCATAGTTCATCTGAGAGCAGCTCTGGCACCTCAAACATAAAAAATATTCAGAGTGTAAAGAGCTGTCAGATCAGTTCCTGCTCTTTTGTTTAAGATCTTTGACACATTTCCTCTCGGTTCTTCACACTTCAGTCCAAGCTGCTCTTAAGCTCAGCAGGACACTGTGCCCATTTCAGCCCAGAAACTGTCAGATAGGGGATATCAACAGTTTGAATAACTTCAGTATGTGTTCTATAAATACTCCATAGCAGTCTCAGGCCATGAACTCTGACCTCCTTATTCCAACTGACTCCTTCTGAGGTCATCTCAACACAGAGGGAACTTTTAATATATTACCTGTTTGACACTATGTAGCCATCTATTACATCATAATTTGTAAGCTTTATTAGTTTTCCTGTAAAATCTTGAAAGATCTGATCACAGCAACAAGGAAGAAGCCAATTATGATAGTTTAAAGATTCATTATTGTTAAACACATATCCGTCAGTATGAGGTCTGATTTACTGTGCAATCCAGAATATAAATCAGACCATTATATGAAAATTCAAAGCTGTGTTCCTTCATCAAGATTTCCGTTGTGTTCAGCAGTGTGCAGTTTTTATGGAGATGCAAAGCTCTGTCCTTAGGCTGGATTATGTTTTTTTTTTCTGCACAAACATGACACATGGAAATGAGATGCGTGGAATATGCATGAAAGAATGCATGTGGCTTTTATACTTTCTAACGCCTCAAATACACCGGGTGCGTCTGCGTTGCAGCTCCGCTGCGCTGCGTGTTGACTGCGTTTGTCAACTTACACCGGCTGCGTCGCGAGTCCGGCAAGCCGCAGAGCTGGAGTCGCGAGACCGCGGACTTCTCGCGGTAATTCACGAATGTTGAAGCAAACAGTAGTACTACAGTACTGTACGGTGCACTACTCACCATTCACTCCCAAAACACTTGAAACACTCTTCCATGCCATTTCCTTTTTGAGATTATCTTTATAAAAAGGATGTGTTGGGTCATAAATTATTCTGTGGTTTTCCACCTCAATGATAAGCTTCTCCTCGTCCATGTTTTTCACTGTTTCCCCTTGGTAAACTCTGACCTGTTGACTACTCGCGTATCTCTGCTCATTGTGAAGAGCTGCTATTGTAATCAAGCTAAATACGATCTAGATTAGACACGGTTTGTTTTATTTTGAAAGTCTCAGGCTCTTTTTATGTAGTTTCCGTGCACTACTTCCTGTTCCGCTCGATCTTCTCTACTCTGAATTTATGCGTCACAGCTCCGTCATCCGGCAAAAATAGGATGGCTGCGGATTAGCTGCGACCTGTCGGACTAGACACGCAGCTGAACCGCAACAGAACGGATCCAGTGTAAGTTGACACATTGACTTGAATGGATTTTAAACTGATCCGGCGCCTTGACGGAGCGGAGCTGTAACGCAGACGCAACCGGTGTATTTCAGCCGTAACACTCCATGTGGTGTTCGTTGACATCTGTTCCCAAACTGCAGGGGGCAGTATTTCTCTAACACACATCTATACTAGAGTAAAAGAAGTTTAACCTTAACCCTAAAACTTTAATTACATACAGAGACTATAAAGTATCTTCAGTTTGATAATGGGGAGTGCTTAACCACGCTCAGCATTCAGTCAAAACACATAACAGTGAAACTTATTTTTCTGTTTACCTCAGATGAACTGAATGAAATCTTCTATGAGCAGGCGCAGGACTGACCCTCACTGAGCGTCTTTGCAGACTGCACCACTTTGTACACAGTAAATTATTCAAACATTTCTAAGCATCATCTTTAGATACTAACTTAGAGCTTCAGTACACAACTTTGTTTGTGTTGATTTTGGCGTCGCAGCACCTTTAATGTCCCTGCTGGTTTTCTCCTCTATTGAGAGGAAAATGTACCGATGACTGTTGATATTTAAAATGAAAAGAATAAAAAAAATGTTGTCTTTGACTTTTGTTGGCTGACTTCATATTAACAGCCCTCAAGTGAAATATTTAAAGTATTAGAAAGATAATCAACAGAGAGCAGAGGAATCCAAAAACTGCATGTTCTTTTGATTAATCCATTACCACATTCATAAATCCAGCAGTGAAAAATCTCACAGTTCAGCAAACATTGACAGTTTTAAACCAGCTCCAACAGAGTCATATTACAATCAGCCAAATGTACGTTTAAAGAAGCACATCCATCCATAAAAAAGCAGTGAAAGGTGCAGCAAAGAGTTCTGAAGTCAAACAGTTTGGAAATGCAGCAGTCTTTATGCTCCTGTGAGCTCAACGCTGCAGGTCATCAGTTTCTATTTGTATCCAACCAGACAGCGGCAGCATTCTTCATACGAACATTATGCTTTAAAAACAATAAGGGTTTATACCATAAACACTACATGCATGTAATATAGGCATGCACGGTATGTCATAAAAAAGACAGGTTCCACCTTCTCAGCAGTATCAAATAAAAATGATACAGCTTGAAGCCGATACACATCACAGTCTGACATGATCGGGAAGTTCACTTAAAAGAATTTGTTTTTAACCAAGCCTCTATTTGTGCTAATCGGGGGTCTCCATAATGAAAAAGAACAAGATAAGGCACCTCCCTGGAGCATATGTGTGTAGATATTGATGTAACAGTTGTTCCTGGTTAAAAACCCTCCTTATGTTTGACAAAAAGTTCAAACTCTTTAGCGATCCATTTGTTGTCAGATACTTAGAATAACAATTTGGGCCTGTCAGGAACGAAAACAAGAACTTTTAGAGGACGGATTGTGATTTAGCACAGTTGATTGCAGGGATTATGTTGAAATTTGCAGTATGCTATCCAAAGATCATCCCCAAAATGATTGATAAGCTTAAAAAAATGCACGCCTTAGTAAGAGTCATGTCTTTACGGCCATGGGTGATAGTGCTCATGGGGAAAACACAAGCAATTCTAGATAATCCTCCCAGCACCTTTAACAGTGCAGATAAAAAAATAGAGTGCCTACCCATCCAGACATGATGTTTACAGACTAGCTAACAAGATGTTGCTCCTGGTATGACATAACATCCTTTGCCATGTTGTGATATTTTTCTGTTATACCTCGAGACCATAAAGTAATGAAGTAGAGGCACTTCAAACCAATAGAACTTACTGGGAAACTAAAGCCTCGTTTTCACCAAGCAGTTTAGTTTGTCTTGGTACAGCATGCATTTTGTGGCGTTTCCTTTGACTAAAACCGGGACAGCTCCCTAAATCATTGACCTCTACGATCCTACTTTTTGTATCCTTCTATTGGGGTGCCAGACATTGATTCGACTCCAAAAGGTGGAGCTTGAAACACTGTAGTCCGTTGACTGGTCACCGTGCGACAGCAGTAATAAAGAACAACACATAATCCTGCCATGTTTAAATCTCTGATCAACTTTGTGAAGACAATTTTCTTTTGTTTGGAAAATGCCGTCAAGAAACAGCGTTCAATGTTTGACCGCAGAGGTGCAGACCTTCCTATGTATTATTGGGAAAGATGAGGTGCACACTATTATGTATCAGACGCAGCTATCCAGCTTACATGCCACCTACCAAGAAAGGCACTGTTGGCTGTGGAAACACAAACAGGACCAGGCTTTAGTGGTACCAAACTGTACTGAACTATACCGGATTGCTTGGTGGAAATGGGGCTTAATATTATTGGCTTTAGTTAGCAGCACACCATGACTTTTTTTCTTTTATTTTAACACAAAGGTCTTATTGGTATATTACTGTAAAGAGCAAAAGATTTGGGGAAAATAATAAAGTTATGACACTGTAAATGGAAATATGGTAATGATACTCTAAATAACTAGACAATAAATTACTGGCACCTTGCTAACAGAAATGAACTGTAGAATTTACAATAACCTTTTAACAGTGTAACTATTATTGTCACATTGCTTTTAGTAATTTTTTTCTCACTGCTTTAAGGTTTGTATGTAGAACTTGGACATTGTTGTCTAATTGCCATTAAATATGGTCCAAATAATATGACATGAAATTTAACAAGGTCTTTTAGGTAGATTTCCCAAAATGCAGACTATCCCTTTAACTTGACAACATTAGAAAACACGCTTTGAATAAATTTATGCTAAAGTGCCTCTACTGTCTCAGTTCTGTAACTCATCGTCTTGTACCAATTTCAGCTTTATGTACAGGTGTCTTTATAAAACATAAACAAAGTAAAAGCAACAGTTATGCATCATCATGCAGTCTCAACAGCACATTTGAATCTTTTCAGCCAGAGGCTTTAACAAAACTAAAGCTGCCCCAATCTTAAAGCAGATTCATCACATGAAATAAACACATTTTAAACATAATCTTCAGAAGTGAACATCTAAACTAATATGGCAGAGTGCATTATGGCAGAGCAGGATAGCACCATTTACTTTTGGTTCTTGCATTCGAGCATTATGGCACAATCATTAAATCCAAGAGAAAAATACTCTTTAAAAACTGTCTCCAAAGCTTTTACAATCTATATATACAATATATACAGTGTGTGTGTGTGAGTCAGCATTGTCTGTTTGACTTGTAGAAATATAAAGCCTTTATACATCCCTAGAGTCCTCTCATTTCTGTCAGGCACGAATACGCTGTAATACGCTAAAGCAGAGAGGTTTGACACTAATCGATTGTTCTTAATGTATAACAGACTTTTCTTCAGAAAACAAGTGCTTTATTATTTTATCTAACAAGTGCAAGGGCACTCAGAGGCCTCAGTTTGACAATGAGTCTCAGTGAAAAAAGACAAAGTGTGAAGACTTCATCACTTCATCCAGCTGAACATGGACTGTTTGGACTACAGTGAGTGTCTGACACACTAATCTATATTTTTACACATTCCTGTAGTACTAGAAGTGTTCTGGTTTCTGTTTGTAGTGTTGAGTAGTGTTGACCAATAAGGTGTCAGTAAAAATACCAGTCTACATGGAGAGCAACAGCAGGTGTTCTAGAACTGACTTTAATCTTTGATCTCAGAATTGAGACAAAAGTGAAAATCCTGAAAATAAAGGGTCAGACCATCCTTCTCAACCTTGGTTGCAGACTGAGTTCAACAAACATTTGAAGAGTAGTTTTCTAATCTTAAGGACAGACCTGAAAAATCTCGACTTCTGACTCTTTACTAATCCGCGTTACAATGTTGTTATCTCAGTGTCTTTTTCAGCTTCATACTGCTGACAGAAGCAAGAGTGAAGCTTCTGTGGAACTTACTGTTTACAGTAAAACTAGCTGCATTACCTTTACACTTTTTCGCAAAATAAAAGTGATATTTCTGAAGTTCAATAAAATACAATTGTGCCTTGCTGGTGTTTCCATTATAACTAGAACTGTGTACAACTTGAGTAAAATCTCGTCCCGCCAGATTCAATTTGCGGAATGTGGACGAAGGAAGGGGGACTGTAACTGGCAGTAACCAAGGACACCCCAAACATTTTAAGAGCCAGAACTGTCATTTGATAGGCATTACTGTTGTTGCTGATGTTGTCCATAGACAAAGGCAGAGGGTGTTAAAGTATTGTATGTCCATTCAGACGCTGCAACGATGAGGATGATGGTTCATGAACACTTGTATTTATTCACTGGTCACTGTCGGCCATGACCACGCAGACTCAAAACTGGCCCAAACAAAACACTGAATGAAAACCCTAATCTCCACCTTGCCTTCCCTCTTACTCACACACACACCTCCACCCCTCCCTCCTGCTGCGCTCAGACCAGATAACAGCCGACTGTCAAAAGCACAAACTAACAGCAGAGCTGTTAAAATATGAACGCCAGAGTTCATACGTGTGGCAGTGGCCACGTACCAAGGACTTCTGGGAAAGGAACGGCCAAGTGAGGGAGGTGCGTCTGTTATTCATGTCTGGTTTTTGTGAAAAGGGTGTTTCCATTGCACCTTTGCAACATACTTCAATATTGAAGTCTAGTCGAAAATTAAAGATTTTTCGAAGTTTTAGTGTTTCCATTAACATTTTTAATGTGATATTCAGGTTTTGCACAGTTCTAGGTGTAATGGAAACACCGCAAGTGAGACTTGCCAAAAACAGATGAACAGGTTCACCTCTAGTGGATAGACTGAACCAAGAAATTAGTCAGTTTTGCTTGACATATCTGAAGGGCCTTATTCTCTCTCCTCCATAAAAGGAGGTCATTAACAGAGCATGAATGCCTAAAAAAGTTAGCCGTCACTTCCAGAGGCTCTATCTCCAACAGACAATAAAACCAAAAGAAACTACAATGAAGAAGCCCAGCTGAGTTGTAGTTTTTTTTGTCTGCAGCTGTTTTGTTGTAAACTTGTGTCTTGTCATTTCGCCATTTGTCATTAAGTTATTTACTGGACTTCAACGGTTTAAGTTTCTGTCGTCTTTTTGTGTCTTTGGACTTTCTGCAAGAATTCTTAATTCTCTTGTTGTTTATGCATCTCAGTAGTAGTCTAATATCTGTACTTGGTTACTTTAGTTGGTCATTAGTGAATTCTGTCACATGACACTATAATTTGTATTTCAGTCTGTTATATGTCTGGGTAGAACTCTGTATTAACGTCAACACTGTGCAGGACAGACTTTTGATCAGTAGACGACATCCTGTTCAACACTTCAGCTGACAGAGAGTAACTGCTTCCTGACTTCTCCTCAAACCAACTGTCCAAAGCTCTCTTCCCATCAAAGTTAGTGATGGGCGGTCCGTTAACTGCCACGGTGAGCAAGTCGTTCATCTGCTCCAGAGTCAGCCGGGAACGATTGTTCTTACACATCTTCTGCAGAGACCCTCTACCTTTATCGCAGCAAGCCGTGGAGCTGGGCAGGACTCTGACAACCTGTACAATCCAGTTTAGCAGAGGGAAACGCTGCTTGTACCTGCAGACATGACTGATGACCTCTTTGAAACCATTCATGCTGAAGTAGTCTGCTTTCAAGTCCTTCCATTCACCCACCAGGCTGCCTTTAGCCTCTGTCCTGACCAGGGAGCCCTCCTTACCTCCACAAGGAATGGACTCCAAATGGTTGAATATCATCTGGATTTCTTCTTCTCCATAAGCTTCCAAGTCCTCCCTGTTGTGAGGCCAAGTGGACAGGTCCAGGACCTTACAGGCTTTGGCGAATGAACGGCTCTGCAGGTCTAACCTTTGAGACAGGATTCCCTGGCTCCTGTTGCAGATCTTTTCTCGGATGGATTGAAACTTGGACTCAGCTACGCGCAGGTTCTTCAGAGCAATGCCATTAAAACTCTCACGGAAATTTTCCTCAAACTCCTGCAGGTATTCTCCAGGGCAGTCCACCAGGTGTCCAATCTCCAGAATAGCCTCCTCAATCTTGGCTTCTACCTGTGACACAAGCAGGTACTCTCCCTGGAAAGTAAAGGCTAACCTTGAGAGAACAGCTATGATGTCCAGAAGAAAGTAGATGAGCTTCACTGACTGGTAATCCATGAGGAACTGGAGGAGGGTAAGGGCAATGGCAGCAGCGTCAGCCCTCTGTGTCTGGCTGCTAATTTCCTTCAGATGTGTGACGACCTCCAGGTAATCTTTGATGAGTGCATTGAGGACATTGGGCTCTCCTATGATCCATCGAATGGCTCTGATGTCTCCAAGGAACTCTGTCTCCTCGGACAGCGTTGGAGCGGTGGATCGCAGCTCAGCCATCATGCGAGGCGAATAGCGGTAGAAACTGAGCAACTGCTTCAGGTTGTTTTCCAGATCCTCGAGGCAGGAGAGCTCCTTTCCACTGATGGCATCAAGCACTTCCAGGTGGGGACGATGGATCATTATAGGAAGGCAGAGGATCCAAGGATAAGTCTTTTGTACAGCGATGTAAAGGTTGGCTCTCATTCCTGAAGAGATGTTGGTGCCGTCGACCCCCAGACCCACCACCAACAAGTCCTGAAACCTGAGACCTAGGACCCCAAAGGCTCGATCCATAGCCTGGAGATACCCATCCACACTGGCCATGCTCAGTCTTTGCAAGGACAAGAACTCTGTGTTCGGGGAACCCTCATTGGTGATGAACTGGATGTAGACTGCGACCATGTCTGAGAAAAGATCATCATTCTGAGCATCCATTATGACACTTAGAAAGGGAGAAAGTCGCATCTTCTCAGCTAGGTCTTCTTTTACAGCCCGGGCAATGTGGTGAACAAGGATCTGACAGTCCCCCTCATTCATGTACTGGTCCACCACTTTGAGTTCACATTTCTTCAGAAGCTCTGCCAATGGACGGAGGTCAGAGAAGGGCCGTCCTTCAAGAGCCAAGTGATACGCAGCATTAAACAGCAGCATCATGTTTTTGCACATCTCCTCAGTCTTTTCTGGATGCATTCGCAGCTTGTATAGCTGCAGACATTTCTTATGAAGGTTGCTCTGGCTATGGAGCTTGATGGTGTGGATCTTAAACTGCTTGGAGCCAATGATAAAGGCTGAAGTACGGGAAGACTGGACGGTGTACTGGCGGCAGACGTGGCACCACATCTCATTGAGAGTTGGCGAGTAGCGGAGGAACCAGAACTTTTTCAGCCACTCTTGCTTGAAGCGGCGAATCCGTCTGCTTCCAACGGAGGAAAGCTTTGAGGAATCATCAGGAGAGATCACCAGATCTGCTGTGATGGACTCATCAGCGGAGTCAACGTCCTGGTCATCTTCATCCAGGACCATCTGAGTGGGAGTCAAGGGCTCCATCCCTGCAAAATAAAAAAACACATTTAGCTTCTGAGTCATCTTCAGCTTCTGGAAAATCTGTTCTAAAATGAAACATAAAATAATACAACTGGATCTGTTTGATATCAAATGTAAAGAAACATGTTTTTTTTGGATTGACATTCTAATGAACAACTGAAATATCTCTACAACTATTCATAAACCACTATTGTGGGTGGTGTAGGAATTATTCCCTCAAAAACTTTTGCATGGACTGGGAAGTAACAAAGTCTAAACAGAGAGGGAGATGCAGCCTCTGATAGGTCTGGGACTCCTTTTCGGGAAATACCTTGGAAGTCTTCAATGGGACCTTGTTCAGGATGGGGAGGGACTTGGTTGTTTTGGGGCAACTGATCTCCTGACATTGATCGACCAGTGGAGTCCCCCCGTTCCCCTCTGACACGTGATAGCTCCTCCTCCAGCTCCAGGATCCTCTTCTTCAGTTTGACACAGTTGGGGCAGAAGGATGTGGAGGGTTCCTCACTGAAGGAGGAGTCCTTTTCCTCCACCTTCAGGTTGGGAACGTTAAAGCTGCTTTCAGGCACACCTGAACCATGTGCTGCTGTTTTACACTCACTGAGGTGGGATGACCTGCTGGAGTCCTCCAGAGAAGCCTCTAAGACGTCTTTGAAAATGAGGTCAATCTTCTTCTTTTTGGCAGGGGGCTGGCCGTCTGGTTCTTCATCAGTCTGTTTGCTCGGGCTGGGTTTGCCTTGAAGAGTTGACTGCAGGCATGGAGATTTAAAGTCTTGCTGAAGGTTTGGCAGGATGGCAGGCTTCGCCGAACCTGAAACCAAACAGTCTCCTTAGCCAATGATTAAATGGTCAGTTACTGAACAGGTGGTTCTAGACTGGTTTAAACTACTCCCACAAGTCCAGACTGATTTGACACTAGTGATGACCATCATTCAAAGAGATCTATGCTGATTTGAAACTGGTCCTAACTTAATGCTGAACATTACTTACAAAGATCCAGAGTGGTTCTATACTGGGATAAATTACTCTGTGAAGACTACAGGCCAGTTCTAACAGGTCCAGACCAAATTTCTACTGGTTAAAATTTTCCTTACAACAGTTCTAGCGAATGTCCCTATTTAAAGTTTTTGTTCATACTGAATAGTGGTATCAAATCCATTTATTTTTCACAGCTTTGCTCAGGATGATTTTCCTGACTCTGAAAATCAGACTTTATTGTTTACGACACTGGGAGAAAAATGAGAAAAAGTAATTAAATCAACAACAACATAAAAAAAAATTTTTTACAAATTTTTACAATTTCATTTAGCAGATGCTTTTGTCTAAAGCATCGTACAACACAAGCAGAAAGAACTGTATGTTGATATTAAATATAACACAATACCTTATTAAAACTGGTTTAATATTCTTTTGTACAAATGTGAATTACTTCCCATTCATCTTGTTAATAGAGATTTTATCTTAATCCATTCACCATCTGCAGAAGGCTATTAATCAAGGCGCTTGCAGCTTTGAATGTGACGGCAGTACCCCCTGCTGGAGAACTGAACCCATGGCTCATTCTGCATTGTCCAATCTTACCTTGACTTAACAAATACTGATTCTGTGTAACTGAAGATTTCCAAAAACTTTAACAATAACAAGTATTGAAAGGATCCCCTTTTTGCAGCTCACCTGTCTGCAGGTTGCGGTTGATGCTCTCCTGAGAGACACAATGAAGGCGTTGTATGTAGTCGTCACTGTACCAAACCCTCAGCTTCTCTCCGGCCACCAGAGCTCGACACACTCTGAAGTAGATGTTTTTCTGATGCTGAAACGCTGTCAAGTTCCTTTCACTCTCCTCAGATGAGGTACGAACAAATCTGCAGGTCAAAAACATCATCATGAATTACTCCATCTTTAAGTTGATCTGGTATCAGATCAGTGTTGGATGACTGTTAGTTAACTGTTTATTTCTTAGATCATGATTGCCAGATTGCCGGATTGCAGGATTGCCGGAATGCAGCATTTTCAAAGAGCATACGATCAAACAAAAAAAATATATATAAAATGACAAAGCGTTACCTCATCCAGTTGGCTTTGGTCTCATCGCTGCCATCAATTGATCGATACGTGTTGTCAAAATCAACAATCTGAACAAACAAAAAAAGTGAGAAATCTGCTCTGCTCTGGTTTAAGCCAGTTAAAACTGGATTAAATGTTCACAGAAACAGTTCCTTTCTGATTCAAACTTGAGGAAGATTTACTGGACAAGGAACCATCTTAATTTTAAAACAAGATAAACAGCACTGTGGAAAGAAAATCGAGATTGGTTCTTAAATTACATTGTAACTCAAACAGGTCTATATCAGCTCTAATGATTCTGTATCCAGGTCCAGACTGGCTCTAAACAGGGGTTACCTTCTCTAAAATAAGTTAACTCATCTTTAACTGGTGTGAAATTCTTTTGAAAAGGCTAAGACTGGTTTTCAACTGAAACTATAACTCGAACAAATCTAGACTGGCTCTGAACTGGGTAATAAACTGTCATCTGAAGAGTTTTAGGCTGGATCTGAAGTGGTGTGAGGTATTGATGTTACAGCTTCAAACCTTGGGTGACCTCTTACAGAACTAGACTTGTTTATGATTTGTATAATAATTTACTTTAAGTGGTCTGTACTGGATCCGAAGTGAAACTATACAACTCTAAACTGGTTCCATCTCTGTGTAAATTGTCACTCGATGATGTCTGGACTTGTTTTAAATACAACTGTCACCAATTGCTGGTCCTACTATCCAGTTTAGAAAGCTGTAGAATAGATCAAGATAGACTGTTTAAACTTTGATTGAGGAGCTTAACCTTTTCAGACTTTTACAAAACAAGTATAGATGGGCTATAAACTGGTTTAAACTGGTGTTTCTTGTCTGTGGGATGAAAAAAAGATTGTTTTCTGTACTGCCGTAAACTTTCCCCAGAATTGCTGCATATTAGTTTAAACTGGTCTGGACTGGCTGGACTTACTATCCAAGAGAAGAAGCCCGAGGATTTGTCCTTGGTCACCAGCTCCCCCTCATATGGACCGAACACTGCCCCCTTGGGGATGTTTGGATCCACACAGCGAACATCCACCTCGTTTCCCTCAGTGAACACCTCCAGACCTGAGGGGACCGTGAGCGCTGCCCTGTTGGCCAACCCCAGTGCTGCAGGTGTATCTGGGATGAATAGCTGGGGCCCATGGGATGGGCACTCGTTTTGGAAATAGTCCTGGCACTCCTCACAGACTGGGGGACAAAAATATGATCTTTACAGAATTTCTAAAGCAGATTTTTTTTTTTTACTAATTTAGCCAAATCATTGCTTCATCCTGTACAGACTGAGAGAAGAAAATAAAGTACTGAAGCTGAAGTGAGGTTAGAACTCACACCAGTGGTCCACTGACTTCTTGCTCATTTTGGAAACATGTTTGTGGAAATCAGCATGTTGTCCTCTTTAACCATCTGCAGACAAATGAACAAATAATTAAGTAACAAACATTATCTCATGAGCCAAGAACATATCAGAATCAACCGATACAAAATAATTGAACTTAAAGGACAACATTCAAGAGAAACAGTGTCAGTTTAAGGTTCCTGTTACTTGAATTTCCTGCGGTTAGTCTGAAAAGGCCTTATCTGCTTCAACCCCGTGACTCATTACTGAGTTTAAATTAATAACTTCATCCAAATTTGATATTTTTACTTGGAAAAGAGAGGTTCAAAAATTATCATTTTAAATTCTTGTACTGGGTCACTGATCACTTGATGTAGTGGTCAAGCTCCACTGATCACATCCGAAACAAGTTTTAAGATAATTACATTAAAATATTTGTTTCTAACCCAACGTAAATATAAATTTTTGTAATTCTTTTTACTATATATCCGTTAGATTTCTCCAGAGTTAATGCAGACACTGTAACATCTTTTTTTTTAATCACACTGTGAAGCCATGATGATTCCTGAACTCCATGACATTTCCAAATCTAGATGTTGCGTTTTAATCTGTATTGAACGCAGTATTTGCTTTAATCTGATTTAATAAAAAAATAAGTAAATTCTGTGTTGAACTGTGTGTAGCCCTGCTGAATCCAAACTGTCTACAGGAGTCTCCTCTGACCACAAACACTCCTCAAAAACTCTGAACTCAACTTTCAGTATCTGTGTTAACAGATAATCCGTGAAAATAGCGAATTTGTTAATTTCATGCAGCTCTGTTTTAATCTGCGCCACGATTTCTCCTCCTCCTCCTCCTGTTTCGATCTGCAGACATCTGGCAATCTGCCTGCTGTTTTCGGAAGCCATTTTTGCTGGCCACAGTGGCTACCGAGGCGGACCCACCTTCTGCAGAGACGCAGCGGGGACACGGACCCTCACTCCCGGGTGAGCTTGGATTTTTTCCTCCTCGGCCGCAGAGCACCGACTCCCGGACGTCAGCTCCGCGGCTGCCCGGCTCAAAGTTTTCCGTCAAATTTAGCAGCGACTCAGTCGCCTCCCCGAGCTGTGACCACCATTTTTATCACAGGAAATGACATGGAAAACGGAAGAAAGATATTGCGCAAAAATTAAAGTTAACAGTGTGGATTTGATGCCGGAGTTCAGTCTGACAGGATGGAGAGGTTTCATCTTTTCTCACCTTCTTTCCTGTAGACCAGGTCATGGGAAACAAGTAGGGGAGACCAGGGTCTGCTGCAGAAAAGCCGTCCAACCAGTAACTATTGATTCAGCAAATGTTCATACCATAAAACTTTATAAGGTTCCATACTATCTATAGATTACAAATATGACACAGGCACATTTTTATGTCAGAAGTCAGAGACAGGTCAAACTGTGGGAATGATGGCAACTTTATAAGTAAAAAAATGTTTGAATAATCAAGGTTTTCTAAACAAGACTGCTTTCTGTTTAAATGGTCTTATCCTCAGCCTTCACTGTGGTTCAACAGATAAAGGAAAAAAACTGAGGACTGTAAAAGCTGAAGACATGCCTAGCTTCTAACTGCCTTTACCCAGATGCATACCCTGCTCACTCTGACATGAAATATAATGGAACACTTCATGTGTTAAGTGCCAGTAACAGCCACACCTGTTAACGGCAGCTCTCCTCTCAATGATCTGTGCACTTGGTATTGGCTAGGTTTTAACTTAGTGACTTGGATAATGTCAGTCTTAGGAATACTCTTTAATATTAAAAGGCTGGAGCAGCCTTCAAGAACGTTTCAAAAAGATGTGATAAAACAACAACAACAACAACAACAACAACAACAAAGCACTCTCCAGATCAGAGATGAAGAGAAGTAATTCAAAAATGCAATGTTAATTATATAAAAGAGAAAAATATACTTAAGAAATCAGTCATAATTGAGTCTTGTTAATTTGGAGGAGTGGGGAGAGGATGGCTGACCTTGCAGTCCTCCTCTGATGCCCAAAAGAGAGCTGTGCGAGTAAGAGAAGCTGTCCAGAAACTGTTTTCCACCACTGTAATATATATAAAAATCTGTTTCTGCACCACAAAGAGTGGTGTAACACTTGTGATTTGTTACATAAATTTTATTCATGTTTCCTTCCTTAAACCACAGTAGCAGCAGCAACATGTCAGAGTGTTTTCCGTTATGTCAGAGCCCCCCAGGTCACAGTGTCTGAAATGTCTATTTTCTTTCAGCTGAATTTTTAGAACTCAGTATATATTAAAAAACATTCCCTTTTTTGACCTTGAATTCCGTAGCATCCATATTCTCTTCTGAACAGTCTGAGTGTAAGAGGTTCAGGTCGCTCATGTGCTTCATGTAGCGTGCCACGTTTTCTTTGTGATAGATGCTGGTGCTGTGATTCTTGATGTTGTCCAGCTTCAAGCACCGGGAGCCTTTGATCATACCATTGTCCTGGTGTTTCTTATCATGGTAGAGGCGGCAGATGTGGCACCACATGATGTTGAGGCTTGGTGAGTATCGGAGGAACTCAAACATGCGAAGCCAGACTTTCTTGAAGCGAAGAGTGGTGCGAGGTTTGTCCTTTGGCAAGTGTATATTGGCAAGGTTGCGGCTGCTGGGTGACAACTTCTGCCTTTTTTTATAACCTCCTCCAAGAGGCCCCACCCCTAAAAGAGTAGACAGGTGACACACTTTACCTCAACTGAGAGTTTTACTCCTTAATCTAAGAAATTACAGAAATTCCCTGAAGCATGAAGAGAAACCTTTAACCATCTAGTTATCTGTGTGATTTAGAGATAAAATCAATGTTGAATAACTAAAACAAGCATATATTAGCTTCTGGCTTTATGCTCAACTGATCTTAGCCTTGGTTCAGCTAATAGGGTTCACTTTAAGAGTTTACCTGTTTGACAAAATGATTTTAAGTCATTTTAAGGGCAAAATATTAATCACGGCAGGTCACTGAAGTTTGTTTAATGAGAGGATGCCTAGAAAATATATAAAATAAATATGTGTATAACTAAATATAACTGTAGACACACTGTAAATAACAACTGAAAAAAAACCCTCTAATAACTCACAGTCAGGTACTTCCTCTTCTATCTGGGCTATCTCTGGACTCTGTGGATCCTGGTCTCTGTGGAGCGGAGTCATGTTAGGGACAGGTGGGTCATTCTTGTTCTCCTGTCCAGTGAAAAGAGACAGCTCCTCCTGCAGCTCAATGACCTTTCTCTGCATCCTCACACAGTTCCCACAGGATGAAGAGGGGGGGTCCCTGCTTGTCTCCTTCACGGGTAAAATTCTAAGACTTAAATCTTCTTTGAGCTCCACATAGATGGGGGGCTCTTGCACTGAAGAGGTCCTGGACTTGCTGAAGTTCTCCAGAGACTCCTCGAGAGACTTTCTGAAGAAGTTCTGAAAGAGTTGAAACAGCTGTTAATTCATAATAACAATGAGAAGAGGTACTCAGGGTCTTTTGTCAGGTAATAATTCAGAGAATATTAGGTAAAGATCAGGTAATGATTAGGTTAATATCAGGGGATGTTCAGGAAATAATCAGATAATACTTAAAAACCAATAAGGTAATATTCAGGAATTAATCACCTCATAATGAGGTAAAAGTCAGGTAATAAACAGATAATGACCTGGGCCTGTATGCATGTTCAGTCATTAAAGAAATGGTACCATTAGTCTTGCATTAGCCGTTTGCATGACTGCAAATAATTGACTAGTTAACTAATTATACCATGAAACTGAGGCAGACGATATGGCTCTCTCTGCCTGTTGAGTCATGCTGCATTTTAGTGCTGTAAGAATAATCAGTAAGATGACTTTCATACAAGTTCAGGATATGGCTACTTAAAGTTTAAATAAAAAAAAATAAAAGTATCTAATGCTGAAATGTGTTGCCAATCTTATCTGGCTGTTACACTGAGGTCAAGTATTTGTGTGGCGACCACTGAATGTTCATAACCTTTGTATTTGTTAAATCCTTTTTCGTCTGCTTCTTTTTGACAGTTTAATTTCTTACTCCGAAGTCTGTTTTCTCTTGTGTCGGGTCTGATGGCCGCTGGTTGCTGATTGGCTGACTTTTCAGAACAGACAGCAGCAGGGATCTCACTTCACTCCAGGAACGAGTGTCCTTCACAGGACCTGAAACACAACAGAGAAGAGAAAAACTTGGGAAAAAACAGACATCCAGAGCTCAAAGCGAAGTCTGAAAGTTCAGAGAGAAAATAAAATTCTTAACAAAAGCATTAGATGAATTTACTGTTTCCATATCTTTAAGGGCTCTGTCTTAATTTTCCCATGTCTCTGTTCTTACCTCCTACTTCTTTACTGGCTTCTCCTCCAGCTGCTTCTGCCTTTGCTTCTCCCATTGGTGGTCTGGATATATCTAACCGTCTCTTCTTTACAGTCTTCTTTAGTTCCTTTTCCTTTATTAGCATCTTTCCTTTTTTCTTTTTCTTCTTTGACTCTGTGTCTCTGATAGACAGGTAGAGACGCTCAGTGTATCTGCCGTTTCCTTCATCGTGACCCAGCTCAAGTGAGGGAGCCCAGTCTGGATCTGACTGCAGCCTCTCATATGCTGGTTTACCTGCAGACAGGTGTTGAATCAAATCATGGTCACAGTTTAGCTCTTTCTGTGCAGCACAAACTGAGAATTTTCTGAAAACCTGAAATAACAAAACTACAGAGGCCCTAAGTGGCCATGCAGCTTTCATTGATTTTATTTAATGTGAAAAAGTAGGCCTTCTTAGCTGTTTTCTTGGGACCTTGACCTTTTTTTTTTTACCTTGATATATCTTTTTTTTTATCTTGAGATAAAAAAAGTTTGTTCCCTTAGAAAGTCTCAGTCTAGGAAACCAAACAAGCTGGTCTCTGTGATCAAGAAACACAATGCTGCTGTTGTTCACACTAAAGAGGAATGTTTAAAATATTTCTATATTTGTTCTTTACCTTAAAACTTCAGCGACAAGATATGATGATCTTCCTTTTCTTTCATTAGCAAATTGTATAACAAATTACAAAACAAAGAACAATGCATTGACACCGTATTATTTGGGTACTTGCTCATCCATCCAAAATACAACTGTGCAATCACGAGAAGACTAAATGCGAAAACTGAGTGAAGGGTTTATGGATGCATGTTTATGGATGCATGTCTGCTTTGGGCTTCAAAACAAATGAGCATAAACAGTCTAAAACTAAGCTGAGATGAAAAACAGAAGGTTTGAATTAAATTAAAATAGTGAAAACTTCTAAATAAATACACCTGTCTTCCTCAAGGCAATAAAATAAGCTTCGCGATGGACCAAAATTGCCTTTAAAATCTTTTAATAAGCCTTAAGTGTACGCATTGGGAAGTACAGGTGCTACTGATAGCCTGTAAAAATGCGAGCTGTGGATTTTAACCTCACCGGAGTGGAAGTGTCGGGAGCACACTCTTGTGGATTTAGGAATGTGGCTGAATGTGATGTTGCTGCGGCCGACAGCAGCAACCCAGGCGGCTCTCCTCCTCATCGTCAGCGCGGAGATCTCACTGCCTTCGTTTCTTCTCCAGGCTGGGAAACTAAAGAAAGTTAATCTGTTGTTCACACTCTTTCCGTCCTCGTCGTGAGAAAACTGGTGACAATTTTTTACACAGCAGCCGTTTCCCGTCATGATTGTCTGTTTGGAGACCAGAAATGTTTGTAGAATGAAGAAAACGACCACTCAACAGCTGACTGTGTGCACAAAAACAAACTACCGCCAACAACTATGGCCGATCTTCCTTTACGTATTACGTGATGACGTCACGCAAACTCTCTGGAACCTACGTTCCGAACTCTAAAAAGAACAGAAATCAACATGGCGATTAAGCAGTTTTATTTTCAGAACGTCAATAAGAATTATGCTGTTTGTATGACGTTGTGGGGAAGCTTCGAGAAGAAGTCCGCCGTAGCTCCCGGGCACGACGGACGACCCATGCAAGAGAAGGAGGAAGTAGGATATAGAGACACGAAGGTGGGGGGTGGGGGGCAAACAGAACAAAAGTTTAGGAGGGTTTACGTACCGGCAGGGGTGAGAGGTAGAGGTGTGGTCCTCTTCCTGAAACTCTGCTAAAATCTCTACTTAGCTCTATGGCTAGCCCTTAACGGGTTAACTTACTGAATTAAAAGTAGTTGTAATAATGATAATAATAATAATAATAATAATAATAATAATAATAATAAAGTGCGAGAGTTGTTCCTATGAGAAAAGCTTCCTGAAATAATTTTCTTCACCAATACTGACTTGGTGTGGGTCTAGTTATTACCCTTTAAATTCTACATAAGAGAGGTGGGTACACTCTATGGATCACTAGTCTATTATAGGGTTAACAAATAACAGAAACACGGTGAGTAAAACAACACATTGTTTTCTCAACTTTTTTTAACAAATAGATAAGCCTGTCAGTTGATCAAATTTTACATGAAACTGAAAAAAATGACTAAAAGGAGATCAACACATTGAATGCTTCATTCAGTTATGCTCTAAAAACAAATAGTATTGCAACATCAACAAATAGCATGTAACTTGGAATTCCCTAATTATTTTGTATAGATGATTTGATGCTTTGCGGTTTTATAATTTTAGGATGAAGACGAAATGATTATTGCATGGGCTTCACAGTGGCACAACAGTAAGCACTGCAGCCTCACGGCATTTTGCATGTTCTTCCCGTGCATGTGTGGATTCTCTTCAGGTACTCCAGCTTGCTTCCACAGTCCAAAAACATGCTTATCAGGTTAATTGGTGATTCTAAATTGCCTGGTGTGTGAGTATGAAAGGTTTTCTGTCTCTGTGTGTCAGCCTTGTGATTGACGGGCGACCAGTTCGGGGTGTACCCCGCCTCTTGCCCTGAGATAGCTGGAATTAGGCCCCAGCCAACCACAACCCTGAACCAGATAGGTCAATCAAGGTTGGTCCAGGTGCATCAGATCTGAATAGCTTCTTGCTGATGACTATAGATACACCCCAAAAAGCTACACCCAATAAACAAATAAATAAACACTGACTTAAATTAAATTTATAATGTCAGCTAGTAGGCTCCAGCCACCTGCGACCCTGAACAGGAGAAGCGGTATAGAAAATGGATGGATGGATGGATGGATGTCAGCTAGTTCCATAAACATATATGGTTAGATGAAAGCAATCATTTCTACCAGGTGCATAAAACAGACCACACTCGTGTAAACACATTTTGATTAAGCCTGTTGTACGCTCAAGCTGTCAGTCCGCCAATTTTCTCTGAAATGTCACAACTGTTGGACTGTTTTTGTGCAATTTTTTGTGAGCAATCATGATCTGCTTGACTTTTCCTGTTGTGACACATACCTCCCAACATTTCACTTTGACAAAACAGCAGACGAGATGGGGCTATTCCTCAACATTTTGACTGGTGATCATAGACTGCACAGTACTTAATTCTTCTGTCAGGGAGTATTGATGATTAATGAAATTTAAACTCAGTAAAATTATGATTTAATGTTTTGTTGAACTAGCTATGCATCAAATCTTGCAATAAAGCCTTCCACCTCTCTACTTCAACACCTACAACATCAACAGCCCACCAACTTTTCTTGCACCTGTAGCTAACCTCAAGTTATACACTCCTGATAACTAAATCAACACAAAGACAAATCTGTGACAAAATAGATATTTTAATGCTGTTTGGACGGAATTGTTTAACTGCCAACCTGCTGGCGTAATATACACAAATTGTTGAAGCTTTAGAGGTGGAATTCTTTACCATTTTTGCTTGGTGTACAATATCAGTTGCTCAACAGTCCAGGGTCTCTGTTGTTGTATTTTCAGCTTCATAATAAATCACCCCCCCCCCCCCCCCCCGCCCCTCTTGTCTGCATTTGTCCTTCCAGGTGAGCATTGTGTTCAGTGTCAACGTTGAAAAACTAATGCATTTTTTTTATGAAGTGAAACATAAGTAGATATGATTCATTGCTGTTAGTGACCATCACCAACCCTCCCTGTAGGCTACTCCATCAAATCAAACTTTATTTATTCCCCAATGTGAGCTGAAGGGGAGGGCTGTGCTACACCACAATGTGAAATAAGGGGAATTAGTGACAGAGGATGAGACAAGACAAACAGGGAAGAGGACAAAAAGGGAAGAAGACGAACAGGTAGTGTTATCGATTTAAGACCCAGGGACACCGGAGATGTGGGGTCCTGAGAGTAGAGCGTGGGCCAACAGAGGTGAGATAAGTAGGGACCATGTGTTACATGACATGAGACAAAGTGAGGGGGTGCCAGAAGTATTTCAGTATTTTCTGATGGGACAGATCACTTTTTTACCACTTTTTTTTTGTTCAGATAAATATTCAATGTATTTTAACAATGCATGCAATTTTCTACACTTTATTGTCTTTATTGTGAAAGTAATGTAAATTTTGTGGCTCCGGCCTGACTTAAATCTAGGTGAGATGAGGCAAAACGGTTACTTTGACAGTAAAGGTGCAGACCCCTGAGCTAGGGGCTCGAGAGGTGAGGTCTGCAGCCAGACTCTGTTGACTTTTTCCTGCTGTGACAGGATCGGGTGTCCTTTCTGTCAAGATGCTGATTTAAAAGTTACACATGAGGCCTGTGAGTCACTTGCTGAAGAAACTCCGGCTTCACATGCTTTACAACAAATTCAACAACTTTACAGCCCAAGAAGTTCCTCCTCTGTCTTTCCACCATCATTTTGTTTGTTGTATTTGTTGTTTTCTTAAAACTGCTGATCTGACATGAGGTTTCATGTAGGTGTAAAAATTTTAATGTAAAAACAAAAAGTGAGGCAATTTGTGTTTCGTAGATTATTCCTTTTCTGTAATCATAATTATTGACAGTAAATATTATAAATGCATGTTACTTTGTGAGCTAATTTTATGTTATTAACTAACATATCTGATGATAACCAACTTATCTCTGACATGTCTTCACTTGTTGAGGCTTCTCAGACCTTGTGTGTTGGTTTTACATTACATTTACAGCTTCTTGACAAAAAGCTACTCCACAGACTTCTTAGGTTGTAAAATTGTTGCATTTATTTGCTACGTGATATATTCATCAAGTTTGTCTTAGGCCTTGTGTGTTGGTTTTACATCAGTGTCTAGACAAAAAGCTACTCCACAGACAGGAAATGTTGGGGTCTAAGGGTAGAACAGACTTCAAGCAGAGCAGAGACTGAGTTCATATATCTTTGTACCATTTTCTGTCATTTATTACAGCACTTGTTGCTCTACTGCCCTGGAAAATAAAGCCTGAGTTGCATGCATTTTTATGTTTAAATTCAGATCACAAACACTTTTACTTGATAACAAAACTGAAGAAATTAAATGGTCAATTATTGATAAATGAATTTTTCCTCTTTAACAACTGGTGTTAAAAACCTTGTGCTAAACGCACAAACTTAATCTTGCATCAAATCTCAACTGCAGACGGAAAAACTCAAAAGGCAAGGCAAGGCAAGGCAAGTTTATTTGTAGAGCACAATTCATACACAAGGCAACTCAAAGTGCTTTACAGCAACATGAAATCACAAGATTAGAAAAGAAATGAAAGAATAAAATAAAACATTAAAACATTAAAACAATAAATTAAAAAAATGAGGAGTGCAGATAAAATACTTTCAGTTGTATGCAAAGCTAAACAGAACTGTTTTCAGCCTGGATTTGAACATCGTCAGAGTTGGGGCCTGACTCCTCTAAGGACTTAAAACAAATATCAAATTTAGTTTTTGGTTGAGGGTGTGAGAAAAAGGTAAAAAAAAAAAGTAACATTTGGTGATGTAAGACTAAAAGACATGATCATGCAAGGAAGAAGGCACAGAAACGTGCTGTACTGGTTTACTTAGTTTAGTAATTGTAACGGTTTCTGTAGCTGTAATGCTGATTTGCAGTCACAACAATAGAGATGACCGTGATAATTGTTATCACAAATGTTACGGCAGCCAGAATGGAAGAAGCAATGTTGAGGCTGCGGGCAGTTGAGCCATGATGACGAGCACCCTCCAAGTCACCAACCATCTTACGATCTCTCGACTGTAAGACAAAAGCAGTCTAAAGTCAAGTAAACTCTTCATCTTACCAAAGTTAGAGACAAAGTCTCTAAAACGATTATATATCCAGTCATTTTGTTTTTGTTCCTTTGGGTGCAAAGCAAGATTGCAGTATGTTATGACATAGTGATACTTTTAACATCTAGTATTTATTATCTACTATCTAGTTTCTAGTATCTAGTTTTAGTTTTAATGTCTCAATTATCATTAACATGTACACTGAAAGAAGGTTGTGTTGCTGTTATTCTGTTTATCAAAAAACAAAAATGAGAAAACATAAAGTTAAGACTTTTATTACATTAATCTCTGGAGATACAGATCTGAAGATCATCAGATGTAGTTTAGATTTCAGACACGATTTCCTCCAAAATGGTAACAAAGCTTTAGAAAATACTGTAATCAGAATTATAAATTAAAACTTTGAAGCATCAGAAAAAAACGAAATCAAGGAATTTTTCCTCCTTTGTAAGTTTTTTGTTTTCATTTTACACATTTTTTAAAAAAAGTAGCTGATGCTGAAATAGCCATCAGCAAGCAGCTATCCAAGAGTCAGATCTGAAGCACCTGGACCAACCTTGATGGAGTAGATGAGAGCTGCCAGTCCAAGGCAGAAGGGGTTGTAGTACACGAAGCAGCAGAGAGACCAGATGATGTGGTCCTGTGGGGGTTCAGTAATAATATTCACAGTGGTGCTTTGAATCACTCCAGGTCCTCCAGGTTGAGCAGGATAACCTTCATACCCTCTCCTATGTGGTGGAAAACTTTCAGGATTCATGATGGTCAGATGAACTGTATGTTCAGAATGTAGGGATGTCTGCTCAGACTGTGTGAAGCCCAGCGTTGATGTGTTTCCCTCCTTACACAGTAAGGTGAGGTTGTTTCTCTACCCAGTGAATCAAACAGACCACACTCACGTAAACACATTTTGCCTAATCCTATTGCACATTAAGGCTGTCAGTCAGCCCATTTTCTCTGAAATGTCACATCTGTTGGACTTTATTTTGTGCAACTTTTTGTGAGCAATCATGATCTGCTTGGCTTTTCCTGTTTTGACACCAGCTACTCAAAGCATTGTCCTTAAAAATAAATCAGTATCAACAGGTTTGTTCAGCAGGAGTCAGGCCAAACAATCAGAGAGTTTCAACATAGGAGAGTAAAATGTTGACAAACTAAAATATGTTAACTGTGACAGCTCAGGGTTTGAAACTCTTCCAGCAAGAGCAACTCCATCCGCTGTGACAGGTTTTAGTCTTTGGGAGTTTTGTAATGTGGTGAGCTCTTCCGTTAAACCCTCTAATCACAGTTTGGTCTTTCTACACAAACAACACTAAGTTCTCTTTTCAGCAAGTCTTTGGGTTCAGAATTAAACGATTTTAGTTGTTTAGTTCTAGGAGGAAGACACTTGGTGGACCTTCAGGATGTAGTTTGTGGTTCAAGGATTCAAGGTTTTCATTTGCCATTTGTATATAGACCAACAATCCTGACAGGAATTATTGTACAGGGCTCTCTCAGACGAAAAATGTACATACATACATACATACATACATACATACATACATACATACATACAGATATATGTATGTATGTATGTATGTATGTATGTATGTATGTATGTATGTGTGTGTGTGTGTGTGTGTGTGTGTGTGTGTGTGTGTGTGTGTGTGTGTGTGTGTATGTATGTATGTATGTATGTATGTATGTATGTATGTTTATTTAAATAAAGACTATAAAAAAAAACCTAGAACACTTAAACACTATACCATATAGGTAATATGTACAACAGTGGTTGTGATGTATGTCCTAAAAGTGTGATATGTACATGAAGAAGGGATATTTATATATATATATATATATATATATATATATATATATATATATATATATATATATATATATATATATATATATATATATATATATATATGTACACACCTTACATACAGTGTTGCACATATTTCACTTAGAGTATTTCACATTTTTTCAGAGGGATTATTCATATAGTACTGTCTCACATTTTGCACATGTCAGTGAAGTGATGTAGAGTTGGGTTATTTAACACATGTCCAGGTGTTATTGTTTTGCCATCAGTCTGGCTGTGGCAGGGAAGAAGCTGTTGAAAAAGTGCTATGAGTGATGATGCTGTCTGCTCTGCTGTGTCTCAGGCTGTATGTACAGTGTTTGTGTCTGAGCAGAGAGTGATACTTTATCTGTGTATACTTTATTTGGTTCAATGTTATGTTTTACCTAGTTAATATGATAAACATTTTTTGTGTGCTAACTAATACAGGAGAATAATTAAATGTGTTCTATAAAATAGCAAGCTTTTTTTTAAAGTGGTGTTACATTGAGCACATGTCAACAGGGGGGCTGGTCAGCTCTGTCCCTTTGAGAGACAAACCACAGCTCAGTTTACTGCTTTACTTCACCATCAGAAAACCTTTTTTTAAAAAAAAAAAAAAAAAAAAAAAAATCACACTTGTAACAATCAGAGACAAGATGTGGTTTTACTGTTGTAGTACCATTTGGCGCGACAAGGTGGTGTCATCTTTCTGATTTGGTTTGTGATATGTACAAGTAATATTCCCAACCGTGAAGACCTTATAGAGATGAGTTGATCATGTCAATGTTTAATTTCTGATCATCAGATACTTAAGTTAACCATGTAAACTGAGCAAAAAATTGCAGTGTAGGGTATAAGATTTATTATCAAGAAGCATTGTTACAAAAAGGAAATAATCAACTAAACACAAATTGCCTTACTTTTGTGCTAAGTTAATGTTTCTGCACTAAAGTGTGTCAGATCAAAAGTTCTTTGCAAGCAACATATACAAAAACTAAGAGGATTATGGAAATACAGAGGGAAACTTCTTAGATTGTAAAATTGTTGCATTCATTTGCTACGTGATATATTCATCAAAGTTGTCTTAGGCCTTGTGTGTTGGTTTTACATCAGTGTCTACACAAAAAGCTACTCCACAGACAGGAAATGTTGGGGTCTAAGGGTAGAACAGACCTCAAGCAGAGCAGAGACTGAGTTCATATATCTTTGTACCATTTTCTGTTATTTATCACAGCACTTGTTGCTTTACCACTCTGGAAAATAAAGCCTGAGTTTTACCAATACATGTTTATGTTTAAATTAAGATCACAAACACTTTTCCAAGATAACAAAACTGAAGAAATTAAATGGTCATTTATTGATAAATGAACTTTTCCTCTTTAATAACTGATGTTAAAAGCCTCACACTAAAATGGAGAAACTTAGTCTTGTATCAAATCTCAACTGCAGACAGAAAAACTCAAAAGGCAAGGCAAGGCAAGGCAAGGCAAGGCAAGTTTATTTGTAGCGCACAATTCATACACAAGGCAACTCAAAGTGCTTTACAGCAACATAAAATCACAAGATTAGAAAAAAAATGAAAGAATAAAATAAAACATTAAAACATTAAAACAATTAATTTAAAAATAAGGAGTGCAGATAAAATACTTTCAGTTGTATGCAAAGCTAAACAGAACTGTTTTCAGCCTGGATTTGAACATCGTCAGAGTTGAGGCCTGACTCCTCTAAGGACTTAAAACTAATATCAAATTTAGTTTTTGGTTGAGGGTGTGAGAAAAAGGTAAAAAAAAAGTTACATTTGGTGATGTAATAATAAAGGACATGATCATACTAGGAAGAGGGCACAGATACGTACTATACTGTTTTACTTAGTTTAGTAATTGTAATGGTATCTGTAGCTCTATCTCTGATTTACAGTCACAGCAATAGAGATGATCGTGATAATTGTTATCAAAAATGCTACAGCAGCCAGAATGGAAGAAGCAATGTTGAGGCTGCGGGCAGTTGAGCCATAATGACGAGCACCCTCCAAGTCACCAACCACCTTCCGATCTCTGGACTGTAAGACAAAAGCAGTCTCATTAAGTCAAGTAAATTCTTCATCTTACCAAAGTTAGAGACAAAGTCTCTAAAACGATTATATATCCAGTCATTGTGGGTGGTTTTTTTTTACTACTGGTTCAGAGTAAAGTATGATTATACTTTTTCATTTGGTAAAGAAAACCAAGTTTCCAGGACTGAATAGTGAATTATTTGTGCACTGAAAGCAAACCAAAAGAAGGGGAAAAAAAAGTTTAGACTTTCATCAAACTAGATACAGGAAACCAAATTTAGTTCAGAAAAAAATGAATTGTGTACATTTTTTTCTTTTTTTCCATTAACGAAAAACAGGTTTAGGTGTATACTTTAATCACAATAGTATTTGGACAAAAAGATCCAAAAGACATCATTTGTAGTTTAGATTTCAGACTCGAATTCCTCCAAAACCATGAGAAAGCTTTCACAAATACCTTTGTCAGAATCAAGAATTCAAATTTTGAAGCACAAATGTTGAGAATCAAAATTGAATCCAGAATTTTTCCCACTTGGTGCATTTTTAAAAATCCTCATTTTAGCATCAGGACCAACCTTGATGGAGTAGATTAGAGCCACCAGTCCAAGGCAGAAGGGGTTGTAGTACACCAAGCAGCAGAGAGACCAGATGATGTGGTCCTGTGGGGGTTCAGTGATAATATTCACAGTGGTGCTTTGAATCACTCCAGGTCCTCCGGGTTGAGCAGGATAACCTTCATACCCTCTCCCATGCAATGGAACAATTTCAGGATTCATGATGGTCAGATGAACTGCAAACGTTGCAGGGATGCAGGGATGTCTGCTCAGACCGAGTGAAATTCAGTGATGATGTGTTCCTCTCTTCTGAAGGTGAGTGCTGGTTGTTTTTCTAACAGATGCCCACAAATATGAGGGGAAAAAAATAGGCTGTCAGTCCGCCCTGTTTTACCCTAACTGTAGAATATTTCTATGCTACTTTTTTTTCACAGTGGGCAGTCCAATCATAGGAAGCAGCTCATCCCCTTAGTCGAGAGAGCAGCGATGAATGGGTGTTGTGTAGGTGTAGCTTGATGCTTTTCTCTGCTTTTGCAAAGTAGAGCAGTATCAAAGTGAGCGCTCAACGTTCTTGTTTGATTTTCAGAAGTAGCAACAGAGCGAGTTCTCTCACTGCTGTGCGCTCTGTCGGCTATCTTCGAAGTTTGTTTTCTTAGTTACCAACTCCTGCACTAACTGGGGTTAGTAACTAGGGTTGTGGAAAATACAGCTCCAACTGACAAACTCATTTCAGTCCATGGGAAGAAAACATTTTCCTTAGGGTCTTGTATTTAAGAGGTAGATTATATGAATTTATATGCTTTCTCAGGGAAGCTCACTGTCAGTAGTTCAGCTGTTAGCTCAACCTCAAATACCATGAAAAGTTCTATGAATCACACCATTTTCTGCCTCTCAGACTCGCAGCAGTTCTCTACTCCTTAAATGAAATGTTTGAGATCATTTAGGCTGAAGTGCTTTAAATGAACGGAAAAATAATTTCAAAGAAAAGAACGAAACATAAAAGCTGCTGTTAAACTTTAATTACAGATTAATACAGGCACTAAATACACATCTCATTTGAATCAGATTCACAATTTCAAAATCAATGACATAAACAAAAATTGAACATATTTGACAGTTAAATCAAACTAAAAAAGGCAACAAACAATTCTTTAAACTTTCACTCTGGTGAGTCTTATCTGTGAAATTGGTCAGATGAAACCCCAAGGAAATCATCATTAGGGAGATATTTATATTACTATACACAATTAAACAGAGCAGTTCATAACTGATCATTGAGTTTAATGTAAATTCAGTGTTTGGTACTTCGATTACAAAAAAGGCACAACAGACTTCTTGATGAAGTTAAAATAACTACTGGTCTGCATCACTGCCAAGATACGGACTCAGACTTCTTATTAAAAACACATTGTCCAGTTTTCCATGATGGATGTTTGAGGTGTGTGACAAATTATCAGCTGAAAAACTGGACAAATGAGAACTTTATCTACAGATGAAAAAAATAAAGCTACAGCCAAAGACAATCATATGTAACTAATCGCTGTTTTACAAATCTAAACCCAGGCTCAAGATTTGTGCAGTCAGACATGAAGTTATGTTTGATTGTTTAGAGACGAGCTGCTCGATTTGTTTGTTATGCTTCAGCTTAATAAAAACAACACATTAGTTCACACAACCTGAGGAATTATTGGCAAAAATCTCATCATTTTACTACTTAAAGGAGTTGGGCTTTTACTTCATATCCAATCAAACCAATCCTGAAAATACACACTTGTATTACTTTCTGAGTGTTATTTGGTAAAAGTCAAACCTTCTATTGTAGCGAGTTTCAGCCATGTTTAAACTGGTGAAAATTAGATACTACACTGATCTTTGTTCAATCTTTGAAAAAAGATCAAGATTTTTTTTTTTGAGTAGATGCTCCATAAAAAAACAAAAAAGATTTAATCATACAGGAGTCTTTTGGATATTCAACGCTCAGTAATTTTGAAACCTGACTGTTTGGTTTGAGTGGATTAAATTTAAAAATAACCCCCGAAAAGTGAGTATTTCAGTCATGTTACGACATCAGATGAATAATCCAGCTGTTGCTACTCGGAGCTGTTGGTTATCAATAAGTGCATTTGTTTTTGGACACATGAGGGTGCTGCCCCTGGTGGAAGTTTTAAGGCATCACATTTTAGAGGACGCAGCCACAGCGGAAACTCCTGGGCGGTTGTAGACACGCACCGGTGAGCTCTGATAGGGAAAAAAAAGTGGAAAGAAAGAGAAGAAGAGGGGTAAGCAAGAACCATGTCCTTGAAAAGTGAGTATAATATTTAAACAGACAACAGCTGTTTACCTTCTGGGCCTCGCTGTTGAACTTGTTGAGAAGAGTCTGAACCCTGTTTCCGTAATCTGGATGGATGGCCTTCAAGTTCTCCACCTGTGTAAAAAAACACATGAGACATTAAGTCAGTAAAGAAAAATGACTTCTTACAGTCACAATCTGTTGAAGTATCAGCCATTAATGGACATTTGTTTTTCCAAAGGTGAATTTTATTTGTTGATTAATTAATGTTACTTATTTGTGTTTATTTTTTGTTATGAATAAAAAAGACACTTAAAATTGAGAGGATTAAAAAAAATCCCTCAACATAATCATAAAATCTAGTTTAAGTTTGCATAGCTCATATATTTTGGAATTTGAATGAGATTTATAGTGAGACAGTGTGCTACCACAGTGAAACAGTGCATGCACATTCTGCAGAAAGCTTTCCTGTTTCCTACTTAAAACCACACAGCTTCCTTTTGCGGTGGCTTGCTGACAGATAATGGCACAGTGATGCAGAAAGGATAAGTACAAACATCTGAATGGAAATAAATCGGTTGTGACTTCATTAAGTTTGATGTTTTCTGCAGGATACTTGGAGGTCTAAAAATATAAATCTAAAACGAAAACTGGTGTAGCTCTGTTTTCAAATGTGTATGAACACTAAACTAAGGGAAAGAGGTATTTTTATGTACAAGAGCTCTGAACAGGATCAGCTGTAGAACATTGATGGATGGATTTATAAAGCCATGCTGACGATAAACATACAATAGTCTGTTTGTCTGCCACACAAAGAACCAAGAATCTGATTGATGGAAAAAAAGTTCCCTCACCACAGAAACCCCCTCAACAATAACATCTTGAAAGTAAATGTGGACTTTCTGAGTAAAGACTCACAGTTTCTATAGAAGGAGCCATTAATAATAATAAAAAAAAAACCTTACATCAACCCATAAAATGCATATAAAAGTATAAATGTAACTACAGGGAACATCTTTTTTAAGTTTAATTTTTTGCATAAAATAATCACTTTTTATCTTTAATTTTTTCTCCGAACTTAAAAACTGGCTGTATGAAGTGCAACCTTTTCAAATTACCCACAAAACCATACATCCTGAATTCAACTTGTGGCACTCTGAGAGATCCACCCTGTGGTTTCAACATCAACCCTCAGTTCATTTCATAGGTTTTTCTCATGGCAGCAAACTCGTCACCTAACAGCAAAATTCACTGTGCTGGATCTAAAGTAGGTCGTTTTGGCTGATGCACAAGCTTCTTTTTTTAATGATACACGTGTCTCTGGTGAGTGGACGGTGCTCGTCATGCTGCTTTTGCATGACTACCATGCCTGTTCTTGTAGCCATTTAATTACCTCCTCTTTTTAGTTTATATTAGGCTGGTAATAATGTGCATATAGCTCAAGACAAGGCAGTTTTGTTCTATTTTAAGAATTAAAAATGAGTAAAAAAAGAAAAGTGTAAACATTTTAAAACACATTATGGGGAAATTCAATTAATGTAAATATTATAATTCTTCATTCAGATTGTTTTTTCTTCTTTTGGAATAGAAAACCACACACTTAAGAAATTATGGTCAAGATGGATCTTGTATGTTCATTTGTCACGGCCAAACTTCCCAGACTTGTTAAATTAAAAGATAAAGTGTTTATGATATCTGTTTTTCTCAGGTCTCTTTTATACTGTTTTAAAAACATGTTGAACTGTTACTATATATACTGAAGAAAATTACTTTAAATACACATCCCTCTTAGAGTCTGTACGTAGTTGTAGAGCATATGTTTTTTTTTCTCTTTGATGTTGTTGTTTTTGTTAAAAAATAAAGAAAAACAAATATTAAGGATGTTAGAGAGAAAAAGAGTTTAAAATTGAGATATTTTCTTTCTGCAGATTTTAATGCAAACTCTTTATGCCTTCTGTAAGTATGCCTAATCTGAAACATACGTAAAATGCTCTCACCATCCTCTAAATAAAGAATTGGAAAAAAAAGAAAACCACACACAACTAAAACCACACTGCCATCATATGCAGCTGTTGTACACAAAAACCCGTGTGGTTTGCTGCAAAGAGAAAAGTATTCCCATCAACCTTTCTCAGCCTATCATATATTATTTATATATGTATTTATTATTCTGTATTATTGGTGGTTGGGGGGTTGATTGACACCTATTTTACCTGTGACAAATTTTCCGTGGTGCATTTACCACATCCCCTTTTAAGGTGACTCTTAAAAAACATAAAAAAGTCCAAACATAAAAGTAACTAACTAACTAAATAAATAAAATAGAACATTCAAGGCACAAAGGTAATACTCAAGTGGTGGATGATTTAAGGTGGCCTCACCATGCGCTTTTGGATAAAGAGCTGAGCTCCCTTTAGGGCCCCAGCCATGTTCTTACAAAGTCTCTGTCGCTCCTCCTCATTCAGCACCTGGGTGTAGAACGTCCGAACCTGGAATAGAAAAGTAAACAAATTCAATCCAGACAGTATGTAGCTCCAGCAGGTTTCTGCCCCACCTCAGTATTTTCATCCTCCTCGAGCCGCTGCTGCTTTTGATACCATAAATGCACTATTCTCATCTGCTGCCGAGAACACATGTTAAACATCACTGAAACTGCATTCTGCAAGGTTAAAATCCTTCCTCACCAACCAACAACAGTTTATTCACATCAATAACTGCAACTTGTCCATAGTTCATCTGGCTCAAGGCATCCCCCAGGGTTCAATGCTTAGTCCTCTCCTGTTCATCGTATACTTGCTCAACATCATCAGTCAAAATGGTCCCAGTTTTCACTGTTACGCCGATGACATCCATTTTTTCATTTCCAAGTTCCAACACAACAGAGACTCACTCCACAGCAACCAACTGCTGCTCTGAAATAAAATAATGGATGTAACCCTAAATTTGACAAAGATAACAGTGACAAAACATTATTATAATTATTACTGAAAAAGTCAGAGTAGATCAAACAAACCAAATATATCATCGATATCATTAAAAGTTACCATGATGGAGCACAGATGGCCCAGTGGTTTAGGTGGCACTCAAAATCAAATGCCCTTGAGCAGGCAGCCCTGGTTCAAGTTTGGCCCGTGTTGACTTTCCCGTGTTTCACTCCCCACTCTCACTCCGTTTCCTACTCTATGCGCTGTGCTGTCCTCTCACAACAAAGGTATAAAATGTCCCAAAAAATAACTAAAAAAAATTAATATGACATGTTGTAACCACTTATTTGTCCTTAATTCCAGCATTAAATTTGTATTAACTTGGGTCATTGGCCACTTGTTGCAAAGGGTGAAACTGTTGGGGTAATGTTTTAAGCTGTTTAAGCTGTTAGGTTTGCTGTTGGAGGTTTGGAAGTGGAAGCAGGAAGTGTGCAGCAAAAGTAAAAAAACAAGGGAGACTGCTGAGCAGTTAAAGGATACAGTGTTAGAGGTGTGAGGGAAAAAAAGGACAGTTTTTGTGAAACTCGTAGAGCTAAATGTGATTAGAGCTGTGATAATCACATTTCTCTGACCACAGATGGAGCTGATCAAGTTAAAATATATGGTATGGTATGTTTAAAGATTAAACAGTGTGAAAAGTGAGTAATCAAAACATCGATGTTGTTCTTCTGAGCTCATATACTTTCCCAATATGTCAAAAGCAAGAAAATGTGATTATGTCTCATTCAAACCCCTCAAGAAATGATCAGATCTGTTTGTTGCCATGGCAACAGTTTAGTTCTTATTACCTGTGTCACATTGTCTTCATCTGAACTGTTGTAACGGCCCACATCTGGAGACACCTTGAACTTGGACTCCACAAACCGAGGCTGAGTTTCAGGAGCGCTGAAGCTGTTGGGATAGTAGTTTGGGGCTCCCCCTTGTGGCCAGACAGAGAAAGCACTGGTTATTCAAGCTGGAAAACAGCTGCTGGGTAAAATCATGCAAGTACTGATTTAAAACAGTAACATTTGTTCAGTGTATGAGACTGTGATGAGTTGTTTTTTTTTTTTATCAATTAGAGTCTTTTAAAATCAGCAGAGCAAATTAAATATTCTTAAATATGCTCATTAGTTTAGGATTCACATCTATCTAAAGGTTTTGAGCATAAAGTTTTTTATTTAGAGGGATCGATGTTGACAGGAAGAATCATAACAACAAGAAAATAATAACTAAGGGTCATCTGACTGCCTTTAAATCAAAGACTTAAACAATGAAGCTCATATGCCCGTCCTCATTACACCACACATGAGCTGGACTATGCCCTACCTTGGTTGTCAAACATGCACATTGGACCATCGCGCTGGTAGTTGGTCACACGGGTCCTGAATGGACAGTTGACAGGAATCTGAAGGTAGTTGGCCCCCAGCCGGTGTCGGTGTGTGTCTGGGTAGGAGAAGAGTCGTCCCTGAAGGAAGACAACATGCAAAACAAAGAGAGCTCACAAAATGATTTAAAGTCACAGTTTTCTCGATTGTCAGGAAATTTTTCTTACATTTAGGGTTTAATCTCACCCTCCAATGTTGGAGTGTTTACCTGCAGCATCTTGTCTGGGCTGGCCTCTATGCCTGGTGGCATGTTGCTGGGATCGAAGGCCAGCTGCTCTACCTCTGCAAAGTAGTTAACTGGGTTCCTGTTGAGCACCAGTTTACCGACAGGGATCAGAGGGTACTCTTTGTGTGACCAAACCTGCACAAGGAAAAAAATAGAGGAAAAATTTGGTACATGAGTGCAAGATGGGCACAACAACACCCAAAGGTAGTATATGTCATGTTTCAGACATATTTAGAGTTTTCTATGACTGCAGAGGGATTCAGTACCTTGGTGAGATCAAAGGGGTTGAACTGGAACTTCTCAGCCTGTTCAAAGGTCATGACCTGGATGTAAAAAGTCCAGGATGGGTAGTTTCCATTGGCGATGGCGTTGAATAAGTCTCCGATGGCGTAATCAGGATTGGTGGAAGCCAGCCGGTCGGCCTCCTCCACTGCCAGGTTCTTTATGCCTTGATCAGTCTGACAGAACATCAGAGATAACTAAGCAAGACAAGAATCTCAGATGGTTGATTCATTAAGTTGGTGAAAGGCTTTATCAGACCTTGTAATGAAACTTGCAGTAGACACACTCGCTGTCAGCGTTGACCAGTTTGAAGGTGTGAGAGCCGTAGCCATTCATGTGACGGTATCCATCAGGCAGACCTCGATCGCTGAACAGGAAAGACACCTGAACAGAAGAAATGAGACACAATAAAAAAGACCTGAAGACTGTCTTTTCTGTGTCAACTATACAAACAATTCCTGAAGCAAAGAACGAGTAACAGTGCACTGCAGCACATCACTAACCTGATGCAGACTCTCAGGTCTCAGGCTCCAGAAGTCCCACACCATGTCGGGGTCTTTCATGTGGGTCTGAGGATTGCGCTTCTGGGAGTGGATGAAGGACGGGAACTGGACAGTGCGAAACAAAATATGAATGTAAAGGTTTGGATTTGCATGCTTCATTTTGAAGCATTTTTTAAATCTGGTCCTACATTTTTTGTCATTTTTGAAGACGCTTTGCAATAACTTCACCCACTCACCAGCAGGGCATCCCTGATGAAGAAAATGGGGGTGTTGTTGCCAGTCAGGTCCCAGTTTCCTTCCTCGGTGTAAAACTTGACTGCGAAGCCTCGGGGGTCACGCACTGTGTCTGCAGAGCCAGACTCACCAGCTGGAAATTAAAACACCAATGTAAGACACAACCTTACTCATACATGGCTCAAAAGAAAATATTAACACATACAAACATCTCAGATGTAGGATTATATCTTTACACATTTCTTTACCAACAACCAAAATCACAACACGCTTCAAATGATCCTCTTACTTTATAATATGTTTGTTTTAAATGGAGCTCTGCAAACAGCATTGGGGTTTCTTGATTCGTGAAGTTTTTCTTACCCACAGTCGAGAAGCGGATTGCGATAGGTGTAGTCTTGCCGACATGTTCGAACACCTTGGCTTTGGAGTATCGAGTGATGTCATGAGTCACCTCAAAGTACCCAAAAGCACCTGAATCATTAAGGACAAGTTTTCATTGAGTTCACACATTTCAGTTTCAGCTTAATAAACATGCCTGGTTCATATATTTGCAGCTGCCTGCTCGGGCTGGTCTGGTGTTATATAACTATGCTCTGGAAATAACGCAGCTCCTTCAAGAGCTGGCCAACAAACACAGTTTGTTCAATATCTGAACAAAGTCTCTGACCTTGATCAGCTTACAAAGATTAACATTCGTCTGGAGCTGATCCAAACAACTTTATTCACTTCATAAATTCATGTGCAGACATTAAGGCTTTTAGAAAAACCGAGGACTGGTTTCAAAAACACAAATATTAGATATCTTGGTGGAAAAATGACTGAAAAATTGAACCAAACAAATCTGTCTTGTAACCGTCATAAATAAGTATTATTAACTGATTAAAAATGGTCATAAAGCTAGCTACGGCCTGTATCTAGCTATAAATAGATGACAGATTTTCCGAAAAGTCTACTCATTTACTCTTGGTGCATTAGAGTCCAGGACCAGTTTCACAAAAGAAGCTATTTATTTGGGTGAAAAGTGTTTCCTTTTTGGTAACTAATCCAGAATATGACCAAAAGCTGTTGTGTGGGCTTCAGAGAATTCGCATTAAAAGTGTGGTCAGACTCAACACTTGTTTACTTATACCAAGAAAAGATATGGTCCAATCTGAAAAAGAATTAGAATTTTATACAAGACTGTATTTATCACATAAACAAATAAGGAAAAGAACTTGGCTTTGACTCAGTGCTTTAATTGTATTAGTCTGTGTGTTTACGTATCCTGGTGAAGGACAGAGACATTGCTTGTTTTGGGAAAAATTGAACGAAGAACCAAAAACTTTATTCAACCATCAGCGACTAGAAAAAAAAAAAAAATATTCAAGTGAAGCACTTTTATCTTTCATGTCCACATGTCACAGCAAACACATTTTTTACGACACGTACCCGCCCCTTTGGCATGCACCACTCTCTCTGGGATTCGTTCCCGGTCAAAGTGGGCCATCTCATCTGTAAAGACCACATCCTGGACCAGCAGAGGGCCTCTGGGTCCTGCAGTCTGCTCATTCAGTTTGTCTCCAACAGGATGGCCGGCCCCTGTGGTCAGAGTGTCAGGCTTCTGTTGCAGTAAGAACAAATAAGACCCATCAATAATTCAAGATATGTACGTGAAACCTTATGAAGCACTTTAAGCGCACTTTTTCACACAATAAATTTTGATGCAGTTGCAAAGAAATCTATGACATGAGTCCAAGATTGGGAATAAAACAACACCATCAATATTTATCTAAATAAAAAGAATTTAAAAAACAATCATGCTTGAGAAACAATAAATATTAATGACAACATTTTCAATCCTAGCTTGTAACTGGTCTCAATCAAATCTTTCAGTGTTGTCAGCAATAAAATTTGCATGGTAGAAGAGGTGATTAACTGAGACTGTGGATTTTAAATGAGATGCAAGTACCTGAGTTTTATCATACACAGCACAACGCCCATATACCGTATACTGTGTTTATACTGTATACTGGGTATATTTCTCAAGCATTTTTGGGTTTTTTAATATGCAACCTTGTGCCAGTGTTACCTTTTGATTCTACCTGTATATATATATATATATATATATATATATATATATATATATATATATATATATATATATATATATAAAACACCAATATTTAACTATATTGATGTATATTTAAAAAATATAAAGTTTCTGAGATGATGAAAATTTTCCACAGACTGAAAATCATGTCGTCCTTTATTTTCCAAAAGGTGTTTCACTTTCAAATATGAACGTTACTTAAACACAAGGAACCAAAAGTGTTACTTTTAGCAACCCTCACAACTTGTAGCAAGTGTATAATTTAACTCTGAACTCACTAAACTCCAGTGAGAAAGTCTGGATCATAAATTACAAAAGGATCATAAATCAAAATAATATCCTGACAAAGTTACCTTAACAAACTGACCAGTATTCATGGCAACCCCCTCCTGACGCATACAAAAACATCAACTAGATGGACATAAACATTGGGTGTTAAAATCTACCCAGTTTTACTCCTTGGACCGATACCAATATGTTAAACAATGACAAACATTGGCCAATACCAATATTAATGCATACATTTTTAAGAGTTTTTTGTGTTGAATTGGCCATTAAAATACCCATAAAGGAATTAAATATCCACAGTCAATATTACATCCATATATAAGACAACAGAGTCACCATGAGGAAAAGGGGGTCAATTTCCTTTCAAAAAGCAACATTTTAATTATGATGTACTGTCCTCCTCAAGTCTGGACCTCAACCCTATCCAGCAAATTTTGGGTGACTTAGAAAAGAAACATTTAGTGTTGAATTTCTCTGGAAATAAACTAACACTATACAAGAGACATGAGCTGCTGTAATGGCTGCAAAAGGTGGACATACAAAAAAAGAAGCAAAAAATAAGACAGACGTGAGACTTATTTCATCTGATATTGGTTGTGCTCAGAGCAACCACCTGCGTTTCTGTGCATGTTTGATTTGGAGGCAAAAAAAATGTCAAAACTTTCAGATCTGTCAGGTGTTCTAATAGTTTTGGCTACCACTATATATCTCTGCAACCTGAAGCGCTCTGATGGTTGCACTAATGCGCATATCAAACTGGGTCTATCAGATGAGTGTGTTGACATTACCTTACCTTACCTGACCTACAGAATCTAAACCATCAGCTTTCAATATTTGCATAGCTGCATGTAATAAAAAAAATGTGTCCACCCATGCAGGGATTAGAGGGACGTGTATAAAAAAGGGTTACTTCAGGTAATGGGGGGCCATTTGCTTCACTCTGCTGTAGTTATATAACTCACAGGGTTGAAGTTCAGCCACTGGACGATGACCTACTTCTTATCTTTGAACTGAATTGCAGTTTTAATGACACTGAATCTGTTTTCTAGGTAACAGCTGTTGGTTAACTCTGGTTTGTGTAGTTATTTGCCACGAAATGCTCTGAAACAGGCAGTTTAGCATGTAATATTAGCACGCGGCTGTTGAGGAGCGCTTTACAACAACAGTTAAATCTCCAAACAGACAGTTTAAGGTACAAAATTTACTGGAAATGCACTCCAGTCATGCTTGCAGAGTAAAAACTGCAATATTAAAGGCTAACTCGTCCCACAGGCTAGCTAGCTTTTAAGATTGTTACTGTTAGCTGCTTACCTTAAACGACCTCTCACCCATTTTTACTACGCAGAAAAAATACTTGATGAAATGCAAGGTTTCTACAAACCTGAACGCCTCTACTCTCCTTCCACATCTTCATTTGATCGGTAGCTTTGTCCCTGCTTCCAGCCATGTTGACAAGTGAGCGACACTGGACGTTTACACGACTGACCTTTCAGATAGCGCTACGGTTATAAGCGATATTTTTTCTATCCCAGTGCCAAGAATTTTTTTCCTGGACTTTGCCCACTGGCCCCGCCTCCTCCCACAACACTCTCTTCTAATTGGCTGACAGGGGGAAACTGACAGGCTCCCTTCCGACGACCCTCTCTTCTTACTGGCTGAAAGGAAAAATTGACCTACTTTTGGCACAATAGGAGCGAGGACTTAAACAACTGTTTTTTTTTTTTTTTTTTGATTCTTAACAGTCTTATTTGTAAGTTCAAACAAACTAGAGTAATTTTTATTTTACACATTAAAAGCAGTGTCTTACAGTGTAAGAAAACTAAATCACGAACTTAATGCATGAGTAACAACTTTAAAATACAAATAAAACAAATACCCACGACGACTGGATAAACGTGCAAGGAAAGTGTAAAACTTTTCCAAACATGCAGACCTTATGAGATCTGACCATGACCAAAAAGAAATACAAGAAAATGTGATGCTTCAATGACCAAAAATGCTGTAGCCCATAGTTTTTATACCAATGAGACAATTAATGGCAGTGACTGCAGTGCTTTGAGATTAGCTTCTGTTTGATGTGGTTGTTCATGAATCCTTGTGTACTTTATTATTATTATTATTATTATTATTATTATTATTATTATTATTATTATTATTATTATTATTATTATTATTATTATTAATAATAATATTATTTATACAAAAAGGGTATCCAAGACCAGTCTCCATTTAGTTACAAAGTTATTAATAAGCAATGTATACACAGAAAAGATGAATGAAAATCTTTACATTTATTTTGAAATAAGATCTTCATCTAAAGAAGAAGCCAACCTCTTTTATAGCCAGTTACTGGGCTTTAATGCTGTTTATGGCTAAACAGGTTTCCAAACAATAAAAATTTCAAGAGTCTTTAGATGGCCTACAGTTGCTGAAACTCCTGGACAGAAATCAAATGCTATTTCTATTTTTATGTCAAACTTAAACCTTGTTTTTTACTGATAATTTTACAAAAACAGATGAAATATGCAATTGTAAATACTTTTAGGATTCTGGAAGGCATTGCCCTGTATGCCTTTCACAACCTCCACTTTGGGAACTAGAGCTTGTTGGGCTGTTGGAATGGGTTTTTAGCTTGCCACAATCCATTTTTATTACCTTGCATGAAAACTTGCCACATCATTGTTCAAGACAAAGATTCATTCAGTGGTTACTGTTGAATTGCTTTTATTTCAAACAGCATTCACACAATACACTGTATTCTTGAGGCACATTCACATCAAGTGCTAAATAACTTCATGCATGGTAAAATGTTAGGCTACAGCTTTGATGGACTGAATGCAGTTGCTGATTGTAAATGAAAATATTGCTTTATTATTTGGCACAGTAGGAAATGTTATCTATTATGACAGCCTGTGTGTGTGTTATTTTTGGATCCATTTTCAAAGTGAGATGAGGAGTGCAGTGAGAACTGGACCTTAAAATGTAGTTTAGGCTCCGCCGTAAAAAAAATTACAACAATGCATAAGGCTGATGATGCTTTAAGAGTTATAGCAAGTATTTCACATGATGACTCACATTCAAAAGTTACAACAAAACAGCACGACTGCACAACGTTGTAGAGAATATCTCAGACAGTTAAAAAGCCACCTTGACATTCTGACTTTAACAAGATGTCTGTCTGTCCACTGAACATCCTCAAACTGAAAATCATTTCAGTATGATTTAGATTGCAGCTATTTAGAAAGAACTTGTGTGACAAATGCCTCATAGATAAGTTCAGTATATCAAGGTGTTTCCCTAAACATAAAGGCAAGTGTAACCCCCATTTATATGGGTTTATATACTCAACATCACAAGTTAAATTCCCAGAGGTGTTTTTATAGTCAACCAGCAACAGTATGGTGTTAATATAGTGTATAAATGAAGTTTGATTTTAGTGTTACATATAAAAAAACATGACTGCAAGGACAGGAAGTTTGAAGTATATTATTTACAGTGTTAAATATGCTTTTGCAATATACTTGTATTGCATTAATCATGGTAAAAATAGTGATATAGTGATGTCTATGTAAGAGTTACACCCGATTTGGCCACCCTGTAACAGCTGCTACAAATTACAATTATGTCACCTGGATAAGAGTACCTGGATATATTATTTTCAGAAGCACAATAGATACCGAACACACCAAAACCTTTATTATTTTTCAGTCTCATTTTTTTTAAACAAATGGCACAAGCAAATCCAATAAAGCTAACTCAACTCTGCTCAAGAAACTGCACCGCGATGACTGGTTTGAAAAGACGAAGAAGTGTTTTCCTGAAAGAGAAGTGATTTCACTTTTCTGCCCAGTCAGTCGTTCCTTGGAGAGCTAAAGCAGGACACAACCAGAGGAGGCACCATGCAGGGAGGGGCTTCTTTTAGTGAAACTCAACCTACATTTCTAACCAAGACTTTAGAGAGGGACATTTATTCATATATGCCTGTGTCCTTTCAGCCTGATTTTCATGCTGAGGGGAAAAAGTTATCAAACACTAAACTTGAAAACTTAGTGAAGTGTAAAACTAAAGTAATTTGGGATTTTGGGAGCCATTCCCTCTCACATCATGCTCAGATCGGTAGTCTGAATTCTGTGGTCAGTCTGTATCTCAAAGTAAAACGTTATTTGATAAACTTTGAACTTCCTTCAGACAGCAGCTACTGCCAGCTTCCAAGATAACATTACTTGGTAGACATTATGCCAGATAGAAGTTGGTTAGCCTAGTTTTACAAGGATCTCTAAGTGCAACCTGTAGAACTCCAAAATGTAGTGTGTTCAGTGTCCTTTCAGTTGCTCAACAGTCTTGGGTTGTTAAATTAATTGAAGAGCACTGTGAGCATGATGTCAGAAGAGGCTGCTGTTTGAGTATGATCCATAAACTCTGCTCATTCTGTAATGCCGCCACTACTCAAGAGTTATCCAAGTGAGAAAGAAGTAAAATATACAAGACCTCATATTAAACTCACCAGAGATCAGTGATAACATCCAGTTTGAAGTCAAATACTGACTTTTACAAATTTATAGGTAAGGTTTTTACTTTGACTGTAACTCACCATCAGAGTGACACACATCACAAACAGTGTAGTCCACAAATCTTCCTTTAATACAATCAGATCAGATCAGGAGAGGTGAACCTAAAGTGATGAAGCAAGTGTTTTACTCGAATGTACTGGATTAGAGATGACTAGATCCTGCGCAGAGGGTGCCACATGGATACAGGTTTCCTCAGGGTGGCCAGCATCTGGTTCCAGTGAGTGATCCCCATCCCACTGGCTTCAGGGCCGATGATCACATGACCCAGGTTCTCGCCCCGGCCATCATCTGTCGCCTCGGCCACTGTCACCCTGAGGGAGAGCTCCTGCAAACAGAGCGGCTGGGTTACACAACCTGCTGAGTGAGCATGACTCAGCTTTTTCTTTACAGAGAGTATCTTATAGGATCACTTTAATTAAGTTTTAGAAACTACATCTGTTTTTATTTGGCAGTTAAATCTCTTTACTCACATTTAATTTCATTACCGTTTGGCTTGTTCTGAAGAAAGCAATACATTTAATATTAATTACATATTTAGGCTTTTTTTTTAAAGATCAAAGAATAAGAAAAAACACATTAAATACTGCTGGTAATATGTTGTCTTTTTGTGTTTTAAAATATGTTTAGTCATAAGACGCATCATTTCAGGTGTGGAAATATCAGCTGATCATCATGAGGCTAAAAACTTCTCCCTTAAAGACTAAGTTAGGAGGACTTAGTTGTAAATAAATTAATAATAAATAAAACAAAAGACTTGATGTAATAGGTAGAAAAATAAAAACAGGAAGATTTTCTCCAAAAAAACCAATAAACAAACAAACAAACAGACAAATAAATAAGTAAGTTAGTAAGTAAGTAAGTAAGTAAGTAAGTAAGTAAGTAAGTAAGTAAGTAAGTAAGTTAGTTAGTTACAAGGACCACTTGACCAAAAAGAAAAAAGGAAGAATAAACATAACACTATAAACTTATAATAATAATAATAATAATAATAATAATAATAATAATAATAATAATAATAATAATAATAATAATAATAATAATAATAATACATGTTAGACTTGCTCAAAAAGAAAAAGAAATGAAATATAAAAAGAAATAAGCAGATTTGCCCAAAAAGGAAAACGACCTAGTGAAAAAGGAAGTTAATATGAAGACTTGATGTTATAACAATATTAAAAAAACAAGTTAATTTACCCCACCAAAACAGGAAAATTTACAGAATAAAACAAAAAAATAGGAAGACTAGAAGTAAAAAAATAACAAGATGTGATAAAATTATACAAAAATAGGAAGACTTGAAGTAAAAAAAATAAGAAGATGTGATAAAATAATAAAAAATAGGAAGACTTGCCCAATAAAAAAACGGCAATCTTCTAAAAAATAGGTAACAGGATGGAAAAACCACAAAAGCACGCCTTTACTTTTTATCTTTTAGCATAATAAAATCAAACCAGATAGTCTTTGCAAAGGTGATGTTATCACTTTATAATAATCATATTCTTTACAGTCCACCTAGTTTTTTATTTGTTGTGTTATTAACCCAAGCACTCGTGTGTTACTTACTCTGCATTGCTGTTTTATTGTTCTGTTTCTGTTATCACATTTATAACCTCTTATCTGTCTTCTTTGACCTAATTTCCCTTCCTGGATTGACTTTTCTGGTTTCATGATGCAGGAGGTTTAAGTGTCACCTGCAGGACGATGGACGGCACAGAGAAGATCATGGCCTCGTTGAAGATGGGATTCGTGTCGTCTCTTTTGGTGGACGTCTTCTTCTTGCTGATCTTCCTCCCATCTTGCAGGAGATAGACTTTGACGAATGGATCTGATAATGAAGATGAGGGATTAAGATTATAACCACATTTTCAGCTGCTGAAATGAAAAACACATGTACAAACACAAACACAAACACATATAGATTGTGGAGTGTGCAGTGAATTCTCATCAAGGTGTGATAAATTATGAGTAGGGTTACCTCTGTACTTTAAAGACATGATGACCTTTTTCAGGTCAATGTTAATGTGGCACTTATCTGAACATTTAACATGATGAAAAAGACATGAAAGTTCCATCCTGAGGTTTAATGTATCTTAAATTTGACATTAAGGGTCTGTTAGAAATGTACTTTTTTTAAGAAGTTCAAGCAGAGAAACAGAAATCACAAACAAACCAAAGTCCCTGACCTGCAGTGTTCTTTCCGTTGGTCCACACCAGATTCTTGCACTTTGCTACAACCACTGTGAGGCGCTCTGCAGTTGGCAAATAACTCAGAGACAGCAGGATCTCCCCGACTGCGTCCACAGCCTGTGAAAGAAACACCACAGCATGACAGATATTTATTAGAAGATAAATCAGCAGTCAGCTCAGACAATAATATCTCCAGTTGATCACAGGATATAAACTGTAATGTTTCACAGTGGCATCTGTATTTATAACAACTGAATACTTCATGATTGAAATCTTTAAATTTGATATGATTTAATCATCAACTTATGTAAAAAATATCATCTCTCTGTGCACCTGTTGTAATATGTCTTGTAGTTTTGCTTAGTGTCCAGCAGGGGACACCACAAAACTTGTGCTGAAATATAACTGAGAGAAAATACACGACCCTTTAGAGAAGTGCCTCAAATTTAAAACATTTCTCCTTTTTTTCTTTTGTTTTCTGTTTTTCATTTATTTAAATCAAATGTCACAAACCAAACACTCTCCCCCTGTGGCAGATGCCGTCTCGTCTCTCACCTTATTAACATCCTGCAGGTAGAGCCAGGCGTTAAATGGTCTTATGGTCAGGTCGAGGTCTGACAGCTTCAGGTCTGCCACCCCAGCGCTGATATTTCTCTCGTCAGCATCGATCCCGAAAGCAGCGAAACGCAGGTTGTACTCCTCCAGCGTGGACAGGTCCACAGGGATGGAATAGCGCTCATCAAAAATCACGGTGAATGCATTTGTCTGGACCTGAAGGAAGAAGAGGGAAAGATTAAGCAAATACATTAATTTCTTAAAAAATCAGTACAGTTTAACTCAGCTCTCATTAACTGAAGTCACCAGGTTGATGTAGGTTTACTGCACCAATAAACAGAGGTGTCATAAAAACACAAGCACAACAGAGAAAGATTTGTTTGCCCAGGCTTTCACTCTTTAATCTCGGAAACAGTTTCTGACAAGACTGGATTTATCTTTTCAAATTTCAAGTTCTGAATCATAAAACACCAAGATGTTTCCGAAACACGTCAAATTAGCTCACATATCCATGCGTGAGTTATTTCTTCAGATGAAAAAATGAATCACCAGAAAAATCATCTGCAGGCCAGGAAACAACAATTTTGTGCAAGTCCCTTCAACCATCTCTAAAATGACTCAGTTTGTCTTTACAGCCGTCTTTGGCAGCAGACACAGCTTTTACAAAGAAAAACACAGACTGAAGGCAGTTTGGCCCAGCCAGCTGATAACAGCAGAAACACTCTCTATCAAATGAAGAAGCTCGGCTGCCACAGAAAGAAAGCGACCGGCTGTTTGTTTACGGACACTGACTTCAGATCATCAGACGCTACATCGAATAAAATGAGGGACCAAGGAAGTTACCAGGCAACTAGTGCATGAGCAGGAGACAGGAGATTTAATAATATCTCTTTCCACACCTGTTTTTGTTCTTAAGGTGTTAAATCCAATGAGGAATGTCTCTGAAACCGACAGAGTAGCTTGCATACAAATACACTTTAACAGACTGAAACTACAGCACGTACTGTGCAAGGTCAGCATGAGGTGTCTCTGATAAATCGAAGCAACATCTCACTGTGCCACAGAAGAATTGTTCATTCAGAACACAAGGTGTGAAAACCTGACCTTGGATTATGTCTCATATTGTACAGCTGAGCAGAATCATAATCATACATCCAGCAGCTCCAGGCTGTGCAGAAGACGCTGCTGCTCCTGCTGCGTAAATATGAAGACGGAGATATAAAGCATCTAAAGGAGGCTGAGCAGCACACAAACCTGCTCCCTGAGACATCTACAATCTGAGACAGTCTGGATTATTGCTTGGGGAATCACATGGGCGATGTGTGTGGTGGAAATGAGGCAATAAAGGCTCAGAGCGATGTGGACACAGAGAGTGATAGAAGAAGGGGTGACATATTATTACACGACAAAAACAAGATTCAGCGAGGGGAACGAGAAATGAGGATGAAGGATGAGGGAAAGTAAAACAAAGAGATATTCTAGAAGAAACAGAAGTGACAGAAGGTGAAAAAGAGAGACAAAGAAGGCAGTGTTGACCATCAAGGCGAGTGCAGCTGATGTCAGCATTTCTTCACTGCTGCCTCCATTATTATTACACCCAGTCTGAACACATTAATACAACAGCACAGCTTGCCCCTGTGAGGGGAGCCCTGGAAAGTGTGTGTGTGTCGTCCCCTCGTCAGTCTGAACAAACTGTACAAATCTACAGTCACCAGAGGGAGCAAGGCTGATGACTACACACACACGCACACACAACAGCAGGGAGCAGAGCTGTTTTTTTTTGGCAGAGTGGAGCAAGGAGCAGAAGGAGAGTAGCAGGTGCAGCAGATGGAGGAATGTAAACAGTTTGCATTTCCTGTCAAAAAAAACCCTTTACATCAGCTTGATGTTTTTCATGAAATCAGTGAGGTCGGGAACGCTGAAACAAAGAAGTGATTAAGACGAGAACTCTCCAGATTAAATGAAAGAGATAGTCAAAACACATTAAGTCAGAATTTTCATTGTGGGAGGCGTCACTTATTTGCAGTGGCAACTTTGGCTGAAATCTGTAGTTTTCTCCAGGATAAAGACTCTGTTTCCCATGAGCGCTGTCACCCACAGTCATGGAGACATGACTCTTGTCAAGACGTGTTTTGGAGCAGATTGTCTTTTTAAACACTACTTTTCTTTGTTCAAAATAACTTTTTTGCAGGATGCAAAGCCTACCTAAGCAGCGCTATTGTTTGAAACGACAACAAGCAGACTTTGTAAACTCAGTTTGTACTGTAGTTTAGTACCAGGATATATTTACTGTCACTCACAGCCCAGTGCTCTAAAACATATCCGTAATGTATAACACTACTGAATCCTGGTTATGTCTTACCAGTACTCATCAGGCAACTACAACCTCACCAAGCAGAGCAAACGTAATCTCACTCTTCATTTTATTGACAGACTCCAGTTTGTACAGATCACTGCAGTATAACTGCTGCATGTGGGTTGAAATGAGTATTATCACAAACAGCTTACTAGTGTTTCAGCCTGTACTCTATCACTCTCCTTGTCTCTGCTCTTCTGTCCTTTTTCTTTTTGACAGTCCAGCTCCAGGGTCCTCCATTACTAACAAAATGAATCCAAGAAATCCAGAAAAAGTCCAGATCCCGCTTCTCACTGCTAAACTTTTCCAGCTAGCATAGTGTCATTAAAGGGACTTTTCCATTTATGTGATGTGGTTTAAATCATGGATTATTAACAGTCGAATATATAAAAGAGAGATTATTCAAGATGACTTATAAAGTCTTCACATCACTTTTAAATAAAGCCGAATCATAAGTTAGTCAGTCCATATGAGTGCTTTTATTTTGAGGAAATCTTTCATCTTCACGCTTTTTTCAGTCTGTATTCCTGGGCAACCACTTACAAATCTAATTTCCAAATTAACTCTGATTCAGAGACCTTTCCAGGATATTGGCAGAAAAATGTTTTTCTTTTTGAAGATGAGGGTTGTAAAAAGCCAAAATTATTGTTTCTTGTTAAAAAAAAAAAAAAAAAAGTTATTGTCATCAAATTTAAATATTTTATCATTATTAAATTATTGCATCATTATCCACAATTTGATCTCAGAAGAACTCATCATGTCATCTTCTACCTAACCTAAGAGATGTATATATAAACAAAGGCAACACAGGTTAGTTATTACAGTGAATGAGACTGATCTCATTTTCTCCTGGTGATAGTGAAAAATGTCTAATCCAGCTCCCGGACTCCATCCAGCCCCCAGGGCTCAGCTCAGACAAATGAAACAGGCTCTTGTGTCAGACAGAAAAGGATTGATCTGTCAGGCTGAGGGATCAAACCTCTCGGCCTGAGGTTCGTATCACTGACTCTGTCTAAAATTCAGCCATGGCCAAAACCTTCAATACAGTTCAAGTGAGCCAAAGCTGCCCTGAGCGAAAAGCTTCAAACGCTACAGACTCAGAGCAACTTCACAGACATCACTTTTATCTTCAGTCCTTTTCATGAGTTCAGTCGGCCCAGCTTAACTGCTAATTAACCATCTGAGAGGCTTTTCCTTTCATTTTCCTCTTCAGAGCTGAATCTCTGACCCGTTTACTTGACTAGAGGCTGTTATGCTTAAAGTCTCCTGCCCTCTTTTGTAGCATAAAGGCAGCTAACGAGGGACTTCTTCATATTTAGAGAACATATGTTTGAGATATAAAACATTATCCAGCTTCATTTGACTATTTGAATTAGAGTGGAGATGGTTGCATAAGGCTTTGCTCTTAAGAAATCTAGAATCCAGTCCTGGGTTCAATTTATTTACAACCCAAATTCTAATGATGTTGGGATGTTGTGTAAAACGTAAATAAAAACAGAATACAGTAATTTGAAAATTCTGTTTAACCTATATTCAATTGAAAACACTACGGAGACAAGATATTTATTGTTCCAAGTGATAAACTTTATTTTGTTGCAGGTATTCACTCATTATGAATTTGATGCCTGCAATGTGTTCCAAAAAAGCTGGGACAGGGGCAACAAAAGACTTGGAAAGTTGAGGAATGTTCAGAAAAACACCTGTTTGAAACATTCAACAGGTGAACGGGTTATTTGGCAACAGGTGAGTGTCATGACTGGGTATAAAAGGAGCACCCCTGAAAGGCTCAGTTGTACAAGGATGCAAGGATGGGGCGAGGTTCTCCACTTTGTGAGCAAATAGTCCAACAGTCAAAACTCTATCACACAAAGCCAAAGTCATATATCAACAACACCCAGAAACAATGCTGGCTTCTCTGGGCCCGAGCTCATCTGAGATGGACTGATGCAAAGTGGAAAAGTGTGCTGTGATCTGAAGAGTCCACATTTCAAATTGTTTATGTAATTTATGGACGTAGCGTCCTCCGGGCCAAAGAGAAAAAGGAAATTCTGGATTGTATCAGCGCAAAGTTCAAAAGCCAGCATCTGTGATGGTATGGGGGTGTGTTAGTGCCCATGGCATGGCTAACTTGACCATCTGTGAAGCCTTCATTAATGCTGAGAGATACATACAGGTTTTGGAGCAACATACGCTGCCATCCAAGCCACGTCTTTATAAGGGACGTCCCTGCTTATTTCAGCAAGATGATGCCAAGACACATTCTGCACGTGTTACAACAGCGTGGCTTCATAGTTAAAGAGTGCGGGTACTAGACTGGCCTGCCTGCAGTCCAGACCTGTCTCCCATTGAAAATGTGTGGCCAATATGAAGCACAAAATACAACAATGGAGACCCGGACTGTTGAGCAAATAAAGTTGCACATCAAGCAAGAATGGGAAAGAATTCCACCTCCAAAGCTTCAACAAAGCCTCAGTTCCCAAACACTTATTGAGTGTTGTTAAAAGGAAAGGTGATGTAACACAGTGGTAAACATGCCCCCTGTCCCAGCTTTTTTGAAAGGTATTACAGGCATCAAATTCAAAATGAGTGAATATTTGCAAAAAAAAAAACAAAAAAAAACAAAGTTTATCAGTATGAACAATAAAACTCTTGTCTTTGTAGTGTAGTCAATTGAACACTGGTTAAACAGGATTCACAAACATCGTATTCTGTCTTTATTTACATTTTACACAATGTCCCAACTTCATTGCAACTGGGGCTGGACTTCACATTGCTGTCCTCAATAGCTGCAAAATGAAGGCCTTAAAGGTTCAAATTCTAATAAAACATTTTAATTGTTTTTTTTTCTTTTCTGCCATTTTTCAGACAAAACAAACAAACTGAGTTCATTAAAAGATGATCCTTGAATTGCAACAGCAGTCCTTACCTTGGTGACTCCCACATTGAGCTCCTCAGGCCCCAAGGAGACTCTGATAAAGCAGCCTGGAAAATCCCCCTCCTCCCTCTCCAGCAGGTCTTTCCCCTGGTGCAGTGTGATGTGGAGCAGTCCGGTCCCCTGGACCTGATGCCTGGATGGCTCAAACTCCAGCGTCACCTCCAGCTGGCCAACCGTGAAGTCGTGGCCGAAGTTGTTGGCGATGGAGGAGATGGAGCTGAGTGAGTCGGTGGAGATGGATCGGTTGAGCTGGGCCATGCCTGTCGGGTCCAGCTCCCTGCTCATCAGCTCCAGGTGGCCCAGATCCCTGAAACCATCTGGGGTGTCACCCAGGGCCAGGCTGGGTTTACGGCTGGACGTGGTGGAGGTCCGCCGGTGGTTGTTGGCAGCAACTCGCTTTGAGAAAGACAGGCAATAGGTGAAAACATTTACAGAAAGATAAGACAACTGCAGTTAAGATATTTGATAGCCTTTAAATAAAGACATCAGCATCCAACTAAAGTTGTCACTTTTAGCTCTATTTTTGGTCTCCACAAGCTCCTTTGAAAGCAGTTTTAAGAAGTCGATCATATGAGCTCACTCTCTTAATGTAACTTTTTATTTACCTCGTTTTCCCTCTAAACAGCTGTGAGAAATACTTGTTTCTGATTGGTCAAACACCCTTCACAACTTCTTTACAACATTTATTGAAGCTGACTGACTAGAGCAACACTGGACACACATCACAACAAATCAATCCATGGGGAAGACTTACAGAAAATTTTACCTCATCTTGTCGATTCTGAGGCAAAATTGTCACAAAACGTGATTGTCAGCACTTTATTGTACCAGAAGGCCAAAACAAGAGTATGGTGCTAAAATCCTGCCAAAACATCAAAGAGAATGTGTTTCACAAAGACATTTCTATTTATGTGCAAAGCATGTGTGCTTTTCTTTGAGTAGAAAGCATATTTCCTTACATGAAAAAATAAAAAATAAATTAAAAAACTAAAATACTTGACAATACAAAAATCCTCTTTAGCTTCAAGAACATCAAAATATTTCCTTTCTACAAGTACAAAAAATACCATGCTAGTTTTGGACCAAATTTTTCCCACCTGTGGTGAAGCTGAAGATTTTCCAACCAGCAGGTGGCGCTGTGGCTCACTTCACAGGCAGCTACCTGAGGGTATTACACATAAACTGTACACAATATGGACATAGTTTCCGTGACGTCCCCTGTCTGTTCCTGATACAGTCAATGGAAGCCGATTGATGGATGAGGCCTTTTATTCATGTCAAAACTCCTGTTGTAATTTTTGTAAGAGTAGGAGAAAAAAAACTTTTACTTGAAGAAAACATTTTGATGTACTTGGAGATAAAGAGTCATACAAAGGGTTTTTTTTGTAATGATTTGTTTTTGTTCTTGTAAGGAAATATGTTTTGTACTCAAAGGAAAGGGATGTATTTTTTTAAGAAAAGCACGCATTCTTTGCACATGAATAGAAATGTCTTTGTAAAACACATTCTGTTTGTTTGTGACATTTCGGCAGGAGTCACTAGGGACAGAAGAATAAGCTGTTTGGTATTGGCAGAGAAGATTTGGTGCAATCCAAATACTCAAATTGTCATAACTTTTGGGCTATATTTATGTTTTCAACATATCACCATGGAAAACCATGACTTGATGATGAAATTACTACTTTAATAGACCAGGAAGTTTAAAAGAGGGATTTTTATAATAACAGATTTGATTTAACAGTTTGATTATTCTATCTACAAAGGCAAAACTCAAATTTAAAAATCTAGAATCATCTTCTAATTTTCAGTCCTGTTACATTGAAGCCAAAGACTATTAAGTCAAACTGTGAGCAGATCAAAGAGAATAAGTCTTTTAGATGCATGAAACTTTTATTTGAAATCATCAGCTGCAGCCTTAAAGTGGAGAGAAATCCTGCAGATTTTTTGATCCTCTGTACTATTTTCTGCAAGCAAAGACTTATTGACTTTTATAGGTATATTTTTGAGATTAAGGAATGTAAATGTACCTTTTGTCTGACTTCTGAGAAGGACGTTCCATATTTTTCTTGCAGGTATCGATAGTCAAAGTTGGGGAATGGGGAAGGCGCAGGGAAGGTTCCAGATTTCCACAACTTCCAAATGTTGAGCCCGGCTACACCCAGCAGCACAAAGAAGCCCACTAGGTAGATCCCCACTTCCCAGCCGGGCGGGTTACGCACCACTGGAACAGAAACCCAGAAGTTTGACTATGCTGTCTGTGTTTTAATGGATGAGAGAATTTAATCACAGTTGGGGAAAGATCTATATTTTATTTGGAGACCAGACGGAAAATTTACAAGCTCAAAGTCACTGAACACAGTCAGACACTGATCCAGGTCTTTTCATTTAGAACTGAGCACCAAAATCTAACAGATGCATAAAGTTCGATTCAAATCAGACACCAGTTTTGGACACGCTCTGACAAAACATGACGGTCAAATGAAACTGAAATGAACAAAACATCAGAGCATCTTCAACAGCATTTTAGAGAAACATGACAAGCCAGAGCTTTTTTAAGATGAATTGCATTGGTGGGAGGATTTTGACAGCTTCACCTGCTTTTTGAACACAAGAAATAAGACAATTATTGGGACAGTATTTTTCGAAGGCCTTCAGCAGCAGACAGAGCCATAGATGTTGTAAAGCTGGAGTATAAAAGTGTCCAAAGCTGTCAAATAAACCCAAGACGTACAAATATACATAGTTCAGTGAAAATCTAACAGCCTGATGCACATCTTCACACATTTATAACTCACCGCTCAGATGGTAGCCCGGTATATCCCCACTTTGAGCTGAGGACATGGTGCCGCAGCCAGCCTGAGGAGAATAAATACAATCATGACTTAAAAGCTTGAAATAATCCCAGAAATGACTTAGAATCACAGCTTGATTTATCACCTTGATAAAACCTTAATACAGATGAATGATTTCATATTAAAGGCTTCAAATAAGCAGTCAGTCTAAATCGTTCACCGTCACTGTAACTCAGAGTCAGTTTCTCTAAATTAACCTGCTAAGTGGGAACAGCAGACTGTAGCATGAGAGCCTGATGACTCCTGACATCCACTGCTGTTTTAGAAACATAAACAGAACGAGACAAACGCACAATAACATGCACAAGTGACAAAGGGATGTCAAGACTCTGGTCAGTGATGGCGAGTTTGGCTCTTTTCAGAGAGCCAGTTCTTTTGGCTCGGCTCCCAAAGAAGCACCAGCTCTTTTGGCTCCCAAATGGCTCCAAATTTAATATTATTTTTAGCGTCACATTCGAGACTAAACTGGCAAGTATGAGTGATTTGTGTATTGATAAACCCTTTTGCATTCAGTGTTTTTTTAATGAGATGCCTCATAATTGCCTTTTCTGCATGTGTTCTGTTACAAAAGCAGGCATTCTTATTATTGAATTTTAAAAAAAATATATTTTAAAGTTGCTGATCCAGATGCTGCTTCGTTTGAGGCTGTCACTCATATATTTACATGTTTTCACAATTTGACGCAGCTGGGGCTAAATCTTTGGAAATGTTTTGTTTAAAATTCCTAAATTTTGATTAAATATGAAATAAAATCCAGTCTGCTAAAGACACTTGTACCAAATTTCACACAGATGGTGAATGGAGCTTATGCAGATAGTACTTTCACATTCCGCTGTACAAAAAATGGAAGTAGTCTCCGTGAAGTCACCCATCTGTTTCTCTTTTTGAAGCAAATCATCCGCAGTGGCCGTAATGGAAATGAGGCAGGCTTTGAACCTTCTCATTAACAGCTACAGGGCGCTCGCCTGTCCATCAGGTGAGCTGTGCCTCTGATTGGGTAAACTCATGATCTTAATATCTTCTAAACTGCTGATTTATATAAAAAAATAATCCCTCTAGAGTGTGTGCCAATAAAGGAATGAGGTACTCAGACCTTTGTTGTTTGCGTTGTTTATCAACGCTGTAGAAGTCGTCTTTTTGATGTGTACATGGTTTCTGGTCTTTCTACAACCAGCCTCAAATGGAACCTCGAAGAACAACAGTTTTTTTTGCACCTCCGTGTGGGCTTCATTTCTCCCAGCCAGAGCTTACCACCTGGTCACATCCACCTATTCACACATCCCTGGTAAAGCTACCAGGGGCAGTCTGGGATTTGAGTGTCTTGCCCAAGGATGCTTCAGCATGTGGACAGATAAACCTGTGATCAAACAGTCAGCCATTTGATTGACAGATGAATGATTGTACTGGGGCTGTGAGTGAAGTTTGAAAAGCTCCTACAAGAAACTTTCAGTTTGTGTGGATTTTGGTGTCCTCTCTGGATAAAGTGGTGTCCCTTTTTGTAAGGGATAGGAAAATGGACAGAGCAGGAAACCTGGTTGGAACCAGGACCAGGATGCACTGCCACTTTAAAATCTGACAAATATTAAGCGAGACGGTGTCTTCAAGCCTGCTCACAGCCCTCTGCAGGGTTTCTGGTTTGAGTCACACTCCCTCTCTGAGCGAGCAGCTATAAGGTTTGTTTAGTTTGCAAAAAGAAATCAATACCATCTTCATGACGCTTTCTTAAAAATAGCAGTGGGGGCTGTTTTTCGAGAACTAAAAGAAAACAATATTTTACTGTGACCTTCTCTTCCCACGCAAACTGAAAAAAGAGAATAGATGGTTACTGGCGTGTGACTCATTCCTCCCCCTCCCCTTTGTGTTGGAATCTCCCCACATCTGAGCGACTCTGGGGAAACAGGAGCATTACACTAATGATATAGAAAAAGCTGAACGGGGTGGGCCTGGGGGGGGGGCAACTCAATTCTGCTGAGCGCTTTGCAGACCACGACCATGCAGGCCAATTAAAGCGGCTGACGCAATGCAGGGCCCACTGACAGCTGCTGATGTGCCATTAGCAAAGCACAAGGAATCTCTTGCAGAGGGGAGCACCGAGCACCTCCCCTTCCTCCCCAACTCTCCCCTCTCAGTCAGCCCAGCATCCCTCTGATCTGCTCAGATTGGCTTACAGTGACAAACGAGCAGAGAGGAGGTCCAGAGGAAGCTTTGGAGAAGAAAGAAGAAGAAGAGGAGGAGGAGGAGAGAATGGATGACACTGTATCAGACAGATTTATTAATAACAACGAGGCAGCGTGGGCACTCTGGTCGTCTCAGTGGGTTTAGGGTGGAGAGATACACACATTGATGTCTAAGTAAACTGTGATAGAAATGCATGTGAAGATCTAAAATCACACTCCTCTACTGCAGCTTTGTGAGTCTATTAATTTGCTTTTGATGTCAGCGGATTAGAAGATAAGAGGATTAAAAGGTGTACTCATCCTTTCATAGAGAGGTTTTCAATTGTTTTTCCATATTATAAAAGCAACTGAATGCAATGTGATGATGACCTCCAAAAGACTATGTATATATGGTCATTTTTAACGCCTCTATCCTCAGCCATCTGGCTGCTGTCAGATGAAGCTATTAACAGCTCACAGCACAAAAAGCAACAGTTTCATTTTGTACCCCGAAGATTCTTACCGCACAATACATGACTGTTAAAAGTAAGCTGATCCACAGCTCCAACACTATTCTAAAGTAGCACCTCTTTATTGTTTGTGGGGTCCCTCAAGGCTCTAACTTAAGCCCACTTGTGTTCTCTATATAGATGCTTCCTCTTCCTGTGTTTTTCTTAGTAGTTTTTCTGCTGTTCTCCAGCGTATTTGGATCCCTCTTGGTTATGCTTATTGAATTGGGGCTAGCACACGCCACCAAAATGTATGCGCAGGAGGCGGGCAGAATGACAGGACAGGATTTGATTGGTTTAACAATTTGGCTGCCAAACCGTGGGATTGGCTGGTGTTTTCCCAAGTTTACTCCTGCTGTAGACTGCAGATATTTTTGCTCTATTTTAAGAACACATCATGCATTGATATCCATCTGGACATAAAGATCACTTTAACCAGGATAACAAAAAATGTATCTAAATCTGATTACCAACACTGCCTTTAAAACACTTCAATATGCTGGGTGTTTTTTTCCCATTTTCCTTGCTAAATGGATAATTCTGAATTCAGCTCTTTTTCATCTTAAATAGCTTGTACAAGTAATACAAGAGTAAAGACAAACCAGTGTTGTTCCAATTCACAAAAACTACTTCTCGGCAAAAACTAAAATCTGAGCAAGTTTTTCTTATTCTTAATGAAAATTGTCTATTTAGACTTTATATGAGCCACACTCACCAAACAAGACAGAGAAATTTAAGACACTAGACCTTCTTTTACCCTTTGCAAGCACTTCAGACATCATTATTGTTAATATCAATAATGTGGCTCATACTAAACTTAAACACTACAAATTTAGGTTTCCGAAGTGTTTGAGCTCATATTGTTTCACATTTTGAGCAAGATTTATGATCCAAATTAATTTCTATTTTAGCCTCCTATGCTGCAAACCTGACTTTGGTTGCTTTACAACAAAGTGTCTGGTAACTCTTGACCACTCTTAATAACTCTTAGATCTTCCTAGAAAGTGAGCAATGACGTGAGTCTCCCAAGTGCTCCATCCTCAAATCCCTTTCGATGAGATACAAATGAGATACATATTGAGCATTTCAGTTCCCCAAAACCTGAATGAATGAACGCATTCGTTTTAGCATGTTCACGCTCAACACTGACCCCTATAAAAGGATTAATGACTTAATACAGTGTTTAAACAAAGCTTTGAACAAAAAAAGGGTTAGGGTTATCTTATTACTCTGAAATACGCACTGAATCTAGGCAACATCACCATTTTTGTGGAGTTATTGCAGCCAAGCAACAACAGGAGCTTGGTCCAACAGTTTTCCTTGATGTAACAATGCAGTTTAGAATAAGCTGTTTGGCATTGGCAGAGAAGATCTGGCAATTTTTTTCAGGACCCCAAATACCCGTTCCTTACAAATGCAGCACCATTTGAAAGAGAAATAACCAGGTTTTCCAACAGCATACGATTTATTGCCAAGAAGAATTTTTACAACAAAAACCATCTACCAAAACACAAATTTCCTTACTTTTTGCGCTATGTATATTTGCTTACGTGCTGACAAAGAATCTTGTTCCAGGCTAAAGATCACCTGCCAGAGAAGACCGCAACCACACTTGTGACCTTTACTGCTCGTTATCCTGTCTCTCCCCCATTTTCCCTGTCACCATCTGCCACATAAAATCCAAACAGGAGCGTTCAGAGAGAGTGATGAAGGCTGAGAGTGTGAGGAGGATGAACACAGATTCTCTAAATTGAGACAGGAGGGAAATGGGACAAAAGAGAGGATGATTACAGCATTAAGAGGAGAAATAAGAAGGAAAAAGCTGCTTCTCTGCACGGTAATGATCCAAGAAAGAAATATACAGGTCTCAGTCTGCTTTATTTCAGTGATATCAACACATGTCGATGAGTTATATCACATCTTTTCTCTTCCTTAGATGTAAGACAGCTCATTAACACGATGCTGTGAAGGAAGAGGGGAAAATCCACATAAGAGCCTCTCCACTGAAGTGTGGTCTTCACGCCTGCTCGATCACGGCCGTCTTACTTCTTTAGATTCACAGCGCTGCAGAGATTCTGTCTGATAACATTCCTCCGAAAAACGTAAAGAGACCATTTCCCCCAGTGCTCGCAGAGAGCAGCCAAGCAGAGGACGCTTTTAATTAACAAGATACGCGTGAAATGAATCCCGTAGCACGGTGTCAGCTCACTAAACAGTTAGGGATGATGTGCACTGAGTGGTGACTGAATAATGTATCTGTAAAAATTCTGTTTTAGGAACGGTTGTAATGCTGTCAAGGAAAAACAACTCAACGGAGAAGTCAGAGCATGCTTTGTCCCACAACTCACAAATCCCAGTTATGATGTCACACTTACTGTCTAAAGTTACTCTCACAATAATCTGTGTATTAATATAAAATGATGATGTGTGTTAGAGCTGGATGGACATTGAATCCTCTTTAAAGCTATTGTTTTTTAAAGATGGTTAAACAGAACTTAATACAATAATCAACCCTCTGATCTCTATAAACGATGCTCTGTAATTACATGAGGCAGCTAAAAACTGAGATGACTCACTCACCCATGGCGCAACAGCTTTTCTTTCTACTTTGTATTCTCAACCTTGTTTTACAGAGAAGTCTTTGAAGCCTATTTGTACAATTTGTTCAAATTCTTTTTCACAGTACAGTACCTGAGCTTCAGTAATGTGATAGAGACCTTGGGTACAGTCTAGCAGGCTTTAAAGGCCATTTTTTTAAATATCACATTCACTTTTAATATGTCTGCTAAGTCATTCAGCACAATAGTCCAAAATGAGTAAATGTTCCTTATTCAAACATCTTAGAAAGAAGTCTGAGTTATTTTACTCTGAAAACTTGGTTTTGCGGTTGTTTCCAATAGAGTTACCTGATGGTAAAAATCTTAAAAACAAGCTGTTTCAAACCACCACCACCATCAAAACAGCAACAGAAACAACAAGGTAAGTTGGGTTATCTTAAGGCACAAGTGTAAGCAGTCAGAGCATGTGCCCCATGTAACGAGGCCTCAGTCCTTAAGGTAGCAGTCGCTGGTTTGACTCCTTGCCTCAACCCTTTGAGGCAAATCTTTACCCAGCTTTCAGAATTTCCCAGTAGTATCTGTATGTGTACTGTGCGAACTGTTACTAGTATGGGATCCGCTTAACCGTACGTCACAAGCATGCGACTACTCCAGTCTCTTGCTGTCTCAAATTGTGTACTTCCATTTGTAAACTTATATGAAGTGCACCGTGTACACCCTGCATTTACTGGAACTGCACTAAATCTTACGGGGTATGCTGTCCCAAATCAAACACTGCTGTTTCGCACTTACCAGAAACTACAACATCACTGTCCACAGGTGTTCCTCTAATATTGATTAATTATATTCAACGTCTGATCTGTTCCTGCCCCTTCCTCTACGTAGCCAAGATGACGAGTGTTGAGAATGAGAAGTGTCCGCCGTTCCACGCTTAGAGAGGATTCTAAAATATTTAGATGTGTTGGGTAATACAACCATTATTTTCCTCATCATTTTATTTTTTACAAAATATATTTGTAACAGTGACTGCATGTTACCTTTGTGGGGTCATTTAACCATAAAAAACCACTGTATGAAGTTTGGAAATGTCTATTAATTTCTTAATGAAGTTTACCTTGCAGTTGCAGGTGTCCAACTAATTTGATTTATAGACTTCTTTTTGCATCTTAATATTTTTCTTTTTGTATTTAAATTAATTATATGCATTGAAAATGAGAGTTGTTCATTAAAATGCGCTAAATTTAAACTGTAGTGACTTTCGCTCAGAAAACCCAGTTTCCACGTCCAGCAGAGGGACAACACAAATGAAAAATAAAAGGACATAATTACAAATAATTGAATTTACTGATAAAGTGTCCACATGTATGTCTGGTGACATACTAAGCCTTACAGCGGTTTGTTACCATCCCCAAACTATCATTTAGACTTCTCACATGGTTCTGTGTGATTTCAACAGGTACGGGATCTGCCTCTCTGCAACAAGCTCACAGATGGACTCTTCTCCAGTTTCTTGCCCAGTTTCAGCTTTTCTTTGAAAACCAGAAAAAAAGAGCTAAATGTATCTCATGATAAAAGAGGAGGAAAAATAGATTTAAAATTTGGATTTTTCTACACTGACCTAGTGCAGGACACTAAGCATGCTGGGATACTCACTGATGGGGAACATAAAGTGAAGATACTCAATATTAACAAGTCCTTTAATATTTTACCTTGATAGAAATATTGCATCTGCGAGCCTAAACCTCTTTTCTTCCTTCTCTTGTTCATATATTATGGCCCACAGAGCAAAGACATGCTCTTGTTTTGGGATAATATCTTAAGCTTGTCTTTACCTCAAGTGGAAACATTTAAGACCTTACATTTCCTGATGAAGATAAAAACAATCATGGACTTATGATCTTCCAGAAGTGTTTGCATGTTGGTATGTTGGTATAATGGATGGATTTTGGTTGCCAGAATCTCTCAAGCCAACATGAATACTTTGGTCTGTTTTTAGATGTTTTTTGTGTCACCTGCTCGGCCACAAAGCGCCTCCACTTCCTCTGTGTATCGGGGTGTTAAAAGCTTCTCTATTCCTTTGGTGCTTCCTTCTGTGGTCTCACGCAGCTCTGCCAACACAAACCAACGTGACTACAGGGAGGAAACAGACACTGCCTCGTGTGTCTCCAGCAGCTGAAGCAGCTCAAGCACAAAAAGCCGATATGACACATCTGCTCGGAGAGACGCGGAATTTGCACACTGCGTGTTAGTTTACCACAGCTTTGACATCCAGGAAGAAAGCAAGCAAGAAATGCCCTCTGTTAGAGCTGCATGTTAAAAGAGATCTGATCAATAAGTGTAGACACACTGATTTATGTCCACACACACACACACACACACACACACACACACACACACACACACACACACACACACACACACACACAAATGTTGAGAATTAATGAAGAGAAAGGAGAGAAACTAGAGAGGCAAGATGAAGAAAACAGGAGAGGAGAGCTGATTTTGAAAGAGAAATAAGACAGAGGGAGCAGCTGGAAGGAGAAGAAGAAGTAAATAAAGAAGGACGGGATCACAGCCCTGTCAGCTGCTCTCTCCGACTCCTCCTGGCTCGTTCTCCCAACAACTGATCAATCAACTTTGCTTTTAATCTCGCCCAATGACTCATAATCAAATTAACCCCTTTGCAGATGCAACGCTGCACAACAGTCTGTGTGCAGGCAGCTAAGCAATTTATCTCTCCCTTGCCCTCTGTTTTTTTTCTCTCTCTCCTTCTGTGTCTACACTCTGACTGCTCCTGACAGCTCGTTTGGTGCATGGTTTGAACAAAAGTACCAACCGTTTGGGATGTCAACAGCTGATACAAAGGGAACATGCATACTGCAACAAATCAGATCAATTTCTCAGCGTTAGGACAACAAACCTTGATCTCAAACTCTCCTCGGGATAGCAACTTCTCTTCTAAAGACTGCTAAAAGTAAAGCAAGAAGAGGTCTGTGTCGATGCTAACAGGCTGATGATTTGTTTACCGTGCTCACTATCTCAAACTGACAGTTATTTTACACTGTGATGTATGGTGGTGAGAGGGAAACATAGCTGCAATTAACAGTCGAGAGAAGAAGACCCAAATGGTTTGTGAAAGTGTTATTAAATCCTGCTGATGAGCTCACTTTATCACCCTCTACAATCCTCTGATACTAGGAGGTGGATGAGGGAATAGCTTCAGATATGAGCTTAGTTTGTCTGTGCTCACCAAAGAAAAAACAAATGAGAGTGATCGTGAAGTCCGAAAAATTATCACCAAACTGGAATATGTTGTTGAGGTACTGGGGATCATCCTCAGGGAGTATAAATGGAAGTATTCAATTTAGCAGGTTATGTATCAGTTTTTAAGGAATGTCATTCAAAGGCAGTAAGTCTGGAACGTCTGGAAATCCCTAAAACGGGCGAGGTTATCCTCTGGGGATGAGGATTCTGTAAGTATTTCTTTGTATCATAGAAAATAACCGTCAGGATGTTTCCGTTTTGACAGATCGAACCATCTGAAGACCTGGATAGATTGTACAAATCAGGCCAGTGATGTATGGTGAAAAAAAAAAAAAGTGATTACAACACACCACCAGACCACTAGAGGGCAGTGAGACAACAACAAATGAGGCCACAGAAGGAGACGGACAAGCTTGCTCCTTGATATGCAGCACTGTAGTCAGCCTGTTAGCATGGAGGATATTCAGCCTGTGCTGATTTTGATCGTGCTTTATTTCATTGCAGATGGATTTCTTGACACCTATATGGAGACAAGTGCGAGTGAAAAAGTCTTTGTCGGTCAAACCATTTCAAAAAGCCTGAAACAGCTGTGACTGGTGAAATGCCAGACCATTGCTGCCATCTAAAGCATGAGGATGGCAGAGACTGGTTTCATTTGTTGTAAACTAGATATCTATTGACACGTTCAGCTGGGGGTCTCCAGTTTACAGGGTCACTCTTAAAACCCTAACATCAGGAGCTGACAGAGACACAGTTACACTATCAGGCTCGGTTGTTGAGGAGACAGAGGGGGAAATACAAACACTGTGGGTGTTCCACCAATCAGAAACATTTGAGCTGTTCTTTTTGGATTCACACACTTTATTTATTTTCCACTCAGTTTCCTTTAACTTTCCAACTATGAATTTTAAACTCTGATAGAAGCTTGACTCGTCTTTGTTAAAGATAATGTTTGCACTTCAGTTTAACTCCGACTGGAAGAAACGAAAGGCACGGCTCAGAGGAACAGCAAGCAGAGAAATGTTTGTCTAGTTCGATTATTCAGACAAGAACTCCTCAAACAACCGTAACACAACTAGAAATGGATTTGTCCTCAGAAATCTGATGGTTAAATATTTTCCTTCTTCCTGCCAGAGAGAAACACTCCATCATTTTGTGATGAGCTCAAGAGAAAAAGTAGGTTGGGTTCACTCTGAATTACTCTGAAAAGGTGGACACTGAGGGAGATGGACCATAAAAACACAAGAAGCCAAGATACAGGATGAGGATAGAAGCTTCTACAGTTTTTTTTACATGTGCTGTCTAAGTTAATTAAAAAAACTTGCTGAGTATCTCCCATATTTTCTGATCCGGCTTGGATTTTTCATCGCTTTACAAACTCAAAGTCTCACTCTGGAACAAAACCCTGTTTTAACAACCCCAAACTCACCTCATTACTCCTTTGATTAATTACTCCACAATTAGGCTAATACGGACAGAGAGCTGAGAAATGTCCTTCAGACAAGATTTACTCTGTCTGTAAAAGGGTTCATTCACTCTCAGTAATCTGGAAGAGAGTGGGATCCTAAATTGTTTAAAGTGGGGTATAAGCAGGGTTAGATTTTACATTCTGCATTTATGTGTTAGTTTTAGGTTTTAACACACAGTGAATGATAAATATATAGAGAATTTTATATTTTAATAACAAGCTGAATTTTTAATTTCACCCTTTTATAGTTAGCTTGAGAAATGTTTAATATTTTGTCCGACAAATGATAAAACTTTGTTTGTTTAGTTATACCCTTAATCAACCATATACAAAATCACTGCCGTACATTCTACTTTTAGGATAGTAAAGCAAATGTATGCAATGTTATTTTACTGGATTATTTTTTTTGTCAAAATAAATTTTGGATCACCAAACCACAACAAAAGGAATAACTGATCATTCTCTTGCTCTTATTCATATCCAAGTGCTATTTTTCTGAAAAGTTTTATATAGTCTCATTTGTTTATTAGTTGTTTAATTTTCAAAAGAGATTATGTGACATCATAGGAGCAGCTATGGGCTCCTGAAGTATTCTGTACTGAATAAGCAAAGCAGAGGAGGAATGGCAAGAAAAAAACGGTAGGGCTCCACATGAGAACTGGCCTGCTGACCTGAGTGCATGATGGACAGACTCTGGGCCAACTGACCGCACATCTCACTGTCCTGCTTGAGCCAGTTACAACACCATGTTGAGAGATGTTGTCATTGAGGTCATGCCATATTATTAGAGGGTCAGTGGAAAATTTAGCCCTATGTCAACCCTTGCAGGAGTCTTTTGACTTTTCAGTGGCATAAATTTCTGCTTCACATGAAACAGTTCTGCTGTAGAGTTTCTCCCATTTAAAGGCTTGGCATACTTGACAGATAGGTGGGCATCCTGTAGCTGTCTGCAAAGAGGCTAAAGCTTGGTCTCTACTTCTGTGTTGAACCTATGCTCTAGAGGCTGACGCCCAGCAACACTAATCTGAAATGCATGAGGCCAGTGTCGTCTGTATGACCATCAAATCATCTGTTTTTAGTCCTGCTGCCTGTTTTTTCACAACAATTCTACAATTTGAGCGCATTCTACAATTTCATATAGCACATGCTTTTGTGCAAAGCAATGTTCAACACAAGCAAGTATTACGTTATATTGGGATGATACATGTTAGATTAAGAGGTGACATCACAGGAGATGAATTTACAGCAGTGGACTCGGTGTTTAGGCCTCTAGGGGCAATGCAGACATATGAGATAGGGTAGTATGAGTTAATGTAAACCAGACTCTAAAGTCTGCATCTTTACCTTGTCTAAACTCGAACTAGGCTAGGTTGAGTTCAGTTTTATGGCCCCGCTGATGATGGGCTTCGAACTCTGGATCAGAAACAAATGAGTGATGTCACAAAGACAGTCTATGGTTACAGCCAACACAACATGATGTGTTAAAGGCATTTCTTCCTTTACATGTCTTTATGCTCAGCATAGTTGATCATGTGTGGCTCCTTGTTTATATGACAGACTTCACAGCTGACCCTTTAATCTGCAGCTGTTACCAAGATACCAAAGCATATTTACCATAAACGTCAAAATGTTCATTAAAGATAAGAGTTAATGTTCCAACCAGCTTTATGTGTTGTGTTCAAAGCCTGACAACTTTTTTTGGGGTCTCAATCTCATAAACATGATTCATTCTGCCACACTTTATTTTATGGTTCTCTCTTCATCCTGCTGCATTTCGAGGCATCTCCAAGATAAGTGAGCTGTAGCAAAGTTTGGCAGCAAACTGGTTGGACCACCAGCGTTCATCATAAAATGAGTCAATCCATTACACAATCTCTCCTGGAAAATATTAGCTGTGATACATTAAGGTGTTAGCCATCTCAGGAAAGACCATTTTCTACAGGCTGCGTCTGAGTGCTCTCAGTTTTCTTAATGTAATAACACTTTTCTGCTGAGGAGTTCAGCGGGGACACGAGGACGGAGAAAGTGGGGGCACTGTGTGTATGTGCGTGTGTAGGAGCATGTCTGTGTGTCAGTAGGGGGAAGCCCTTGACATAGAGCGAGAAAGAGAGTTGGAGTTAAACGAATGGCTCAGATGATTGCGGGTGCTGGTGGAGGAATTGAATTCTGAGCAGGTCGTATTTCAGCCAGGCGAGGCAAAAGTCCCTGTGACACACACACACACCCACACACGCACGCACGCACGCACACACACACACACACACACACACACACACACACACACACACACACACACACACACACACACACACACACACACACACTCTTTTTACTTCTACTGTAAAGCCTTTTCACACAGCACCATTAGAGAGCTGTGGGGAACACACTCGAAGAGCTGAAGAGGACTCAGATAGTATGATCATGTCAACAAGACTGATTCTCTTTTTAACTCCAGCATCTGGAAAAGTCCCAAAAACAAGCTATAGATCTCTGAAGTGAAGGCTTTTTGTGATGTCGAGCACATTTGATTCCAAAAGGCACAGCTTTGAGGGCAAGAAAGTCTGTTGTAACGCCCACATGTCTTTTAGCCATTAATAAATGCACAAGGCTTTCAAGTTAATCAGTTAATGACTTGTTTTTCAGGAGGAACACAGAGACGGAGCCAAGATTCATGAAAACGATCAGTTTGGATGGCTCTGAGAAGAAAAATGACTCAAACACCAGGACATACTGGGTGGAGTAATGGTTGACTTAAGTTTCAGCAGATCAAGCAGAAACTATCACTCCAAGAGTCATACACACAATCTTACACCAGTGAAGTCAAGTGAAGTAATTTGGCGTTGATTGCAGTGACACTTTTGACCAGAAGTGGAAGTATTTTTCTGAGATAAAGACCGTTTCCCATGAGTGCCATCACACACTGTTGCAAAGACGTGACTCTCTTCAAGACGTGTTTGTTTTGGAGAGCAAATCTTTTTAACACTACTTTTCCTTTTTCAAGGCAACTTTTTTCCAGGATGCAAAGCCTGGAGGTTATGTTTTATTGGTGGTAACATAGTGCTATCGTTTGAAACATGACAACAAGCAAACCTTGTAAACTCACTTTAGTGTCCAAAAGATGAGCAGAGTACCTGTTTAGTGTTACTCACAGCCCAGTGCTCTAAGACGTGTCTGTGAAGGGGGGTGCACACATAATGACTGTTGGGCTGTTTTTGTCCTGATTTTTCTACTTCCGGACAACTCCTGATTATCTTAAGTCTTATAAGATTATTTTATCAGATTATCCTGTGGTCTGAGGTGTGTTAAGATTGAATTTATCCCGATAATCTGCTTTGAAAGGGGTTGGGGCTGACAATTGTAGATATTAATCTTGTTCAATTTTTAAAACCAAAAATCTTTGTGTGTGCGGGGAAAGCCGACTCCCCCTGAGTCATGACTTTAGAATTTCCCGTTGAAAGTAGTCCCAAGACCACCATCATTTCCTCTTCTAAGTCCTCTTCAACGTTGCGCTTGGTGTTAGTCGGTTGCTACTATCTGTTGCTGTGTTTCTTCTTCTACATTTTTGTAGATCATGTTTGATCATGTAAGATTTCTGTCTTGGAGGAGGAGATTCAAGACCGGTGGTGAGACAGAATCTTTATATGTGTGGTGAGCTGTGTTGAGATTATCGGAGCACATCACACACACAATACAATCAAAACTGTTCAATGCCTGTTTTTTTAATCTCTATGTGTGGGGTCTCTAAAAAATAAAGAATCGCTTCAGATTCAGAAAATCGTTTTGTGTGTACCCCCCTTAAGGTGCAACAATGAACCCTAGTTACATCCTACCAGTGCTCATCTACCAACTGCATCCTCACCAAGCAGAGCAAAGATAACCTCACTCTTCATTTTATTGATAGACTTGAGTTTGAGCAGATCACTGCAGTATAAATGCTGCATGTGGGTTGGAATGAACATTATCACAAACAGTTTAACCCATGTTTTAGCCCATGCTCTATCACTCTCCACTTTAGCTTTCTTCTGCTCCACTATCCTTTTTCTGTCTGACAGTCAAGCTCATAACTACAAAATAAATCCAAGTAATATTTTTCAGCAGAGAAAAACGAAGATCTTGCTTCTCACTGCTAAACTTTGCTGACAAGTGTACTGTTGTTCTGGGGACTTACAGTCTATATGCCGTAAAATGGATTTGTGTTCAAACCACAGATACTGAAAATAGCATTTAGAAATAAGCAGTTTTGGCACTGATGATCTAAGTCCTCACAGTTCTGTTTTTTCCCACCCCAGATCAGACTAAGTGCTGGACCACAGGTTGGGAACCAATGATCCAGACTCCATCCTGGAAACCTTTTACTCATCAAACTAAGAAGCAGCATTTTTGCCAGTTCTTATAATCTGAACTCATACCGTGTATACTCTTATCAAACGTTTTTAGGAGTACTGATAGATGACACCAAATACCATACCTTTGCAGTAGTAAACTCACTCATCTTTTAATCTGGTCACATTTTTCATGTTTCAACTTTTGACATTAAATTTGTACTTGATTTAACTAAGATATGGTTCCTACACAACTCAAGTACAATGTTAGTTATAGACAGAATGTCTCAATATTTAGGTTCCAGAAAAGAGTGATTCTGTTTTGGTGGTGGTGCCAAAACTCAGGATCAGAAGTTTAAGGACACTGCAGGCCTAATGATTAAAAACATTCTTAAAACACAGTCTTGTTATATTGTCCTGATATCATTGGCACCCCAAAGAAACCAAGACAGTGTACTCTGCAAACAAAAAGCGACATCAAACAGCTGTGAAACTGCTCATCAAACCCTTTAAAGTTTTTAATAGGCCAGAGTTTGTGCTCAGCAGAGTGGTGCTGAACGGACAGCTCCCGCTGCTCCTGGTGCCATTTGTTATCCCTCCTTTAACCCCGGGAGCCACTGAGGGCTGCTGGGAACATCGACTCGCTTTCTAAACCAATAACCTGCTTCTAGTTCGAGTCTGCTTACAATGGTAATCAATATTTGGGTCGACTGAGAAAAAAAGAGCAGAGTCGTGGAAATGCCGTGCCAGAGTAGGCTTCCATCCCGTCTGTTGGGATGTATTCATAAGCGCAGCTAAGCGCCTAGGTTATCCCCTCAGTGTAAACAAAGAATCAGAGAGGAAAAAAGACGCATACAAGTCCCAAGTCTGGCTGTAATGCATGTTGCGTGTGGTGCACAGAGGGGTGCAGGAGCGCAGGTCGAAGGGCTTGAGTGAGCACGCATTTCTTACCCGGACTTTTCTTTTGGTGCAGTAGGGATGAAGATAAAGGAGGAGGAGGAGGAGGAGGGGTAGAGCAACTCCACCGCTCTCCCTTCTTCAGGCGCCTCTCTCCATTCACTGACACCCGTACCGGTCCAGTCTGTGTATCCCGGGGAGTGGAAGAGGGTAGGTCTACGGCGTTCACACTCCTCCCGTTTCAGATCATCCGAAAGCGTTCAGACGCGTCCAGCTGGAGGAGGAAGAGGAGAGAAGAAGAGGAGCAGGAGGGTTTATGTTCCAATCGAAGGTGTCCGTTTGTGTGTGTGCTGCAGCTCGCTGGAGTCTGAGAAGCTACTGCAGGAGGCATTTCTGTTGGAGCCGCAGCTTCACCTTCATCCACCGACTGCAGGAAGAAAGTCCCACCCCTGCAGCGAAACTTCACCCGCTGGGCCGCTCGATAACGAGACCACCGCCTCCTCTGAGGCTCCACAGCAGCACTGAAGAAGACCTGGCTGCTGCACACACACACACACACACACACACACACACACACACACACACACACACACACACACACACACACACACACACACACACACACACACACACACAGACTGGTGTTACGCAACGGAGGCTCAGGGGGGAGACGAGAAAGGGAGATGTGTGAATGTACTTCAGGGACACGCAAACTTTTCAAGTCGTCCTCATCCTGACGCCCACAGATCCCTCCAGAGCCCTAAACTGATAAATTATGTCCCAGTAACAAACCCCATCTCCTCCCCTCCTCCCTTTTTCCTCCATCATGTCAGCTGTTAGGGATGATTCAGTGTGAAATTACATAACTCTCTATCTTGGAGGTGGGCAGGGTGAAGTGATGACACCTCAGAGAGTAAAACACTTATCTTTATTTATCTCACTACCAGCAGTTCTAATGGAATCTATTAAACACTGATTAAACTTCACTTAAGCTGCTTAATTCTTTAATAATACTTTTTTAATCAGGACAGAAAGTTGTGTTTGTAGGATATAAACACCAAAAATTAATCTCAGAACTTGTTGCTTCAATTAAATATTATTAAACTGTAAAATTATAAATGAAAGATTCATCAGCCATTACTTTAAGTACATAATCTATGTTGAGCAAACTGGTACTAAATGGGTCTGCATTTGTTTTGCAGACTTGGTGGGAGTTTATTATGATTTGAGATAAAATACTCTCTTCAATTCATGAGTTGTTAATAACAGTAACAAACGACCCTATTAAGTGGTCACGTTTAAGAAAATGTTACTGAACTCAATGGGATCCCCTTTACAGTGAATTGTTTCATTTTTTTTAGTCCAATATTTCACACTTCTAGTGGAGAAAACAAGACACACTGCCCTCTAAGGTGCCCTGTTGAGGAGTTTAATTTGATTGCTGAACCAATGATGCACACTTTCAGTAGGGGATAAAACAAGATGTAGTGCCCTCTAGTGGAGAAAACAGAAAAGCTGATCCAACATTGTGCAGTGGAGATAACGGTATGTAGTGCCCTGATGACAATCACAGATAAACATTGTACATTAAAGCATCCTCTTTGTTGCCCTGTTGGTGGAGAAAACACCATGCAAGGACAGGCAGGCTTATTTTAGAGGAAAGAAAACTGGGTAGCTGATCAAAAGGTGGACAATTAAAGTGAAGAAGACAAGATGCCCTCATAAGATTCCTCACAGCGGAGAAAACAGAATAGCTGATCCAGTAGTTTTCACTAATGGTGGAGAAAATGAGATGCACGGATCTCACATGTCACTGTTCAGCAGAGATATATATTGTACAATACAGTGTCCTCTTTGTTACTGTTCTAGTGGAGAAAACACCACACTCCAATTGTTCACACTTTGGTAGAGAAAATTGGATCTTATGATCTCACGTGTGACTTTCCCTCAGAGATATAAACTGATACTGTTTCCTTTGTTACTCTTTCAGTGGAGAAAACACTGCAGGGACAGAAAGGTGGTTCATTGCAACGTATCCTATCTGGTGGAGAAGACGGGGTATGTATCCTTCTGTTATGCATCAGAGTGGAGAAAACACAACAGCTTGTCCAGCTGTCTAATTAAAATCGTAAGCTATGATTTCTGTTGTGACCTGACAGCAGATAAAGTACATTGTACATACCTCTTGGTTGCCTATTGTGAATGAGGAAACTTGATAGAGTGCACAATAATATGCCATTCTAGTGCAGAAAAAGCAATAAAAGACCCTGGGGAGTGATGAAATGTGACGAAGGGACCCTTTCAGCAGGGAAATAGTCATGTTGTCAGTTGCCAAATCAGTGGAGAAAAGTGATGGAGTAATAATGAGCTCTTTGAGATTTCTCCTCCAGTTTTGTGTTCTTAAATAAGACTTGTATAAAAAAATAGGTTTTGTTACAGAAAAACAGCGACAGCTTTGATACACAGCAGTACAACTCAAAGAGAACTCACAGAGAAGTTTTACACAAAGAGGCACCACGAAGTCTACAGATATATCAAAGACTGGCACAAGAGAAGAAATGCTCACAGCAGCTATAAAAGAATGATGCATTGATTTCCTTTGTTTACTGATGCTTTGTGAGGATCCTCTACAGCCCCCTGTAGAGATCCCATGATGCTCCTTGACCTCTTATTTGGACTGCTCTGACCCCATTCTGCTGGAATATTGATTAAACAATGTCTTATGATACAGGTAATAAACCCTCCGGAGCATCAGATTGCACCCAGACTGATGAATGGGATTTATATTGCCTGCATGGACTACTCCCATTTGCTTTGGGTGGATTTGACACAAAGGCTCCAGGAGGTCCTGAAAGAGACGTAGAAATGTGATGCTGTACATGGTTAGACATCCTATATATAAACAGATAATAACAAATCCCAGCAGTAAGGTAAGCAGTGCAAACATAAATTCATATCTACTGACTTTAATGTGAAAATAAAACATGAAATGTAACCTGTTTTTAGAGGATCCTTGCTTTTTTGTAGTTGTCATGTTTGCAGCTGCAGATTTGACACTGAATGGTGGATAAGAGACCAAAAATCAATCAGGACATGATGAACGGTTACAATAAGGTCAAACCAGACACACAGCAGCACAGTCTGATGAAATAAACCTCTGCAATGTAAGGTAAGCTGAATCTTTTTCAGGAAATTGTCACAGGGAAAAATAAAAACATGAATAAGTTGACAAAAATAACTGACAGAAAGGATTTCGTTTTTTGATATTAGAGAACAGAATAACTATCATCTCACCATCTTGTTTAAAACTATGATCCTCATGAGCTGCTGTGGGAATACTTTCCTTTTCGTTCAGTCTGCAAAATTTACACAGCATGCTTTCCAGAGCTTTCTGCCTCACTGAGCTAAATTTGGCATAAATCGATCAAAGTAAACACTTTAATAGTCAGTCTAAGTGGCAGAGCAGCAGGGGAATACTGCGTTCAGGATTTCCTTTTTGCTTTTATATGTCGCCATCTGGTGGAGGAGCTGCTGCACTGCTGTTGACTCAGAAAAACTTCAATCTTTGAGTCATACAAAGGAAAATACATTTCAGCTATTCAAGAGACATGAGGCAAACATTACAAATGACTTGAATGAGAAGAATCCACTGAATGTGGAGAAATACTGGAATTATTAATTAAATGGTTTGCATATATTTTTTGTAACTATTTCGACTTGCTTTTTGAAACCCAAACTAGTTTAAAGTCTTAAAAAAAGATCATAAAGTGTGTATTCATTACTTCATCCATTATTGTTAAAATATAAACAAAGACAGGGGCTAAATTTTATATAAAACAATGCAAACAGAAAACATTTGATCCATTTTCAAGATCTCTTTGTTTCTGCAAATTCGTTGAGGTGACTGAGCAAGGATAACAACAGTATCTAACAGTCTAACTTTCTACTGTTTAGCTAAATTAATTGTCTAAGGCTTAGCTGTTTGTTTTTGGGACTGGTCTATTTTATTTTATTTTATTTTATTTTATTTTTTTCCACAGCAGGGGGTTAAAAACCTCAGGCAGCACTATTTTGGGGGATCCCAGGCAAAAAAAGTTTGCCTACAGGTTGATATGGAAAGACTTATTCAGACGTTAAAATTCAAGATTTGATCATTTTTATGATAATAGAGAGATTAACTTTTAGTCTCTGGAATACACCAGATACACAGAGATTTGTTGACAAAGACACTGGACTTACAGAGGAAAAAAAGAACAGTTGAAGTTTCTCCTGGAATAAAAAAAAATTACAAGGATTTGGTTGATGCTTGAGCACCAGGAATGATTAATATGATTCCAGTTTTAGAATGGTCACTGTAAATAATTTAAAGGTTCATTACCAGCCAAAAGCTTCAGTATGGTTTGATTCTGCTGAAATCTGTTACATCAGTCTACATCCAAAAGGAGAGAGAGCTGAGTGAACTTATTCTTGAAAATGTGACTCAAGGATGTGGAGCAAACAGCATCTTTTCGGCTTCACTAACAGTTTTCACACAACAGCAATAACACACTGGCACAAAGTGTATTTATAAAAACATATATTTATTGTTCTGTTACCGATGGTTAACTCGATCAACAATAAACGGCTGCAGGCCAGGAGACATACTGTACACATATCAATAAAGCCTCGGAGAGCTTTGTTCAGTGGCAATAAACAACGCAGAGAGGAAACCAGAGCAAAGAGAGAGAAAATATATGATATTCACTTGATAGATGTTCAACTTCAGCCTCTTCTCAGAGTGGTTCATCTTCTAAACTTTACAAGAGGGGTAAAAGTACTGTACATGTTCTGTATCGTAATTTTTTTTTTCTTTTCCTGGAAGAATATTTGTTCTATTTGATATTTTTGTGGGAGTGTGACAGCTTTTCGCTGTCTTCTTTTTTCAGTAAAGCTTTAAAAGTGAATAAATGATATTTAGACTCTAGTGACAGAAATAGAGGTGCTCTATATGTGACAAAATAGTGTGTGTGTAAGTGTGGATTAAAATAGATAAAGGTTATATATATTTATACTATATATACTATGTCAAGGCTTAAATCTTTAGACATAAGGACAGCCACCAGTGCTGTCCACACACATTCCTCAGTACGCAAACTCTCTGAAATGCAGCAACAAACTCACACCTGCTTTGTCTGGATTTGGACCGTAACGCCTGGCTCTGTTCATCTGCATTGAAAAGACACAGGATCCTGATCCCAAAGATGAAGATTTAAAGAGCACATCAGGTAAATTTTTGTGTCTGCTGAAATATTGTTCACCTGAAAGCATTTAGAAGAGATGGACAGCTACTGTAAGAGAGCAAAATGCTTTTTGATTGTTTTCATCATCTAGATTCTTTTGCACAAAACTAATTGTTTTGTTTTGTTGTGTCACATGGAAGCAAAAGCTTTTGCAGGTGTATCACTTGTACCCACTCCAGAAACACAGAGCTCATTTAATTAAAGCAGAACACCATCTGTAGCGTGACAAGTAGCTTACATTACAGTATGATTGTCTAAGTAGCAAGGAAACAAGACAGGAGGAATGGAAGCGAGTCCAAGTGGTTAAGTTGAGTTTGTCTTCTGTTTATATGTGAAACAAAGTGGTTCAGTTGAGAGATCGTTGTGTTTCCGGAGCAGACGACACCAGGTCCATAAGTCTGTTTTTATTTTCAGTCCAGGCAAACTTTTACATTCTGTACGCTGCAAAACAAATCCTCCTCAAATTCACAGGAACTTCTCTCAGTCTCTCCTGCATCATCATCATGTCCACGGTCTCCATCGAGGAGCGCCGACGTTCAGACTGAATGTGCAAAGTCTTCTGTAACGCAGAACCGTCCCGAAGCAACTTGACGAAAACAACACAATAGAAAACAAACTTTTTGCAGTCTCCGAAAAAAACATCTCCGTCTCTCATCTACTGTAAAAAAAAGTTCTGACTTTGTTTCTTAAGTTGTAAGTTTGAACTGAAATGAATCAGTTTATGTGCCACAAAACTAATGGAAGTGTAGTAAAAGACAGCGTAATGTCGTAACATGTATCAGCGAGAAAAAATTTTGATTGCACGTACTCCAACAGGGATCCAATCACAGAGACGGCTGTGTCCCATTTTGACGTCAGTGTCTCTAAAACCAGCTCAATGCTCACCGTCCGCTTTCAGAAGTGTAAAGTATGCAGGGATTAAGTTTCTTTTTTTTAAAAATTGTTATAACACAAAAAAATTGATTTGAATTGATTCTGAGGTGGGTAAATTCATCAGTCCCTTCATGTTTAACCTTCTTTCTGTGCACGACTTGCTGCTTAAAAAAAACAACACTTTGTCATAATAATTCCAATAAAAAGGAAAAATTTGTGTTTCTGAAATTTTCCCTTTCAGGGGATCTTGAGATGTCTGATTGAAATTATTCTTTTTAAAACCATCTCAGATAAAACCAGGAGACAGCTGCCATGGAAACTACAAATAATATATCGCTCTCCTATCTCTGTGCTCTTACAGAACTTGGCTGCAAAAAAGTTTAAAAATTTAGATATTGCTTAAAAGTTGCAAAACTTGTGGAGGGTTGGAAGCAACAAGGGATGTGATGACGCCAAAATGACATCACTATTTATCAATAAAATGTTTGAAATTATTGAGGCGGGGGTGCTATATCTTATCTGAGTGCTAACACTTACCCTGATCCTGACGCCCTGTCTGTGTGTCTGTCTGTCTGATGGGAGTTCTGTCTCACTCTGTCGTTTGATCATGAAGAAACAGATGATGCACAACTAGCTGTTTAACTTCAGCTGCTGCAACAATAAAGCTGACTATTAGCTTACATCACACTTTAGCATCAGCAGAAGGGATCACATGGGGAAAGTTGGCTCTGTTGCCATGGTAACAGCTGGTTAAAGGAACTCAGAGTGGCTGTGACTGAGTCAGGTGGACGGTGTGTGCTTGATGTGTTTGGTTCTGTGCTGCCATCGCTGCCTGGCTCTGGTTCTGGGGCTGAGCGTGAGGGTGAGGGTGAGGCTGCTGCAGGATGTGCACCACCCGGCTCAGGGTGTCTGTGGTGGCGAAAGCGAGGTACTGGCAACACAGCCAGTCCTCAAGACTGACACCACAAGCAGAGTCCAGAGAGCGCTCTGCGAACTTGATCATCATGAGTGTTCGCTTCAAGTCCAGCCAGTTCTGGAGGGTGGCCTCGCGCTGGCTGGAGGTGGCTCCGGACATGGGGCCGGTGGTGCTGCAGCCCAGCGCCTGGAACAAGTCCTCTCGAGGGCCCCACAGCAGACACTGCAGGCAGGCGCGGGCATCAGATATTCGAATCCTCTCAGAGGGGTTGACAGTGAGGAGTAACCTGGCGAGCTGCTGCAGCCCCTGGGAGTAGAGAGATCTGACCGGCAGCGAGGGTAGATCTGACCACGTGTACTCTCGTTCTTTCAGGTCTGGCGTCTCCTCAAACGGGTTCGGCCGGTGCAGCATCTCATAGATGAGAATCCCAGTCTGGAACTCATCACACTTCCTGTACTGAGTTGCTGTGACGATTTCTGGTGCGAGGCGTGACTGGTCTCTGAGTGTTCCGGGATCAGCAGTCACGAGCGTGCTCTTCTGCTTCGCCTGGGAGAAGTTACTGATTATGAGGCGAGCAGGACATGTGGCGTTAGCAGCAGCAGCAGCAGCCGCACCGGCAGATGTAGCTCCAGAACTACCGCTGCTGTTGCTGTTGTTGTTGGGCTCCAGCACGTCCAGGTTCCAGGGGTTACCAGGCTGGCAGTGGACGAGGAGTAGGTTTTCCAAACGCAGGTCACAGTGGGTCACATGATACGGTTTCATGTGCTCCAGACCAGAGCAAAGCTGCAGGAGCAGGAGACACACCTGACGCTCATACAGCTCGGGGTTTTGAGTGTGTCTCGAGACCCCGTCTCGGACAAAGTCGGCGACTGTTTGAAAGGGAACCTCCCGTGTGATGACGACCACTCTGCTCTTCAAACGGCCCACTGTGTTCATGTGACTCTCTGATGGAGTTTCAGCGAGTTTCCCATTCTGAGCTTTGGAGTCTGTCTTGGTTTCTGTCTTATTCTCTTTTTCTTTCAGCCTGTTCACATCTTCCTCTTCATCCTCTTCTTCGTCATCCTCTTCCTCTTCTTCCCAGGGAAGCAGGCGGATGGGGACGTCAGCCAGGAAGTGTCCACAGTCCTGCTGGATGTTGAAGTTCACAGCCAGGCTCTGTCTCACTGCGAGGCTGTGGAAGAACTGTTGCTGGGTCTCTTTGACTTTGCTGCGGCAGATCTGGAGAAAACCAAGAAAAGAAAAAGAATATTAACAACAACGTGAGGTCAGAGCATATCTGCAAAAGTAGAGTCAAAGTGTCTGAAATCTTATTTGTGGTATGCCAAAGTGACCCTAAGGCTGCTTTTTCGTGCAGAAGTTATTTTCAGACCAGGGCTCATATCTCTGTCAGGCATTTCTAGAGGCATAGAGGTAAACATCACTATCTCTGTCTCCTTCTCAACACCCAACTACACTGTCCTTCAGGGCTTCCTTACAATCAGAAGGACAGAGAAGATAAGATGACACAAAGAGGCTTTCATCTCACATTGGTGCTCATTTTTGCTATGCTCCTCGTGACAAAATGACCACAAACAAAGTCAACAGAAATATTTTTGTAGGCTAACCAGTGTGGAGTCCTGGATATTAAAAATGTATTATCTTTATTATCTGTCTCGGGCACAGGTTCAGGTTCATCTGTTACCCCTGCCACACATGCCTGAAACTGATGCACATCGTGTAGGTGCTGCTGCTGCTCCTCAGTCTGTGACAGATTCAGGAAGGAGTCTGAAGCTTCTTTTCAGAGCTGTTCTTAATGGCGATCTCAAAGTTTCCACTTTCTTCAGACCTGAACGTAATTAATTAATCAATCATATCAAGACTTCTTAAAGTTAGATATCATACAAATAAAATCAAAACGTTCTTATGATGGATGTATAAATTACAAGTGTCTGCTGCAGTGATTTCCTTTCAGACGCCACTTTTCGGGGTGCCAAACAACACTTCTTCTTTTCTATCTCTGTAGTTTTAATGTTGATCTCCAGCTCAGAGAAGTCTCTCTCTTTCTCTCTCTTGCTTTTTTTTTTTTTTTTACAGTAGATTGTCCCTCCATCTCATAAACTTTGTTGGTGAAGCTGACAAAACACTGAATAGTTGATTAAATGTGCGCTGTGATTGGCCCAGGTAGGTTGAAGTCACATGTTGATCTCCTGTAAAGCTTGTTTCTACACCCAAAACTGCACCAGTCTCCATGGCAGATTAATAAATCAGAGCCACAGTGAGTTACTTTAGGGCGTTTAAATCCCAAGACTGCAACCAGGAAAGACTGTTGAGCATCTGAGCAAAAAGACTCAATATCAAGCAAAACTTCAGAATACCCTAAAAATAGATGTTAATGCCTAAGAATCATTAGAAGAGTAGACCATGCAAGAAGAAAACCTTAACACATTTCTTTTCATTTTGTCATGAAATGACACTTTAAATATGACACCTGCTTAAAATTGTGATCCAAGTCAAGACAATGGGTTTGGGATGATGGGGGGAAGTCTGAGAGTGCTGTCTGAAAAAAACTAGGACGTACTCCATCTTAGCTAGAAAAAAAAAACATGAAGAAGGAGAAATTTTTCTGTAAGAGATTCCCTTTTTTTGCATTTAGTTGTTTGGACGAAAACACATTGTTGTGTAAAGATGAAAAACTGCTCAAGAGAGGTTCAAACACTTGGATCCTTTCTGCCCAGGGAGCCAATCATGGCTTGAAGTGCCCGTGAATGTCAAGTACTGTCAGTTTCAGAGCTTCAGGAAAGGTCAGAAACAAGACAAGTCCTTCTGAAGACGTGAAACGCCTCCTTAACAAATACTTCCTTTCTTTGTGTTATACTGAGAACAGGGACTTTAAAGGGTACTAATTTCAACTTACCATGTAACTTCCCAATTACATGGACTGATGGACCAATTAATTCACTGGGGATAATGATCCCAAAGGATCTGAAAGACCTCTGTACAATAAATTATGGTAATAAAATGGGTCAGATGGATAAAATTTTACAACCTTGGAGGGGTAAAACCCTAACACTTCATGTCACTCCCCACCCCATCTCAGCTTTTTTAAGACCCTGGAGCAGAAGATTTCTGTATTCATTTGGAGTTTTAAACCAGAAAGAATTATGCGTAGTGTCATGTCTAATAACAGGTAGGAAATATGTGGTTTAAAATTGATAAATCTGGAAGTCTTACTTTATGTCTTACTTTAAAAGCCACTTTTGTTCAAAAGATGTACTTTCAAACAGACTGGTTCTTATCCAAGTTACTAGAAAATATTAATTCTCTGTTCCAAAGAAGCTTTATCCTTTTAGCAAATCTAACCTTGACCCAGGTTTAGTGGAGAACTTACTGAGTGCCAATGTATGGCCCTTTTTGTTCCCTCCAGTTCTTTAATCAATTGTCTTCTGCTCTTATAAATTTAATTAGAAAAAATAAGGATGGAAACTCAAAACTATTTGTTTGTCAACCTGCTATAAAAAAACAACAACAGATGGTTAGAAAACAGGAAGTTAAACTGAAACATATATAATTCTTCTTTAACGAACCGGTCCTTGGGAAATATTCCATATACTACCTTTAAAAAATGGGAGGATACTTTAGTTTGCCCTAAACCATGTAAATTGGTTTTTTAATGGATATATAAAACAGTTGTTGAATCATACACAAGGTGCTTTCACATAAAAACAATTTATAATTTTCTTGCTACCAGAGGAATGTTAAACATCTGGGGAATAAGGTTAAAGGTTAAAGGGAATATTGGGATAAAGGTAATCACCACCTGCTCACACTAAAACTAACATTTATAACAGTAAAGGCCATAGAAGAGAATATGTTAAAAATAAAGTTCAGTAAGCTGATTGAAGCAGGTCCCCACTAGGGGTGGTGGTAGCAGGGTTAAAAACAAAGAAAAAAAATAAACCTTCCTCTCTTTTTCCGGGACTTGTTGGAAGTCTTATTGTTTATTGTGGTTGCATTTATTGCAAGATTTTTCTCCTTTTGATGATATAAAAACTCTCACCTGCTGTGGGAAATCTGTCTTGGAAATCTCTTGCAACATCAGGAACCAGAAACACTCTTTTAGCAACAAATGCACAACAAATCTCAGCGATCAAAGATGTTTCAAAACTCAGTTTTGCCCTGTTTTGCTCTGCTCTCTCAAGACTTCTGTGGCTTGGAGCATCAATAAAGCAGTCTCTAGTCAGTCAGAGTCAGCAGTGAGTGTGTCTGTCTGCTGATCATCAGTGACAGCCTCCTCAGCTCGCTCTTTCAACACTTTGATCACAGTTATGAGAAAAGAGGCCAAGTAAAGGATAGGATCGCTCTCTGCAGATTTAACTGCAACACTGGAATACGAACAAAGGGAAAGAAATCACAACAAGTTAGGGTGATGTTTTAGATTTAACTACAGCTTAACTTTTTTTTTTTTTTAATCAGAAACAGGTAAAGCTTATTGGCTACAATCTTATGGGAAAGTCTGTTCAAAAGATGAATGTTTGATATTGAGGAGTCATTTTTGAACAATTTGTGATGTCATAAATTGCTATGCATAGCATTATTTCTGTATGATTTATAAATATTCTGTAAATGCAGCACTTATGTTTTTGTTTGCATGTAATAGGGTATGAATGGACACTTGAGAAAAAATGTAAAAACTGCAGAGGAAACAATGTTTTTGGATTTCGTTTGGGTGTTGTTGTTTATCAGTAGATAATACAAATATGAATATCCATTGAAATATTAATTGTTTCTTGCAATTCAGCAAAATGTACTTCAACAAATTGTACTCTCTTGGACCCTTTTCACTGGCTGATTATTTTCCGAAATTACTACATCTACATTTTCCTGTCAGTCTATAACTTTTAAAGAAAAGTGACAGTGATTCTGTTGTCGTAGCGTGTAATCTGAAATCTAAACCTGATGGCTAAAGTTTTGAGTGTGTTTTCTTTCATCACCACCTCAGCTATTTCTCTCTAATGCCTCTATTAAGAAATTACACCTTTTGGTTCTGGCATCATTTGTTTATAGTTTATTAGATTTCCATGCAGGATGAAGTTCTCAGAGTTCCTGCTACTCTTCTGGAATGTACATGACGACCTGAAGTGTGTTTTGACTTGTTGGTTTAAAATCGACAGCTGCCAAGTGCACTTCTCTTAAGGACACAATTTCAGGCTCCAAGACAACCAACCAAGCTCCAAGACAACAAGAAGTTACCTTGGTTCTTTGCTGCTAATATTACAGAGGTGCTTTAAAGCTTTGAGGCACACCATCTCACTCTAAACTCCTCTGAGAGTCACAGACGTTCTAAAGTTGGATTATGAATAATTAGCACCGCATTAAAAACATCACAGAGTGAAAAATCTCATTTACAGGAGCATCAGGAAGAGTTAAGGAACAACTGGGCCACATTAAAATGGAGGTTGGGGAGAGTGTAATTGGAATGTTGAGGCCTGTGCATGCTCTGCGGCTCATAGTCTTCTTATTTATGCATAAACATGATAGGAAAAAACAAACTTAAATTTGAAGGTGAAGCTTTGAAGTGCTGCAGAGACCAGAGACATTCACATACTGTGAATAATACAACCTGCAGCCAGGTTTGTTTTTAACTTCTTGTTACCACACAGACATAACTGGAAGCCTCACATAATTATGTATGAGACAAAACAAAATGCATGCACACACAGGTTTTACTGCACAAAGTCATGCCCTAAAGGGCTCAAAGTTTAAGAGCCAATATTTCCACCTTCCTTCGCCTTGGCTGAGAGAGCAGGCGAGCATTCCTATCCATGAAAACAAGGATTTAATAACCCTGATTCAAAGTCAGAAAGCACAGGACTCAAAAAATGTACCTAAAATGCTATTTGCATGCAGGGAGAGTGCAAATGAATGACTAAAAACAAACTAGTGAGATGTAATGAAAGCATACAGTATGACCTGTACTCATATACTACTGCTTTTTGAGTGGGAGTATAAGACTTCATAAGGTCTTTTTTTCATATATCCTGATCATAATTATGAATAAACAGTGATTGTATTCAATCTTGGTTCTACTAAAAGGCTACAAACAAACCCCAGAGTCAGTTTAAACTGCACTATGGATACACACGTTCTTGATTCCAACAAATTAATTGTTATTAGTTGGATGTTTAAGGCTTTTTTCTTGCAAACTTGAATAGGGGCAGAAACCGGTGGGTGACTTACGATACAATAGGATACACAATAGTTGTCCCAGTGATCCTGCGATAAACACTATATTGTTAAAGAATCATGTAATGATACATAACAATATCTGATTAACTAAGACTAAGACTACGTGCAGGATTAATGTGTTTATCCACTTGTTTTTCTGGAGATGAAACAATGTTTAAATTCTCTAAATCTTATAAAGAATGCTTTAAAGCTGTAATTGTACTGTAAATAAGAGTGACTGGTGCATTTCTTTAGTTTCTTCTTAACGCTGTCTAAATTTCCGCGTCTCTCTTCTAGTACTAAACCGTTGTCAACTGCCGTGTTTATTGACAGCGCCATATCATGGAGTTATGAAGAAGTCAGTCAAATCTAAGCGCCTTATTTATTTATTAAATAAAAATCCCGATATTTAGCCTCTGTATATCTATATCTGTATCCCCAGGTCAGGTTAAGTCTGGAAAAAACAACTGAACAGAATTTGCAAACAAACCAACACTTCTCACCTTAATGGCGTAGTTGACCAATGGGTCTTTGGCGTTGGAGGCAGTGTAGTAAACAGCATCTCCGGCCTCACAGCATGGTTTCCCAGTAGTCAGTCTGAAGTGGGACCAGCTGTCAGTACCAAATCTCAAGTGATCCTTCTGACCAGCCATGAAACGGTCCTCACACTTTGTTGCCAGCTTCTTCAGAGTGTCTGTGTGGAGTCCCCGGATCCTTCCCACAACCTCGTCCCAGCTGTCCAACCCCCTGTACAGAGCAGGTCGATGAGCTTTGGATCCTCCTCCTCCTGCAGCAGCACCTCGACCTGTTGTTCGACCCCTCCCAGCTAAGGATTCTGTGCTTGGATAGACTCTCCTCTCTCTTCCAGTGGTGCTACTGTGAGCAGCAGATCCAGGTTGGGACACCAGGGAGGACAGGCTGTTCGTTGGACGGCCCTTGCTGACAGGAGTAGCAGCTGACGGTCTCTCTAAGGAGTCTCCGCTCTCGTGGTCGTGAGCTCGATGAGGCTCAGAGCTCAGAGAGGAGCTCTGACTCGCTGTCTCCCAGGTGGAGTCTAAATCGTACAGTGGGTTGGCGACACTCAGGTTGGTGCCTCCAGGTTTAGCTTCAGCTCGAGGTCTAAGTGCCCCCTGGTGTTGTTCTCTGCCTCCCAGGCTGGGTTCGGTACAGGAGTGAGGTATTGACTTTTTAGGTAAGGGTGGGGGTGTGGCTTTGGGAGCAGGCTGTTCGGCAAGACCTTCCAGGTCGATGGAGGCCAGGGTGTCGTTGGATGCTTTGATGTTGCGTGGTTGTTTGAGTGGGATCATGTTGGCTCTGGATTGACCTGGAGAAGAAAAAAGACAAAATTATAAACACTAATAAAAATCCACAACCTCCTCAACCTAACATCTAACCTCTAACTTGTTGCATTTTAAGATTATGAAATTATGTTGCACTCAAAGCAGATCTGTGATCACTTTATACCAGGTTATGGAAGAAAAACCTGAAAGTATTGATTTTATCTTTCTGAGAACAAGCTCCTAGTTGCAGTTAAGAAGAGTATTTTATTTCTGTGCTTTGATTCATTGATATATTTTTGTGAAGGCATGTTGAGGTTAAATGCAAAAACGTCAAGAAAAGGCAGAAGTTCAGAAGTTTAGAGATCTGTAAAAGGAAAATTGGAATGTTCAAGCATGATTTTTATGTTATCAGTGGGGAAAAAAGGACAAATCTTTTTTGTATGATCTGTGAGGGTTAAAAATAACATGGATCACTCCTCGCTCTTCCACCATCAGCATCATCCAAGCTCCTTGACTCTCCCACATGTCATTTCAAGCCGCCCACTGGCTCCCTGCCTCTCATGAAGTTGAGTGGCCGACACGAGGTTGAGTGCTGCAGCACGTGCATGAGCCGGTGGCCCCTGAGGAGGACTCGATCCAGAAAAGCAGGACAGCTGGGCACAAGTTTACCCCTTAACCATCCAGCTGCCTGGCTCAATCTGCAGCTCTCTTCTTAAAGAGGCAGCGTGGAGAGCACTTTTATCAGAGGGCTCTGAGTGACCTTATTTTTCTGGGATGGCGGCAGGAGGGAATTGGAGGGCTGAGCAGTTGATTGGACTCCCTGGACTTCCTCTGGAGTTGAGGACCACTGAGGCAGACAGGCCTGAGTCACACATCTGATAAGATGAAAGGAGCAGAGGTGTCTCTCCGCTTGCATGATGGGAATGAAACGGTCGGCTGAATTTATATGAGGGGGTGTGCAACCCATACTGCACAGCTTTTAACTCACCAGGGAGCACCCTGGTCCTTGAAGATCCCCAAGAGAGGCTCCTGTTGTTTTTCAAAGTCACATCTTACACCGTTTCCTGGCCCTTTGGTAAACTCATCTGCTTGAACACACGTTTCTCTTAGCCCAGTTCAAATGCCTCTGATTACAAATTCTTAAAGAGCATGAGGAACCCCTCGTGTGTGTCACACTAAAGCCACCTCAGGAGAAGCAGGAGAGGCCTTACGAAAGAGCAGTCGGGATAAAGTAAATGAGTCTTAGTAATCCTCCCTGGAACGGCTGTATTTGATGTGTTCCTCCTCCAATCTGCAGTAATCCATCTAGGAAAACAAGCGTCCACTCCTCCACTCGTGGGGATCTTCTGTTGCAGTGATGTGGCCGTGACTTAACTTAATTACATAAAACCAAGTAAGTGTTTTCATCTCAAAATCAACACAACTGATCACATTCATAGTGTAATGATAGGATTTAAGGAAGTATGAAAATATCTCCATTTAGATTGTTTTGGTAAAATTGTATTAAAAATACATATATAAAAACAACTGGGCTGCAACCAATCATCATCAACATGATTGAAAAATGAAACATTTGGAGAGAATATTGTGAGACAATCAAGAGAAAATGGAAAAGCTGACATTCTCAATCCAGTTTTCTTGCCCTGCCAGATTAAAATTAGTGGCTTAATTAAAAAAAAAAAGTATTATTACTGTTTTTGGAGACTATATTTTTGTTTTTCTTTTACTCTTTTCCCCTAACTAAAAAGCGTATGTTTCTTATATAACTCTTTTGCTGCTGCTTTTCACATCTTTCATCCAAATTTAGGTCTTACATATTTGAAAAACCACATTTCAAGCCAAACAGGAAGACAGATGTGTGTGGAGCTGGAGATTATTTGGCTACAGCAGTTTCAAATTTTTAAAAAATTGCTGTTTGAAATACTTACGTAGTCCCCTTCCCCCACCAAATAAAACTCTATTGCAATACTCCATCAAGGTAGTTTCCAAACTTTAGAGATCACAGTCTTTGATATTTGTTTAGCAAGAGGATGAAAGAACTTGTTGCCACAGCTGAGTGATCACTGCTCAGCTGTCGTGCTGCACCAAAACTAACTGTAGCAAGAGGAGGCGATGGAGGAGGTGGGCAGAATAAAGAGAAACAGAGCAGAGGAACGAAGCGAGAGTGGAGGAGTGGGTGGCTAGAGGTGGTATAAGTGAGGGAATCGACTGAGGAAGAACAACACAAAGAGGTGAGGAGGTGAGCAGGAAAGGTAAGCAAAGAAAGGGAGGATGAAAGAGAGAAATTCAGAGAGTTGTGGAAGAAAAACAAGAGAAACAAGCCTACCTCAATTCCACTAATGCCTCAAAGTTTTCAGGTAAACGCAGTGCAGCTGCTGCGTGGGGATACAGAGGGCAACGCTTTGCTCTGCTTCCATCTCTGAGTCTGTGTGGAGCCAGCAGGCAGGCTCAATGCTCGCACAAATACTGGCGATTTCTCAGTGAGTGAGGCAGCGAGTGCTCTGCCTCCTACTGCCTCCTGATGCTCTGATTAAAACACTAATGTGTGTGTGTGTGTGTGTGTGTGTGTGTGTGTGTACTGTATATACAGCCAGTGAGAGAGAGAGCACTTGTGTTTACTAAGTGAACATGATTCTTGTTAGAAATGTGACAACAGGGGGTAATTCCTGAGCTGTAAGTGGACCGCAGAGAGCGGAAGCAAACCAGTTCTACTTTTTATAACTCTGACATATAAACTAAGCAGTACACAGCATGGTACAACAAGGAGAAAGCACGCCTCAAATCTGTGATATGAAACCCTAACACGTCTCCCTGAACAGAAGAAATAAACTTCATGTTCTGTCTTTTGCTTCATTTTTAGCATTCAAAGGAGATAAATAAGGCTGCAGATGATCCTCATGCATCATTAAAGGATTCTCAAATCACATCCACTGAGCTGTTTCTCAGATTCAAACACAGGGTGTGGAGTTTGCAAACCCCTGAAAACAAAACTGTTGTTTGTCAATAAGAGAATTCTTCTGAACATGAATCAAAAACTAATAAGCCAAAATATTATGACCACACGGTTATCCTCCCATAGACTCCATAGACCGTATGTCTTTGTTCAGCACACCCCACAGATGTTGGACTGAGATCAGATCTGGTATGGAATTGGGGATTGAGTGAACACTCTCTTGCTCCTCCAGGTCATGTTCTTTCATAGCTTTGGGGTCCAGTTTCTGCTGCTAATGTGTTCATTTCTTAAATTCTTTCATCAGTGGACAGAGGTCAGCATAGACACCCTGACCAGTCTGCAGCTACTTAGCATTTAGGGCTCCAGTAGCTCTTCTGTTGGATCTGACCTGCCTCCATAAGTGCATCAGTAAGGCTTGGTTGTCCATGACTATGCTGCAGTTTTCCCTCCTTGAGCCGCTTGTGATAAAATCTAGGGATGGACATTTCAAGCAAAAATACTATTCGATAGTCATGCTAACGACTGGCCAGTTTTCCTAACAGCCATCACCCCCCTGCAGAGATGAGGGGGTACAGATCCATTTAATGACTGTGCTGTTTATGGCTAGTTAATTAGTTAATGCTAATTAAATGCTATTAATAAAGTGATATGACCAGTATTCTAGTTTTAACTATCAAAGTTATCTTTTTTTCATAGAAGTTCCTGTTTGTTTTTCTCCAGCTTTAAATCTCACAGTGCCGCACTTCCTTTTCTGTTAGCTGGCACTTTTGCTTTCTCAAATTATTCATAATATTTTTTATTTTATTGAATACATTTTTTTGTCTGGCTCTCGTGGGCAAACTGGAGGGGTGCAGCATGTTAACAAATTTAATATGTATATTTAATAAATATCCCCGTAATATTATTTGATCAGGGAGGGAAACTTAAACGATGGAAACCTCTGTGCAGGACTGCGTTATTAAAAAGTCTGACCTGATGTGAGAAGGATCACTTGCAGGAAATATTATAGATCAATATCAATAATTAACAGATATTAACATGAAGAAGAATCTTTGCAAACTTAAGTAGCATTCATGGAGGCAGAGAGAGACTGAAGTACTTGGGTGAGAGTCTGTTATCATTGTTTCAGGTAGAGTCGGGGAGAATTCAGCTGAACAGAGTGAAGCAGTAAATTTTGAAAAATAATGCAATATATATCACAGGAAAGAAAAAAATGTGATGTCACTTTTTGCCAATATTGTGCAGCCTTAACAACCATTGCGGCAGAACTCTTTGATATCATTTCTGATGCCAGGTATTGGACCAGTGAATCCCATGAGATGAAATAATAGTCACAAGAACTATTTGATTTATCATTACGAAAGGTCATTTTAATATTTGTAAGTCATGACTCATCGCTAGTAAAAACCACTGCAGAATGAGAACACCTCATGGAAGTTTTGGAGATCCTCTGACCCAGTTATGCAGCCATCATAATTTAGTCACTAAAACAAAATAATCAATGATTTTCACTTCTAAATAAGCTACTCTGTGAATCCACTCTTCTGACTCCCCTCACTTTGGCCATTAACCCATGTAATCTCAGGTTACATGACTTCTCTTTTTCTTCCGGAGAAGTCTTGTGAGAATGTGTGAAAAGTATGCAAGTGAATAATTCATGTTAGAAGTTCAACAGACTTTCATGTCTTTTTCCAAACTTGACTTGATCAATGCCATGTCAGACCATTAGAAAGCGAAACTGGGATCACAATTAGTGTCAGATACAGAAAGGAGATAAAAGCTTTTGTGACATTTACTGCCGTGCCGTGGTCAATTGTGCGCTACATGTTCTTTTAATAAGTCATTAGTGTGGCTCTGCTCTCAAGACTTCATGTTTTCAAAACCCAGCAAAGGTAATGAGACACAGACGAATACAAAGAAAATGATTTAGGTGAAACAGGAAAGTTAATCTGCTGATTAATGTGAGAGAGAGAGTTACAGACTATATGATCCTGCAAGTCCAATAAATCTACATCAGTAAAGCAAATGAGCCTAATGAGACATGGTCACAGTGAGAGAATGAATCACCTGGAGGATAAGTTTCCACCTCTTGCAGAAACAACAAGTTATTAAGTTATTCCAGATTCAGAGCTGCAGGCTGAGGGTGACAGGAGGTGTCAGGATTTGAAGCACGAGCTGTTTTTAGCGGGGAATAAATTACACCTTGATGTCACACAAAAAGGTGAGGGGAAAGTGAGGAAAGGTTAGAGCTGTTGTTAGAGCTGCATTTAAAGTGTCAGTCTGGAAATATACATGCAATGACTCCAAAAATAACCTCTGTGCAGATGATACTTAGCACAAAAAGTTAAGTAAATTTCTGTTTAGTAGATTGTTTCTTTATTTTAACAATTCTTCTTTGCAATAACTCTCATATTGTTGTAAAGTCTGTTTATTTCTCTTTTAAATGGTGCCACATTTGTAAGGAACATGCATTTGCAGGATGAGCACCAGAGCTGAGTCTGCAGGTTGTGCTCATGAGAAATGTGCCAAATTTTTGCCAATGCCAAACAGCTTGTTCCACAGATCAGGCACCTGATTGGCAGCACCTGCGGACACCAGAAGCTCATTGGCAGAGAAGACAAATTTTTCATTTGGCAACATTTATAAGGGAAATAAACAGGCTTTCCATCAGTCTAAGATTTATTGCAAAGACTTGTTGTAACAACAAAAAAATGATCTGCTTTTATACACAGGACAACTTTGTAATGCTTATGGTTCATGTGTAAACTCTTTGTAATATAGATACAAGAAACACAAGTTACAGAAAGCTGAAATAATCCTCCTGAATGTGTGATTCTTACCTAGGTTGCTGTATGTGGCACTGCACTGGCTGGAGGCTGTAGAGTGGGAGTGATGGGAGTTGTTCCCGTCTTCTTCCTCTGGCTCTCCCTGGCTGGTGCTGCCCTCACTGGCAGAGGCCGGTGTCGTACCCTGGTTGGCATGGCCCTCCTCTCTCTCCCCGAACACCAGGCCCAGATTCACTTTGGCAGGCAGGGGGATAATACTGGGCAGCTCTCGGTCCCTGGCATTACTGGCACTGACTGGTACCTGGCTGTAGATGAAAAAGAAAGAGAGAGAGAGGAGTGGTTCACTTAATAATGAAAATGTAGAGAATTACTTCATCAACGGTCTGACGGACTGGTTTTGCTTCTTTCTCCCTGTGGCTGAAAACTATGGTATTTGTTTCCAACTTTTTTTAGATTGCTCATTTATCTTTTGATGTCAATTCAATTAAGTTATGCATGAAAATCTCTGCAAAACAAGTCATGAAAGAGTAGGAGATTACTTCTCTGGCAGAAACAAATACGTTTGTTCATAATAAAAATTCTTCAAACTGTCGGTTTTCTGAAAGGATGTGAAAAAAAAAACTATACAATCACACATCTCATCCTATCTAGTCAGAATCTCTTTATCTGCTCACTTCTTTCTTCTCTAAAAGTGATGAACTGGAGCCAGCACAGCTTGAAGAGGAAGCTTTTGAAGCCTGATATGTGGTTCCTAAAACTACACATACACTGCTAGAGGGAAGGTGGAAGAAAAAGGCAAAGCAGGTCAAAAGAGTGTGTTTGATTATGTTTGAAAGCACATTCTGTGAAAGTGGGTGGCTGTTATCTGTGACAGACTGATTAAAGGGTTAGATTTTCTGGTTACACTCTTAAATATGATTATAAGGTGTCTTAAAATCAGATGGTGAAGACAGCTGGTGGTGGATATGGAAGCAAAAGAAACATGAAACTGTACAAGAGCTGTGACAAATGAAAAAGCACATTTGATCTGCTTGTCTGCATGGTGGCGTATTTCAAGAGCATTACTTTGAACACACTCTGTTTCTCAATGATGCTTCTCTCTCTGCTTTGTTTCACTCAATGTTTGTGTTGTAGCACAAACACAATGAATAAGAAGTGATGGACACTCAAGTTCCTTATTACAACATGCCACTTCATAATGAGCTGTAGCCACTGGAAATCTGGGTCACATCTAATAGTAACTCAGGGTGTGTTAACACCACAGACTTGAGATTGCACACTGACTCCAATCACAGTGTGAAAGCCTCGGGGAGGCTCTGAAGAGACTTGTCATCCAGTGTGGCTTGTTCCTGACAGAGATGTGGGAGTTGTGCGGGAGGTCTGCCTCCTATGTGTCTGCACTAAGAAAATGACACGACCGCAACTGGCCACAGGGCCGAAATCCATCATAGTTTTATTACACTGTGAAGCAAAAATAAATATCTTCTGACATATCTGGAGGTGGTTGAAAACCAGTTTGTATTCAGAGTTACCATGCAAGGAGTCTGACCAACAGAAGTGTTAGTGCTGCCAGTGATGTGTCAACTCAGTCTGGATAGGAAAAGAAAAATGGGGTAAACAGCACAGGTTTTAAATACTTGTAAAAGCAACTTGAACAGATGAAAAAAAAACTGCTAGAAAACTGCTCAAGGGAAATGTTGATAAAGCTTGTTGATTTTTAACTAATCTGTCAACTGTTTTTGTCTTAATTATGAGTTGCAACATCTCAACAAAAGACAAACACAGTATAACACAGAGTAAAAGTTTACGAATAATTCTTAATCCCATTCCTAACTATTCAAAAGTGGTCCCAAGAACTTCTAAATAACATATGATATTGGATATTGGTTCCAACGTTGACACAGTCCTTAGTCATGACCAATTAAAGAGAAGTTTACTGAGAACAAGTCTGTGTGGACACCTGTGAGTCATTGATGTTAGTCTGACACAAAAACACCAAACACAGAGCCTTTGGTTTAATAAAACCTTTCCTTTCAGTTTCACTGCATCTTCAAAATACAGCCAGATTTCTTTTTTATAGACACTATCTCGCTCTCTCATGCAGAATAAACCCCAGCAGCTGGTACTTCTTGGGAAGTCATCTGAGATACCTCTGATCACAGTAAATAATGATGATACTTGAAACATGATACTCAGAGCGACCTGCTAACCAGCCTCTCATCAGATAAGAGTTCAGCAACAGTCTTACAATGTGACCTGTGTGAGACAGTACAGCCTCAGGCCACCTGGGTGGTGACCACCCATGCTGGATTGCTTTCTGAGTAGACTTTAACCCCCTTTATACTGCAAAGAATACCTGCAAGCTAGCTCCTACATGACAGTGCCTTTAGTGAAGCTGCAGCGCAGTTACAGGTTTACTTTCTGTAAGTCTGCTTCATTTATTTATCTTTTCGATACTAAAATACATCTTCAGGTGGTTCTAAAGAGGTCACAGAGCTGGATTTATAGCCTCAGGTTGATATGGGTTGGGCTTGATGACAGTATTATTTGTAATTTCCAGAATCAGATGTGTCACTTCCTCGTAATGTTATCATGACAACATAAGTTACTGTTATGACTAACCTGTGATCACTTGCAAAAATCCCTGTGTAGAAAAAATGAAGCTTAAAAAATCACTGAAGTTTTTGTGTGTCTGAGTCTCGAGGTCCGTAGCACATTCTTTAGTCAGGACAGATTCATTTATCACTAAGCGAGCAATTTTTGGTTTTACCATGTTGGGTTTTGAAGACATGTGATGCAGAAAAGAACATTAGAACATTTAAAATGGCCCATTTTTCTCAAAAAGTGGGCTACAAATTTAAAAATGGATCAAGAAAAAGCAACATTACTTGACATAACTCTAACACTGATCTCTAATTTTTTTAGTTTCATAATAAAGGTCAACAAAGCTATTATTTTTCAAACACATATTAAAGCTATTCTTAACTGCTCACCTTGCTGTTACTTAATATTTGTGGACAAGTGTCTGGGAAAGATGTAAACATGTTCTACAAGGAGCACAAAGATTATTGGCCATGATATAATAATAATAATAAAACAAAAGAAAACAAAAGAAAACAAAAACAAAAAACAAAACAAAAAAAAATGAGCGCTGGAAGAAAACAGAGCTGCTCGTGTCTGTCTCTGCCCTGGGGATTTGTGTCTGAGCAGAGCATCACATCTGATGAGTGTATGATCTGTCTCTGTGAAGCATGAGCCCTCTGTGTCTATTTCACAGTGAGCTGATCAATAGCCTCTGGGATGTCAGTGCATTACTTTTGCACTTGCCAGGAGTAGAGAGTTGGTATAAAAAGGCTTTTTGTTATTGTGAGAAGAAAGATAATGTAAAGAGTGGATTAAAGATTGAGTTACAGTGCTTTTACAGTGTTTTAGAGTCAAATACAGCATAAAAAATCCTGAAAGCCCAACTGGTGTGCTTTAACTCAGCTTCCTCTTCTTTCTTCCCTTTCTACCTGAATAGATGTCACTTTGTAGTTACGGTTTTAGCTACCTGGAAGTCCTATAATTTATAAAAACCTCCAGAATACCAAACTACAAACAGTTAAATGTCAGCTACAACTGTCAGAAATGGCACTTAGTCAAAAGGAGATTATCTCCTCCACTTAATCCTGTATGAACAAAACATCCAGTGTGCATACACTCCTCGAGAAGCTCTTGACACAATAAATACCTTTATGGCTGCTACACGCTTCAATGTCAGGACCTAACTTGTTCAAACAGCAAGGGGCTGCCCAAGTGCATTTCACTGCCTCTCAAACCTCCACTGCATGAAAAGAACAAGCTCTTATACAAAACACCACAGTTAAAAAGAGTCTTCACACACAGTCAGCAAGACCTCAAAAGGCCTGGAGGTCACAGATATATGAAAGCAAACATCAAAAAAGGTTGAAAGTCTTACCCACTATAGTGGCTCACACAGCTTCCCATCTGGAAACTTGTGTTTGAAGTGAAGGTGAACTCACATTCTAGATATGTATTGTTCAGAATCCCAGTCTTTTGCTGTAACAGTTCTTCCCTTGTCTTCCTCTTCAAATGCTTTCACCTGTCTAAGGTAACGTGTGTTTGCCAGTGCTGGAGCACACGCCCTCTGTTAGCCAATAAAACTGCTTCCAGTCAGAAATCTGAAGAGTTAACCCTTCATCTGCCAATCAGAACAAGACAAAAAGTCTTCACAGTGACCTGTTTGTCTGTTGACTCATGAAGAAGTCAGGCGTTTAAGAAGCTTTTGCAAGTCATCTCACTTGTTGCTAAGATATTTGAAAAGGACCTTTTGTTATATGCTTAGCTATGTTAAGCTGTCATCTGTCAGCAACAGCAGTTATGTTAAAAACTTGTAATAAAACCAAGTAATGGAGGTTTCTTTGAAATAACTGCTTTATAATCTTCAGTGGATGCACTGAATATTTTTCAGTGCAAAACTTAAAGTCGTCATGAATTTGAAGAACTCATTTAAAAGTCTTTAAACCTGAAAAACCTGGCTGCTAATTACACTGAAGTGACTTTATTTCACAGAGAAGACTTCCCCGTTCATTGTTAAAACACTGTGAACTATTTCAGCACATTCCACACCAAAATCGACTTTTTGTTCACCCAAGACTACATACCAATACCTGAGAGAAGCATCAAATAGACAGTGGAATAACTATAATCTACTGCCAGGGAATACTGTAGTTACTTATTGACAGTTCACAGTGAAAGCTATGAACAGAAGGTTATAAAAACACATTTATGGCTGTCTGGCATAATGACAGTAAGGTACACTAGTCAAAGGTGAAATACTTAAAGATGTCTACTTTTGACCAGGATAAAAACCCCATTTCCCATGAGCAACATCACCCAGCATCTTAAAGACGTGACTTTGGTCAAGTCATGCATTTGTTTAAGAGGACAGAACTTCGTTTAGACACTACTTTTCTTTTTTAAGACAACTTTTTCTGGGATGTAAAGTGACGAGGTAATGTAATTATTGTAGTTACGTAGCACTACTGTTTGAAGTGTAACAGCAATCAAACTTTGTAAACTCAGTTTGTAGCATCGTTTAGTGAACAGAAGGTGAGCAGACTATCTGTTTAGTGTTACTCACAACCCGGGGCTCTGAGATATGTAACGTTAGTGAATCCTCGTTCTGTTCTACCACTGATTATCTACCAACAACAACCTCACCAAGCAAAGCAAACAAAACCTCGCTCTTGATTCATTCACAGTATAACTGCTGTATTGTAATGCACATTATCACAAACACCTTAACCTGTGCTACAGCCTGTGCTCTCTCACTCTCCTGTTTAACTTTCCTCTACTCTTCTGTCCTTTTCCTTTTTGTCAGTCCAGCTCCAGTGTCTAACAGTACAACAAAATAAACCCAGGAAATAGTTTATTTATAGAAAAAGGACAGATCTTGCTTCCAACTTGGTAAACTCACTTATCCCTGCCAATCTTTGCTTATAGCATTTAAAAATAACCATTATTTGTGTTTATAATCTCATTTAAAATTGTGGATTACAAACAAGAAAATACATCAAGTCAGACTATTTCAAGATCACCTATCAAGTCCTCACAGAGCCTTTGAGATTAAAAAGAAGAAAATGCAGTTCTTGCAACAGCTGTTCGGGACTTTAATAATGAGCCAGATGTCCAGTGTGGTGTTCATTGCCTTATACAAATGAGGCATACATAAAATATGAGGGACACTTAATTACTTACTCCTGTCTTGTTATAATGGACAATTTAGTTTGAGCTCACTAGGAAAGAAAAGCCACTGTGTTATTTCGCTCATTGTGACTTGTTTAGTTTGGAGGACACAGACCAAGCACACACTTCATTTTTCTTTATTGAGAAATCCGTCATCCTCTCTGCCCTGACTAATGACCTGTAGATTTTTTTATCACCCTTTTTGCCAATAAACTGGGCACTCTGTAAAATATTCAGTACACCATATTATTCTCAATTGTAGCATGGTATTAACCCGACATCACACATTAATAGCAAAACCAGTGTGTACTTGATTCCCATTCCTTTTCTAATCAAGGGTGTGGAGTAACAGGAAGCCGTGAAAGAAAGAAAAGATGACTTGAGCTGAAGCTTGAAGAGGTGAGAAAACGCAGTGAAATTAGAAAAGAGACAGAATGGGGCCAAGCTTTTGACAGGATGGAGGAGAGAAATACACGAGAATCCAGAATACTTCAGGCTCAAAGAGAAATGTGGAGGGAAGGAGGGAACAGAAGAGGAGCACAAATTACCTGAGAAAGATGACGTGACTGTGGGAAGCCAAGGGTTTGTAAATAAAGCAGTTGATATGAGGGTGGTGGGAGTGTTATGAGATGACAAGTAAGGGTAAGGTGGAAGTCAAAGTGGGACATCAGGTGAGAAAACAACAAAAAACAAATTCCAACTTACACATGCGGTTAGGTAAACACAACAACTGTACAAAATTTAGTGTCTGCTGGATTTAAAGCGCTTCCCTACAAGATGTGGAAACTGCCATGCCACTGTTTTTGACTGCTGCCTGGTTTTCCATTTGATGTCAAATTCATTAACTGGACAATTTGGATCAGTAACAATTACGAATACTGACACGTATCACATTTCTGACATCCAAGGAAAGACTACACCTAACCAAACCGCTGCCTCGACATCAATATAGGCATCAGCCCATACAAAAATAAATATATTTACAACTTGGTATTGATAACTGTTTCGGTTTTGGTACTTGATATCTATACATGTAACAGGGTTGAATATCCACTTTTGAATTTAAATTACATTCAGGGCAAAAGTTTTACACAGACCTTTGTATTTCAACCATGTTTATCTCTTGTTGGATAGCAGAGTGTACTAAAGGACAAGGCTAATGCATCCATATATCCTTCAATTACACGCTAAAATAAATTGAAGAAGGTGGAAGTGGATCCCAACCAAATTATTAGAAGCTTCCTAAAATCCAGTGGTTGTTGTTAACAATATGATTCCATCCGGTTCAGTCACAGGATCCCTCACTAAAAAGTTAAATGTAAAGTATTTCCAAACATGAGTGGAGTTTGAGTTTATCTCACGAGGAAACAAATCTTGTGACTGAAGCAGGTGATAACACATGCGGTTAGGTGAACACAACAACTGCTGTTATACATAAACTGGATAGTGAAGAAAGCAGCAGGGCCATATTACCAGGGTAATAACATGAGTCTGTGCAAGTTTCTCATCTGGTTTGTGATCCCACTCAAGGAGACTTAACTAATTTGACAAAGACATAAACCCACTGTGTTAATTTCATGGCTCCCAAATACTCTTTGAAGGTAACTATGGTCTAAAATGCACATTAGCCTAGTTTTCACACTGCTACTTCCACCGTCGCTTGCACCACATGGTTGCAAGAACTTAGTAATTCATCATGATTGGGTGTAAAGCTGATTTGACCAACAGGGGGGCTTACTGAAGCTTCTTGCCAGGCAAAAAGACTGTGGCCTCAACTCCACCTCTTTGCAAGTTTCTTGCTTTGTCAGAATTTAGTTGGAGTCAACATATTTAATATGGTGGCCACCATCTGTGGGTGTCTTGGTAACAGAAATCATCTGGTGATTTCACAGAGACAATATCTCTGCTTTACACCAGCATGTATGGCAGGTGTATCATGAAGAGGTACATAAGAATCTGATTTGGTGAGTTGTCATTTAATTGTAAACACTAAATCAGTTATATTTTACCTCACTTGGGTGTTTGTAAACTAGTGCCAAAAAGAGGCAGGAACCAATTGGTTTTTATTTTCCAGCTAGGCACTGAGATAAGTGGAACTTCAGGAGCAGTACTTTCAGCTTAAGCCTAGCCTCATGAATGCGTTTTTGTTTCCCTGCTGCAGCACCTATCTGACTGATTACCATCTGCCAGCACCACTGGACGCTTAGCTTCACTTCTCAGAAAAACAAGCTATGGTTCTCCAGGTTATCTTAGTCATATCTTAAGTAAGTTTTCTGGAAACTTGCCCCAAGATATTAGACAGAAAGAGCAGAGGAAGGTCAAATTCGAGTGATGAACTTTGAGTAATGTCTGAATTCAGTTTTGTTTTATTTGATTAGGACACTGCACATCAATCAACATTTTTGCAAACATGTCAACATAAATATGTTAGAATTAGCATAATACTATATTTTATTTCTTGGTCTAAGGCAGGTAAGAAGTTAAAGCAAGTACACCGCCTAAAGCAATGCTAAATGAAGTCAGGGTTTGGATGAACTGTTGTGGGTTAACTTGTAACACACTGAGTTCCCTGCCAAAAGGGAAGACAGCTGAGACAGAGCCTGCTCTTCAGGTAATAGATGACATTAGGAAAGACACCACATAGGCGGAGCAGCCTGAGCAAGTGTGCGAGCAGACATGGCAAATTAAAATCAAACACCTCTAGAATATGTGATGAGGAATATACTTGATAAGGCAGAGATGCAACCTGGCACTTTGTAGAGGCAGCAGGCAAAGGTTTCAGTCTTAATTTAAAGCTAGGTCGCATGGATGCTCTGAGGGGAATGCTTGTGGTTAATGGTAATACAGCACTGAATGTAAAATAATTCATTAGACCTGCGAGGGGAGTTCTGATAGACATTAAAAATTCAACTTCAAGCCTCAAGATGAAGGTATATTAAAATTTATTGGAGTAAAATTCACCTTACGGTGGCTTAAAGAGACAATTATTTCTAAATGCTGCTCTATTTTCTGGTGTAAGACCCTCATAATGTGTTTCAGTTAAAGAGCAGCAATCCCAGATCTGATATCTCATCATCTTTGATCCCTGAGAATGGAGAGAGACTTAGCTATCTTCCTTTTTTTGGCTTTAGATTTTTTTTTTTTGTGGTAAAGTTGAACTTTCCAGAACAGTTTGTTCAATTTATAGGTTTAATGTTATGTTGCTTTCTTTGTTTTGCTTATCATTTTTGACACTGTAATGTTTATTTGTTTGTGTTGATGTTAGAACTATAAAATGTTTATCTTCAGATATGGAAACTGAATATTACAAAACATTTGTAGATATATACCTTGAATTCTTGTTGATGGTATCCCATCCATCTGTGTTTGAGGGGCTTCCTGGTTCCTTGCTCTCCTCAGCGTTCAGAACTGTGTTGTCTTTGAACTCCTCTACTCGAAGTTCTCCCTCTCCATCCCCAGGTGAACTAGTGCTCTCTGGTTTGTATGTGAAAATGATCGTCGGCTTCTGACTAGGATCCTCTGGTTTTGCTTCAGTGAACCAGTGATGCTGTTGTACTGGTGGTGGTGGAAGCATGTGAATGACTGTTCCATCAAGCCCAACCAGTTTCCCTTTCTCCTTCTCCCTCTCCGCCCTTTCTTTCTGCTCATCCTCATCTTTCCGTCGACGAAAAAAGCTCTTAAAGGAGATCCAGCGTTTGGGTTTGGCACTATCTGCTGAAATTCGTCTCCCCTCCCCATTTGGGCTTATTTCACCTTCGTTTGGTCGTACAGGAGAGCTGGAGGCAGAACTCTTAGTCCAGTTACTGAAATGTCTCTGAAGGATGTTGGAAGCATGGTAAGGGGATGATGTTGATCGTGGAGGGGGGAAGGGGGCATTGGGCTCCAAACGGGAGCTGGACAGTGGTACAGCAGCAGAGGCGCTTTGTGATTTCGACAACACTTTTGTAGGTGTGTCCTTCTTAGGCTTAGAGAGACAGCTATCAGTTGTAGAAAAGAGAGACTTGGGTCTTGTTAGAGTCTCCTTCAAAGCATCAGGTGGAAGAGAATACAGCTCCTCAGAGCTGAGGGTTTTGGCTTGTGCTGAAGGTGTATCTGGAGGGGAACAGGGAGGCTGGATAGACGCAACAATTTGTAAAAGCACAGCACTGGCCTCCTCTCGATGGCTTCCCACAGTCCCAGAAGTCAAAGAAGAGTCTGTGTTCTCATTACTGCAAGGAGTGTCTTCACCCGCTTTGCAGATGCGTGTAACAGAATTAGTGCTGGGGCTGGTTTTGGAAAGACTCGGAGTAATAGCAGAGGAATTTGTTGCTGTAGCAGGAGAGAGGGCCCCGGCCGTGGAGCTTGTCACAGTGCTTGTCACAGTGCTAGAGTCTGTAGTGGTTCTAGGTTGTACATTTGGAGCTTTTGACACTGCTTCAGGTGAAGCTTTTGTCTCTTCCAAAGAGGCTCTCTCTGATGTGCCTTTACCAGAGACGGATTTCTCTGTTGTGGAGGACTGAACACTCTCAGACGACCCAATCTCTTCATAAGTATGGCTGGTTGCCCGACTGCTTACCCCTTTTGGCGGTGGCAGTTCCCCGCTGACTCCTAAGAAGCTCTTATACACAGCTAAGTTGTCGTACGCACTTGGATTAATAACAATTGGTACTTTAACTGCATTCTTGGAGCTTCGAGCGTAGGCTGGCTCATCTCTGATAATGATTGGAAAAGGAGGCATGCCTGCATTATTGAAACTGTTGAACTTGATTTCAGATAAATTTGGGGATTTCACTGGTACAGTCCGAGAAGAGGACAGCCCAGATATGGGAGAAGTGGGAGCTGACTTGTGGCTGCAGTGTTGAGAAGGAAAGGAAGGCCCAGAATTGCCTCCTACTCCTAGTTCCACTTTTGGGATCTTTTGGCGAGGACTTGTGCTTGAAGTCCAAACTTCCTGGTACCGTATGCTGCCCGACTTCTTCCGAGCTGGACCTGGAAGACCTGCAGATGTGGGTGATGTGGGCTTCACTGGACCGGCTGGAGACACAGGGGAGGTTGGCGATAGAGGTTGACCTGACGGAGTGCTACAGAATGATGTTGGGCTGGAAGGCACTGACAGGTTTTTGGGCTTTGGACTAGGGTCTGGAATCGGCTCGTCTTTATTTGCCATGGACGCTGATACGTCCACAACAGTGTAAGGTTTACAGATCAGAGATTTTTCTAAGTTCACCACACGATATGGTTTAGCTTGCTCCTCTGTGGGACTGAAACTGATTGTGACCGGCTGACCTGGAAGAGCCTGGGGCATTGGCATCCCTTCCCTGCCCTCTTGATCTTCTAATCTAATGGCAAGAACAGCTTTATGTGTTTCAGTCACCTTAAGTGGACTCAGTGCTCTGTGGACAGATTCCTTTTTAGGAGAAGTGCAGGGTATTGACGTCTTGGTTATTGGTGAATGTAAACCATTCCGAAGAGCACAGGGGGCGCTGCTTCCACTGCTGGATGTTGTCTGGGAATCCTCAGGTAGAGATGATGATGAATCTGGAGAAGTTGTTGACTCTGAATTTGACATGAAACCACTGCCTTGCATATCGTGGGGCCCGTAAGGAAGAAGAGCCCCATTAGAGTCCATGGAGGGGTACCCGTTCAAGATTTCATCGTAACTATCATCATAGTCCACTGCACAGATCCGCTGTAGAGAGCGGTTGCGAAGCGGCACAGTGTTCCACTTTTTTCCAGCAGCAAATGGAACAGGGGACAGCGTTGCAGCACGGAAGTTTGCAAAACGTGGTTGACCTCGCATACGTATCTCCATGGCAAGTAGCTCTTCATCACTTTCATCCCAGCTCTCATGTTCATCATCCTCTTCATCCTCATCCTCATCATCCCTTTCAGTGTCTTCCTCATCGTCCTCATCATCTTCATCATCTTCACTTGAGAACTCAGGGTAGCAAAAGCGACCGCCCTCTTTGCTGATGATCTCCGTGCTGTCACTGAGAGAAACCCTTTTGTGAGCTGTGCCACCAGGACTGCTGCTTCCCATTGCCAGACAGCTGGAAGCTGGAAGGCCTCTTTCCAAAGACCGTCTGTATGAACTACTGATTCGTCCCCAAAATAAGTCCTTTGAACCAGAAAGGGGTGTTGGACTAAGGCCAGGGCCTAACCCTGCAATTTCTTTCAAGACATCTGTCAGTCCACTGCTGTTGTTATTTCCAGTTGGGGTCCTGGGGCTGAGTGGCCCATAACCCTCAATCTCCTCACTGCCGTCCTCTCCTTCATTGTTGTTGCTGGGCTCTCCTGGCCTCTTACGGTTCAGTCCATTACGATTCCAGACTGTAAAGGCTGATGTTTTGCCCGGTTCTATCACATTTGGTGGTCTTTGTAGGTTGCCATCTGCATCCAGACCTGCCGAGGAGCAGGGCAACATCATAGTCGGTTTAACAGCAATAGTTGGCTTCTTTGCCACAGGTGGACGGAAGTGTCCAGAGCGTGCAGACCCACTGCTGGTCCTCTGGGGGTTGATGGGGTTTGCTCTGGCCCCTGAAGGTGGTGGGTTCTGTTGCTGAGTTGTAGAAGGTCTCTGCTCAGACGGAGGCTTCCTTCCGCTACTCTGAGCCAGACAGTGCAGACTTTTGGGCTTGAAGCAGTTCTTGCACTCGCCTGGCTTCCATACGTGCTCTGTAAAGGTGCTGCAGGCAGACATGGCTGCTGGTCCAGCGAGGCAGCCGGCTGAGTCAGTGGACAGGAAAGCCCTCCATAAAGCTAACAGTCACAGGAACTGACTGTAGTGCAGCAATGGTGAACACCACAAGCCTCGAACTTCAGGGAAACTGGACCTAATAAAGAGAAGGGGAAAATAAGGTAAATATGACTTTGAAAAGAATTTACACAAAAACTTAAGTAATTCCAACTGTACTGAGTAATGGGGATGTTTGGTGACAATCGGACAAAATACTTGGTCAAAAACAGAAAATCAAGTTTTATTAGAAATACAAATAGTCAAACAGTATGCTTAATTAATGAGAAAGAAAAAACAAAAACAAAATAAAAAAAGAAACAAACAAACATTAGAACAATAACTGGGAGACAAAAGCTGTATGAGATCCTGGATTTGGAAAGTAGTGCTACATTATCTCCATTAGGTGGCAAACTTTCCCTGCCCAGCAGCCTCTCTCATGAAGGAGCATAAGCTTCTTCTTCCTCACCTCAAACTGGACATACAGGCTGAGAGGAATCAGAGGGCAGAAGTGAAGAGGATTAATAGAGCTTATTTCTGTATTGCTGTTCTGTGTTGTTGTTTGGTGTTTCAGAAAGGCTTAGGTGAGATAAAAGGTACTGATATTGTCATTGAATCCAAACCTCAATGTCCCAAATCCTTGGAAGTAGATCAGTTATAGAGAAAATGGAAATTAAAAGTGCTTCAGCTCTATGCTGAAAAGTCTGTTAAATCATATAAAAGTGGGACCTGAGAAAGCAACAAAATATGCCTACCAGATACATCCTGCCTTCTAAACCTGAGAGGTCAAACTGTTTATTTTGAGAGAAGTTAGTTTCAAATCTGTCACAGACACCAGAATCCTTTTTGAGACGCACAACAACAAAAGCACCGTCTTGTTATACCTTTGGAACCCATTCTGTTCTGACATTTAAGAGCACAGTTACATCAAATTTAGGTAGTTAGTGGAGGGTTGCTCAAATAACCAACTTTAACTATTTTTTAGAACTCATTCTTCAAATAACACACAGACCTTTTCTGTTACATAACCTAGTACAGTTTTTAGATTATTTCTGCAACTGAAGCCTTTCTGAAAAAAATACACTGAGGGGAAATATGGATGAAATCACACAGAGACATTTTTTGAGTTGGGCAAATTCTAAGGTATTACTTGACTTTGGATGGTGCCAAAAAGGGCATAATAAATTGTGCCCAAATGCTTTGCTGCATTTGCTCAAGCTCAAGATGCAATGATTCAAACTCTGTTCATGAAGATCATAAAACCTTGCAAAGGATTCCCTTTAAAGTCATGTTTTATGAAAGTAAACACTTCACTGAGTAAGACTTAGTGAGATGATTTTGTCTGTTTATATAGACCCAACCCTGAATCCAAAAAGGCTGTGCTATGACTCAATCTAGGACTGATATCAACAGGGACGGGTAAATCAGTTTCCTCATCCATCTAACAAGGTCAGAGGTTTCAAATCCTGTACGGATGTTTCCATGACAACACCCTGTACCTGCCCAGGGTCAGACACAATGAAGCAGGAACTCTTGAATCAAACTTTGCTGACCAAGCCACGATAGGTGTTAGAAGATTTATCCTACCACACCACACATACAGCTCCCTCACAGGAAACCAGGGCTGTAATTCAGACAGTATTTATCAAATCCTGACAGTGACGTGACAAGCAAGAGGGGAAGACTCTTTGATACATTTTCTTTGTCAAAAACACTCCCTAGATGAATCAAAAGTCACTTGTTTTATGATTTTTGAGTAATATACTCCATGTTTACCCAAGTCCTCTTCAGAACACAAGACACATTTCAGACTTTGTTTTGCACAGCTGGAACACAGCTGTTGTTCAATTATTTTTCCACAAGAAAAACAATCAGAAAGTAGAAAGTTGCATGAACTGTTTTTATTATGCATATTTAAAAAATCTCTTCAGCATTTTATTAAGTCAGCACCTCAAAAACATTAATTTTTTCACTGTGTCATCCAAGGGGCCAAAGAGAGAGGTTTTCTATGAAAATCTAAATAAAGCTGATTGAATGTGTTCATTTTTCCACAAATCAGATGAATACATTTTTAATTTTTTTTTTTAAAAAAAGCATCCACCAGTGTTAGTTTCAGGAAGGTAAATCAAGATTCAGGCCTGTGTATTTTAAGTCCAAATGGCAACAACCGCCAGTGAGAAATGACCCTGATGCAGATGCAGTCCACTTGAGTCCAAACTAAATAAATATAGAAAAATGATTTTTACAGCACAATAAACATGTTTATGGCCTGGTACAAAGTTGACTTCAGTCTGAATAGCTCATTTCTCTCACAGCACACAATGTACGATGTTACATTTTATTTTACAACTTGGCAGTTTAGAAGACATTAAGATGACGAGTTTGCCCAATCAGAGGAACAGCTCACCTGATTGGCAGACAAGCACCTCTTAGCTGTTAGTGAGGAGGCTCAAAGCCCTCTTCTTTATCTCACACTACATTAACAGAAGCTAGGCTGAGTTTAGGATAGGCTTCAAAACTCTGTATCAGGAACAAATTGGTGATGTCACAGAGATAATGTCAGTATAAATAAAGCACAAAAAGTAAGGATACTTGTGTTTGATTGATTATTTCTTTGTTGGAACACTGCTTCTTGGCAATAAATCTTATTTGTTAAAAAGCCTGTTTGTTCTGCTTTTAAATGAAGCCACATTAGTGAAGAACATGCATTTCTGGGATGAACAGCAGAGCTGAGTGGACGTAGCAGCATATTTAACTTTACTTATCCCACAGCCCACATTTAAATTCTGTTGTTGTTTGTTTATGTTATCACCCCTGCACAGTCAGGGCTGACACGACACTGATTATACTAGCCAGCAAACATTACTTATATTCCAGTTTTCATTAAGCCGGAGGCAAAAAGTAACGCCATGTTGATACTGAAACGACCCTGCGACATTTAATGTGGGATGACGGTTACGCCTTCAGGGCACCGACAATCCAATCTGCTTGACAATCCATTTATGAAGTATGAAGTCCAGTGTTTTTAGGTCACACAGCTGGCAATGCAGGGCACTTTCTATGACACTGCACAGAAGAAGGGAGCGAATGAGAGAGATAGAGAGAAAGAGAGAGAAAGACACCTGTCTGAAACGAGCAGTTTCTTACATAAACATCTTTTTCTTTTTGACTGCATTTGAAACTGATTCCATGTGTATCGTTATTCTCAGTGTGTTTCTTCTCATGGCTACTCATCAGCCTAATAATTGCCTGCTATTTTTGTGTTACTTTCATTATGTAACAGATATTACACAACACTACTAAAATGTGAATAACAATACAGAGAATCAGTACAACAAACTGGATGTGTTACATAAACGTGAAAAAGGACACACACACACACACACACACACACACACACACACACACACACACACACACACACACACACACACACACACACACACACACACACGTAGATGTATGTTTATCCTCAGGTGTGTAAGGTTGATCTATAGTATTGAAAGTTTGTATTGATGCATGTTTGACAGTGTGACTGCTACATCTTTGATTAGAGATGTGAAGCAGCACAAAGATGGAAGCAGGAGGCAGTTGTTGGAAAAAAGAGGGTAGTTAAAAGTGTTTCTTCCTCCTTCAGATTTCTGCTGACACACTTCTTTCCCTTATATTTGACATCACTGAATAGAGAGCTATCGCTCATAATCAGAATCAGAATCAGAAATACTTTCTTGATCGCCAAGGGGAAATTGCTTAGATGTACGGATGGACATACTCATGATCATTTACTACAAAAATACATCAGAATAAGACAACTTTATATTTTTCTTCATTGGTAAACAGTCCGATCACTCTTTGCTCTTTGCTTAGTCTCCAAAGTCTTGTTTATGTTTATCACTGCCGTGTTTCTCATGCATTTTTGATGAGGGGAAAGCATTGATGTAGTTAAATTAAAAGAATCTCTGATGCATAAATACCTACGGCTGTCTGAGATTAGGAAATGATTGTACTGACCAGCTCTGTAAGAAAGGAAAATAATGAACATTATCTGTGTCTATATTGTGAGTTTTGAAGCAGAGGGTTTCGTGTCGAGGGTTCAGGATATAATATCATACCCAATATTTTTTTTTGACTGAAAGAATATTTTTACAATCACGTTTTTCATCATTGATGTCTGAAGTGTTAAAATATCATCACATCCCTACGAGGATTTGAGAAGGATGACTTATTTAAGCTTTCTGTTCCCAGAGGCAAAAACAAATCAGACACAGAAAGAATTGTGAATAGCCTGAAAAACACTAAAATATGCGTCTGTGTGTATTTGATAAAAAAATACATTTGATACACTGTGTGAGTGTATCTCCTGAAGAAAAGTAGGAATTGGCATGCATCTTCTGTTTGGAGCAAGAAGCAGGAAAAGGTCAAAGGTCAGGTCACTGATGCCTCATTGCAGAAACAGTCCTCAGACTGCTGCCTCTCCTCTCCTCTTTTCTACCATCCTCTTCCTGAACTTCCTCCTCTCTCCTCCTCCTCTGCTTAGCTTTCTCTCCTTTTCCCCAACTCCTTACCTCTCCTCAGCTCAAATTTCCTATCATTTCCTGAACTTCCTCTCATCACCCTCAACTTCCTCCCCTTCCCTCCTAAACAACCAAAATCTCCTCTCATCTCCTCCCCCCTCATTTTCTCAAATCTCCTCCTAAACTTTCTTTCCTTGCCTACCCTGTTTCTAAACTTCCTCTCCTTTCTTCCCATCTCAAACAGCTCTCCTCTCCCCTTCATTTTCTCTGACTACCTTTCCTTCCCTCTGTCTAAACCCCGCTCCTCTCCTCTCTTCCTAAACGCCCTCTCTTCTCTTCCTCTTTCCCTTGCCTTTCTTTCACCTATCTCAGTTCTTCACTGCTTCATTCTTTCTCCCTCAAACACTTTCTTTGTTGTTTGTCTTCCCCCTCTGGCTCCAAGTTTCCCACTCTCTTCTTTCTCTCTTTCTCTCTTCCTTCCCACACAGTGTTGATTCAGGCTGTTTTTCTCCAGACTTTAGCTCTCTCTTCTGAGAAGTGTAGGATCTGCCTTCTTTCTACCCCATTTGTGCTTCATATGGTACTTTGAGAAATGACTCTTAAATTTAAAAACATCTTAACTCAAAGCAGAAGGTAACTGCATTAAAAATAAGTTGAGACTTGTTGTAAAGCCCTGACCAGCACACACCTTCTCCCGGGGACAGCAGAGAGCAGCACACTACATTTAGCAGATATAAAGCCACCTGCTCTTCTAGAAGAAGTCCTCTTTATAATATCCTAACCACAGTTTGAAAACACACACCCATAAATAAAAAAAGAACACATTCTCTAAATTATTGATTACCCCAAAGTTTTACTTGGCTTCTCTGTACCTCTTTTTGCCCATGGTGACAACATAATTTCATTTCATTTCATTTTATTTTCGAGCACTTTCTGGCAAACAGTGTTAAACAGAGAGTTTATCCATCACCAGGCATCAGGATTGACTGATCTATTGATTCATTTTCTGACAGTTTAATGACGTTTTTGACCTTGTTATTTCCTTATAAAGACCTTCAACTGGAATCTTTTTCTTCACCCTACAGAGGAAACATCACAGGAAGATTCAGAGCAACCTAACAGCTGTTTGAAGAAACCCAAGACATGCTGAGCATTTACACACGCAGCACAGAGTCATGCCTGCATGGAGTCTCTCCTATATTCCCTCTAAAATGTTAAAGATTTAGCGGTGAATTTCTATTTTTCACTTAATGACAAAGAAAAAAAAAGCAGTCACACAAACCAACAAAGCCTCAAAAACACTCAAAACAAAGACTTAAAATCCCAGAGCTAGCTGCTGTTATTTTTTGACTGCATATGCTGGAGCAAAAATGATCCCTTCAGATGAGATGCAGAGGCAGCCCTCGATCTGCAACCATCTGCTCCTGATTTGATAGCAGTCTGTGCCAGACCAGATATCACACACCTCCTGCTGCTTGGTGCTAAGACCACCAAGACACAATCCCCAAAGGAGCGTAGAGTGAGCCCCAGATTTGTGCGGAGATAAGAATAACTCCTCTGATGCACGGAGCGGGATAGAGCTACATTTACTGAAAGCTACAGAGAAAGACTTTTGCATAAAACATTTCCTACTTTGTGCCAGTTTTCTGAAAAATGATGAAATTGTTGAAGAAATAGGATTGGTATTCAGACAATCAACTCTTATCTGGGCTACAGAATAAGGTGAATGACATCACTGTACCTGCACATTTTCATTGGAGTCAAACTTTTGAATACTTCTGAGGCAAAAGCTTCTGATTCCTTCAGTAAAATCATCATTTCTTATTTAAAGTTCAAGAACAAATATCTAATCTTAAAGCAAAGAAAACATCAGCTACCTTTGTTTTATTTTAAGTACAAGACACTATTCCTCAAAGGAAACTTTCCCCCCACCACCACCACCACCACATCCATACTTAGAGCACGCTTTCATCTTTTATACTCTTTCTATACACCTGAGGCTCCCTCATCACCTCCTCCATCAGGTATTTCTCAGTGAATTGACATGCAGGAGAAAAACTCACTCAGAGGGAGAGAAAGCATTAGAGGCCTGTCAGAGACAGACTGTGAGGATGTCACTGTGTGTTTGGTAAGCACTGCATCAGAGCTAGATGACAGAACCATCGACACAACCTCATTTGTGCGTTCCCAGCTGCTGAAACTGATCTTGACTTGGAAGGAAGGAAGGCAGGAAGGCAGGAAGAAAGGCCTCGCTCTCTGTCACCTTGTGATGTTTCAGTCATATGTTTACATGCAGACATGCTAACAATGCATTATGCCACATTTTGCAAGAACCCCAACACAAGTGTCCTGCATTTGAAGTTGGGATGAGTCATTATTTTTAAATATTCTTTTAAATAGAGAACTTTAAATTAAAAACAGATTAAGAACACACTATGCCAAGCTCTTACAGGTCAAGAACTCTCCTGGTCAGATATGCAGACCTTCTATTTTAGCCAGATGTCGGAGCAGAGATACATTAGCTTGCAAGTTGTGCACTGAAACTAAATAAAAATGCCAGTTAACTTTTAAAATCAAACAAATGATGTCAACACCAGATTGTATTTAACTTTACAACAATAACAAACTGATTCAATGAGTGTAGCCAGGCAAGGATTCAACAGGTTTAAGGTTTTACAGCCCAACATGAAGCGGAGACGCTCATCAATAACACAGAAAGCGCAGGAACTACTCGGTCTGTGACTCCCACTGTTTGGCAGACTTACTTCACACCGGACTGAACACGCAGCTGACAGATGAGAGAGCACAAAATCAGCACAAAACGGAGCGTAGACAGTACAGACATGGATCTGGTGCATTCCTGGTGTAAACAGGAAGTCCAGACTGAAGTTTACTTCTTCTACTATGAGCTGGAAAATAGATAAGAGCCACCAGAGGCTTCAAAAATGATCAGATGATTCAAAGTCATTGGCATGTGTCCCTTCTGGTGACATTTAAAGAAAAACCAAGAGTCCAGCTGATAATTTGAGGTAAAAGGGTTCACTGCATGTATTGGGGAATGGATGACAGTGAGAATATAAAAGATGCAAAGGGAAATACGAAAAAAAAAGAAGGAAAGATTCAAATCTCTCAACCCTAAAAACAGAAATCTTAAGTTAAGTTTCCAATTCAGGGAGAGGCAATGTGTTTCCCCAGAGAGAAGTCAGTATGCTGAGGACAGGAGCTCATTACCCACCTGCTGCACGTTTATGAAGGGGGAGTGGGAGCTCGCTGAGCCTGGCACATAATAGAGGAATCACTGAGTCTGAGAGCTGAAGCCATGAGGAGAGGAGAGATGGGTTTTTCAGCTGCTTTACAGCAGAGGGCTCAACTGATAAGACACCCGTGGCAGTGGGAGATACGATACAGAGACAGAGATGTGGAGAAAGCTGTGGACTGGATTTTATTTGTCTGTAACCAAAGTCTTTATTATAATGATTTTTGCAATAGTAAGAATTAACACCTGAGTATTAGTCTCTGAAGCGTAGCAGCCACCAGGTCAGAGTAATGTCAAGATATATAATGTAGACATATTTAATGTCGTTAAAAACACCAGATGGTCTTTTTTAATGGAATATCAAAAACAAGACAGTTGGGATCACACTCTGTACAAGCAGTCGAGCACGTTGTTGAAGGACGCCCTGACAGCACTAAATGAGAAGCAAGCTGCACCTCCTCCCCTCAGAGTCTCTCAGCTCATCCAGGGATTTAAAGTGATGACCTTCAAACATCTCCCCCAGCCATTCAGACACTCCCACCTCAGGGTACCGTTACCGGTGCGGCTGACTTATCTCTTCACTTAGTCATGGCTCCTGATGGTGCGGAACAAGTCTCTTTCAGCTTAAACAGTCTTCGGTTTAAAGTCAGATTGTAGGACGGGGTCGGTAATGTGAAGTGACACTACCTGTGTGACAATAGCAAGCTCCCTGAACTGTGTGTGCATGACTTGCTGTTTATTAGACTGTGTATGTGTACATGGCTGATGGCACATGCCAACCAGCTTTCATTTTCAGGAGCAAAGCCGCTCGGTGTCACGCCTAACTTCTTCTACATAATTCCCCAATTTCTACCAAATTTCAGCTTCTGTCCGCAGACTCTGCCAGAACGATTTTGCTGCTTGTCACTCCAGTTTAAAAGCGCTTTTCTGCAAGTGTAACTCTCATTAACTGCTCAACTGAACTTCTGCTTTGGGTTGAAATCTGCAATTCAGTAGCATCGAATACGTTCTCTCTGAAGTGCCACTTCAATGGACAGGAAACCATTTGCTTCAATTTGCTTTGTAAGATTTGACTTTACTAAGACAGACAGTGACGACTGAAAGAAAAGTGTCTGCGCTCTCTCACTACAGAAAATAAAAAAGGGTGTGATTCTATTTAGGAACATTAAAGCAGTGATTAGACCAAACGCAGAGCAAATGTTTGCTTAAATCACCCACACAAGTTTGCCTGCAGGAACATGTGTGTGTTTCCCAGTTGGTTGAACACAATCTTGAAATTTTAGTCCTGTCACATTAAATCAAAGAGACAACAACAATTTCTTCAGGAGCTACAGTATATCAGGACTAGCTTTACTGACTTCTATTTGAGTTTGAGCAGTGGGTACTCTGATGACCTAATGGACTTTTATGGATATATTCCAACATCAGTGGTATCAACGTGAGAGTCTAGCCACCTAAAGAATTAAAGGTTGTCATCAACAAAGAAATTTATTCATATTTTTATTACTACAATCATAAAAAGTTCATTACGTTCAAGCTGTAGTACTACAACCCACCACAAGACCCTCAGCTTTCATCTTACAAGGTATTATTCATGGTATTGAAATAAACTGTTCTCAATTATGTTTATGTTATGTTTATGTAGTATGTGTATGTTTACATTTTCTGTCAAGTGCATTAAACAAAAGCAAAGTATATCTAATAACGTCTCACTTAGCTACATTGCACTAGCTACTTGTATAAAGCTACAGCTCTGTACATTCTGCAGAAACTCAAGAACTCTTACAGCTGACGTCTTTAAATGAATGTATTTATCATGATGTGAAAATGTGCTTCATGGACATCCAGAGCTTAAAAAACAAGAGGAGACAAGAGATTAAGGGTGTATTCACACCTGGCTCTCGTTTGGGGCAGTTGTTCTGAAATGAACCTAAAGTCCAGTTCGTTTGAGCGTAAGTGAACACAGCAATCACACTCGGTTGCAGGACAAAACAAGTGGGTTGAGATCACCATTATAGGGTGGTCTTGGCTTGCTTCCACTCGAGCCCTGTAGCGGTTCCTCTGTAGTGACCACACAATCACCTCAGCAACCAGCACAACTGACTCACAACTGTGGTTTACACTGTAGTAGTGGGGGGCAGTAATGTGATCGATTGCAAACAGTTCGGTCAAAACAATAGAAGAAGAAGGAGTAGCAGAATTAGCAACAACGAAGAAGAGCAGGTGAGATAGTGATGATTACTGTATTGATCCGTATATGAGACAATCCTGGATATAAGACGAACCCCTTTTCCAGGACAGATTTTTTTATACAAAGGCTCTTCAATGACAAAATCTTGTTTTATCATGAATTGTGTTCACAACTCTCTTCTGCTCTCTGCATCGAGCACAGCAGAGTTCCACCCCGATTTCTGACCAATGAGAGGAAAATTTAATCCCACGTAGCATATGCTTAAAATTTTGGCCACAGACTTTTGCCATGTGAACACAAACGAAACAAGTGACAACTGAAACTATTGTATTGGAATCGGAACAAAGCAAATGAGCCAGAGTTGTAAATACACCCTAAAGTTGTGAAATGGTGCAGAAGAGGCAGGAATTGGTACGGAAAAAAGTTCGTAAAAGTTCGTAGGAAAAGAAATATTTGGGGCTAAAAATGTTGTTTGCAGATCAAAATAATCATGATAGAATCCAGATCCTGATCCTGCCATAAAAAAAAAAACTTTCAATTTATTTCAATTTGTTTAGAAAAGACCCTTGAGATGCATCTCATTTTCAAGGGGGTCCGAAACATACAACAACATATTTTCCTCATACTGCCCCCTAATGGAGAACATTCTCCTTGAGAAGAGTTTGCTGATGTTAACAATAATGTTAACCAAACATTTAAGAAAACTGACCACTGATCATCTGGTATAAAGGGATGGTTGAGGGACAGGTGAGGTTTGATTTCAAAAGTCAGTAATGATGGAACCAGTAAGTTTGACCACTCTTAGTGACTGTGAAGGAAATGGTTCAGAAACAGAGAGTTCATATTTTACTTTTACTGTTAATAAATATGTAAGAGGTAAGAGGTGCTGGCCCTTTGTCATTCTCACAAAATCAAATGTTTGGACACCCCTGAAGTTCACAATAGCTGCTACAAACACTATAGCACACACATCTCTCTCTACCCTGTATTCTCGAAAACATGCACGCACACATACACACACACCCGTCTAACCACTTAGTACATCACAGTGGATTCAGTTCACTACACTTAGTCCTTCTTGTGCCTCATAAATATGGATGAGTCCTTAATGCAGTATGAGCACTGTGGGAACATTTCCAGCATTTTTAAGGCCATCTTATGTCTCATTGTACCTTTTATTGTATGATCAATCGTCCCCAAATACAACCCTGTGCTGCTTGGTCATTATTCAAAGTTTTATGGCTACAGCTGAGTGTAATCATATGACACGGCTGTCACTACTGATGGAAGTTTCGCAGATTTGATCTGGTAATTACATTTATAAAAGTGGTTCTCCTTGTAATTTGGTATAGATCAACCATCTGGTGAAAATTTTTATTTCATTTTCTTAATAGAGTTTAAAATCTGGGTTAAAAAGTATGTCTTTTGAACATGAGGTCATGTATAAGATTGTAGGTTTTTCCCACAGTGTTTCCACAGAGCTGACAGGACGTGCATTAACTCAGTGCCTCCTCTCTCTCATCTGGCGTCTTTGGTGGTCTGTGTGTTGTCAGCTCAGTGACTTGTTTGGATTGTGAAAGTAACTCTCGTGGGGAAACTCTGTAGATTACATACCGTCTCACTCAACACTACACATTTCTCAGTACATCACTCTCAAAGTGAAGTCAGTAGTTGGGGTTTTGTTTCACTCCTCTGACTATTTGTCTCTCTGCAGCCTTTTGTGAAAATCCAGTTAGCTTCAATGGTATGATTTATAAATCACTGTGTAACCAAATAAGGGAACTCAAACATATGGATCTCCTCTGCTTATAAATCTTAATTGTAAGCTTGGCCAGGCACTTATCTGTTGTGGGGAACTTTTTCTTTTTAATGGGTTTAACCGCTCACTGTGAGAATCCATCTTTTCTTCCACAGGCTTTGAATCAATCAATACTTCAAATGCTGGCCTCTCCCTCATAAAGATCAAAAACAAGCCCAGCTGACTCAAAGTGAGCCCCCACCCTGGAGCTCCACTGTGTACTACAAGCTAGAGGCTTATGTGGAGTTTGTGGAGTGTGCTTATTCCAGTTTTTACAGTCAAAAAAGCTTCACTTTACCGAGAGACTTCACAACCCTGAGATGATTTTTTTTGTTGGATTTCTGGGAAACGCTGTCGGATTGGTTTGTTGAGTACAGGACAGCAGAGCTAGCACCAATCACAGACTTTATACAACTTTATCTCTGTTTTTACGTAAAATGTGGCCAAATCATGCCTTACAACGCCATCTGTCAGCAGCTCTTACTGACAGATCTATGAACCGTATAAGTAATGTATGAATGCTCTATTTGTTAGCCATTTACTTCACACTCACTAAGGCTGTTTTCCAAACCGCCTACTGCTAACTAATGTTCATAGTAGGCACTGCATACTGCCTAATATGAACATTTTTAAATTCATTTATAAAAACAACAAATTCATTGTTTTAGTTTAAAACAGAATAATCAGATTTGATTTTTGATATTGTTTATTGAAAATAAATCTGGAACTGGACATTTATTTTCACAGCTTATGGAAAAATTTCTTCAAAACAGCCTAAAACCGACTTATAAAATCAAACCTTAATCAGCACTTGATACCAGATGATCAGTGGTCAGTTTTCTGTTTACTGTAATGTTGCGTGCTGCATAAACATCAGCAAACTCTGCTGCTGACTAAGGAAAATGATCTTCATTAGGGGGCGAGTTTGGATTTTATCATGATTGTTTTTCATGATGTTTTAAGACTATTTAGACCTGCAGACAACATTTTCAGCCCCAAATATTTCATATTCTGCATTCTGAATTTTACGCACTGATTTTGTCCTTTCTGCAAAGTCTTGTGCCCTTGAATGTATTTTTTTTAAATTCTGAATGTTCATAAAGCACAGCTGTAAGAGGTCTTCAGTTTGTGAAGAATGTACAGAGCTTTAGCTCATACGCACTCAAAGTGTATTAAGTTGGGGGTCGAATGAGAATGGACTTTAAACATGCATGATGTACATATTGAAACAAAATAGATCAACTTCACTGAGGGGGGATGTTTCACAAATGAAAGCAGAACAGTGTTTGCAGATGAGAGGAATTTTTTCAGCCTTGTTTTTGGAATTCTTCTACTTTAGAGAAAGGAGAGATTAGAGATAATCAAGAGTCGTATAAAAGCCTCTAATCCACAGTTTTGGAGCACATCAAGAAAAGCGGGACTGTTTGAATACAGTCGACGAGCCTGCAAGTGTAACCATTTCTTTGGAAGGAATAATATACTGTATTTTCTGTTTGAAAATCAGCCAAACTTTTTTTAAACCCTGACTTTTTTTGCTGCTGAATAATGACTTTCACTCCACAGATTGTAGAAAACTTCTACAGTACATTCTAAACTCCTCTTTTTGCAGTCGTTTGTGTTTTCACAGCCAAATGAGACCATAAGGACATGGAGTGGGTGAATTCAGTGGCTTGCATTCTGCACACACACGATCACCACACATGCCCTCCTCTTTAGTTTCCTTTCAGCCTCAAGTCATCTTTAAGTAAACAAACTAAAAACACTGACCGTATGGGCTCTGCCAGCGGTTGTGTTGACAGACAGCGACGACTAATGCGACAGCCAAACGACCTCATTATAAGCTTACCTCTCACAGCTGATTCAATGCCAGGTTTGACTTGGAACAGGCGATGAATAAAACAGATGATACTGTCAAAACAATGCCCTGGTTGCAGTCTTAAGGTTCCCTCATTAGCGCTTCAAAGTCTCAACAGTCAAGAACAGTTTTTAAGCAGTGTCACAGAAAGGATGCTGCAGTCCAGTTTTAATGAAGCTGATGGGTGTTTAAAATTCAAGCTCTTCCTATAAACTTAGAAAGAAACTTGTGTTGTGTTAACAACACAATAAGCGGTTTGGTATTTACAGAACAGGTTAGGCAAATGGGCACAACAATCATATTCAGCTCTGCTGCTCATCCCATTAACATGTTACTGAGAAATGTGGCACCGTTAAAAGAGAAATAAACAGGCTTTCTAAAGATGTAAGATATAACATAAAGAAGTAATCTGTGACTACACTCATTCAAAAAACTAAGAATCCTTTTGTATTATCAAGCTCTCTGCAGCCTGAAGGCTCAGTGTGCAGTCACTGAACATATGCACAGAAGATAGACTCAAAACCAATTAATGCATATTTATACTGACTATTTAAGCCGAGGCAGGCTCAAGGCACCATATGGGTCAACTGGGGTGAAAAGGAGCATATTCAGGTATCCAAGAGGAAAAAAAGGAAGAGGTAGAGACAGTGCACGGCCAGAAATCCAAGAGGGAACGAAAGTTAAAAAAAGAGAAGAGAAGAGAAGAGAAGAGAAGAGAAGAGAAGAGAAGAGAAGAGAAGAGAAGAGAAGAGAAGAGAAGAGAAGAGAAGAGAAGAGAAGAGAAGAGAAGAAGAAACATTTCAGTGCAGAGTTTAGTATTGTACAAACTCTGGGAGTCGTTGCAGTCTGGTCTGGGAAAGAGCCAGGGCAGGTCTGAGGGGAGGCTGCTGCTGCTGGCTTACAGACTAACACCAGCAAAGTGGCACAGCAGACACAACCAGATGAGTGAGCCTGCACTGTACGTGTACACACATTTTTAAGATGTAGAGACAGCGTTGCATCCCAACAATGAATTTCTGCCATCTGGAACCTGTGATCAGAATCAGAATCAGAATGGCCTTTATTGTCATTACACAGAATGTACAACGAGATTGGAGAGCTTCTCCTTTCAGTACAAATAGAAGCTTAAGTTAAAAAAGTATACAAAAAAGAGGGGGAAAAAAAAAGATTTAATAAGTTTTAACAAGTTACCCCAAGATAGATTAACAAGATACCCCATCTGAGAGAAACTTTGTAACACCTCTGTTAAGAATATCAAATGAAACAGTGCCTTTGGAAGGGGCTAGATTCAGCTTTATTTAAAGAGTATTTGTTCAGCGTTCACTGCACTGACACCTTTGACTGAAAGTGGTAGTGTGTTTCCCACTGTTGTAAAATTGTGGCTGCTGCCAAGGTGTGCATTTGTTCTGGAGGCAAACGTACAGAGAGCAGATCTTCTTTTTAACACTACTTTTCTTTATTCAAGACAACTTTTTGCAGGATGCAAAGCGACAAGGTAATGTATAGTTCTTGAAACGTGACAACGACTAAACTGTAAACTCAGTTTATACATTTCCGTAACGTCAGTGAATCTTGGTTTTGTCCGACCAGTTTTCAACCTCATTCTTCATTTTATTAATAGACTCCAGTTTGATCAGATCACTGCAGTATAACTGCTGCATGTGGGTTGGAATGAACATGAGCACAAACAGATTAACTCCTGTTTTATCTTGTGCTCGATCGCTTTCTTCTGCTCTTCTGTTTTTTCTTCAACAGATACAGAGAAATAGCATTTAGAAATAACCAAATCTGGTGCTGATAGTCTTGCTTTAAATCATGGATTACGAACAGGCAAATATATAATTTTTAGAGCCACGTGAAAAGCAAAATGTGGAATAAAGAGACTTTGCACAACTGTGTTTCACTAGTGGATGTTTATACAAACAAAAGACAATAACTAATGCCAGTGAAGGTGCTCCATTGCTACTGAATTTAAAGCTGCTGTCGCTGTGCTCCCCGACAGCTCAGACATGAATATGTGCATAACTTCTACCTGATCACATTAATTCAGAACAGGAACAAAGACTTCCTTGTTTTCCAGGAGAATCACACCATGTCTCGCCCCAGTGTTCACTTAGTCCCTGTTACCAGAGCAGGTACAAAAAAACAAAACAAAACAAACAAACAAAAAAAAAAAAACATGCAATATGATATCAGCACAGATTAGAGACTCAGATCTGTATTGTTTACTCTCAGAGAGCCATCTGAAAGGAGGAAAAACATCTCAGCTGTCCAAAGTCGTGTTCAAATTCCATGTTACGGTAGATGTTTTCTCTCTGGTTACAGCATTTTACTGCAGAAATCCCCTGAGGTGGTGGAGCATAAAAAGAGCGCTTTAACATAAACCACAAAGAAAACAGTCAGGAGGAGGCTGGGAAAACAGATCAGTGAGTCAAACCTACGGGCGCTTTTTGCTCATCCTGCATGGTCACACGTGGAATGTTTAATAAAAGAGTGTTTTTCACTTGAGGGGGACTTTAAAATCATAAATGATGCTTTACTTTTACAATAATCTTACAGCAACTTCAATATAATGACACCGAATGACAGCTCAAATGAGGAAAACTAGTTTTTGATAGCAATGATCCAGCTGAAAAGTGGAGACAAACAATGAACGCAGAGCCTCAAACACTGTCAGTAACGGAAGAATTGTTTTATAATTCTGATTGAAAGCTTTTTTTGTTTCTCATGCAGGAAGAAATTAGTCAACATCTGCACAAAAGCAGCTCATCTTATTATGTGTGTGTCTGATAAAAGGTTGTTATTCAGCTAATTGGATGCAGCGCTGTGTTGTTCTCCACAAAAACATTTCTGCTTGTCGGGAGGCTGGAAAAGTATTTCAAAAAGGGCAACAAGAAACATGTTCAGTCTCTTAATGCGACCGTCATGGGAAAGGAGAAAGTATGCGTATATTTCAAGCTCAGTAAATACAACCATCCTGTGCACAGAAATCTTGAATTACTCGCACACATCTGCGGCTCTGCAGCAGGTCTATTTTAATGCTCAATCCGACTCTGGGCTATAAATAACATAAGCATGTCGTGGTGAGATTTGTGTCTCTCTATCTCTCACGTTTCCCTCATCTCCCGTCTCTCATCCGCTCTGCCAAACTGACACTTAAACACTATCTCTTTTCACACACTCACATATGCTCATACTCTTATACTCTCTCAGTTTCACTCAGTCACACGCTTCGTTTCGTAGTCTGGTGTGAGAGTGATACAGCGGTGAGTCAGGGGCAGGTCACTGATGAATGTGGAGAGCAAAAGTAGGAATAAAAAAAATTGTAGCATAAAAAAAGATCACTCTTGAAACTCTTTTCCATTTTACACCTTAATGAGCCTTCCTCGAGTACAAGTATGACAAACAGCCAACTGGGAGAGCATATAGGCAGCTACAAAAGATAGAAACAGCCCCAAGACAAAACTGAAGCTGCTGGAGAAGCTTGTCCTACTTTCTGATGAGAGCATGTTTCCGTCACAGAGCTGAAAAGATCTGATAATAGTTCCACTGGTATGAAAAAACACGATTTTTCAGGAGCTTCAATTCTCTTCGCTTTCCTCATGGTGAAGTTCAGCTTACTTTGGTCGACAGTTTCTTTCACTAATGATTTAACCACGTCTCTGTCTGTTCCTCTGCCTGCGATCACTGCCTGCCCTCTAGAGAACGGCTTTGCTAATCCAAAAATCTGGCTCCAGTTTGAAAAAACATTCACAGCTGTCTTTTTGAGTTTTATGAAATCTTGGGTTGCATTCTGAAATATGACAGGCTTTGATGGAGAAAAAAGGTGGGAAGGTAGTAGAAATAAATGAAACATTTACTCTCTAATACGTCTCTAAATGACGTGTATTAACACCTAAAAGTGTTAACAACCAAACTTCTTTTTGAATAGCTGTAGTTCCTGATATTGGGTTTGAAGTCGACCCGGTTTGGTTTAAATATTCTGAATAAAAACTACAGAGTTGCCTCTTTGACTTTGTAAAAACTCAATCTAATTATTTTCATAACTAAGGTGTCAGTAATTTTAGGGTGACCTTTGAAAAGTGGGGCTAATGAATTCATTATTCATTTCCTGAATTTCCCTTCAGGGATTTAATAAGTACATTCTATTCTATTCTAAAACAAAACAGAACAATGTAAGTTATTCTATGTCACATACTTTTAAAAACACACATCTTTAACCCTATTGTAATCTTTAGCTGCTGCAAGGGACAGAAACAAAGAGAGAGATGGGTGGCTCAGATGAAGTGTTTTATTTTCCTGATCAGAGATCAGTAACGTGAGCCAAACATCTAACTCTAAATGTTTACGTCAGCTGTCATGAACTGCCTACAGTTATTGGCAAAAACGATGGAGGTCACCATTCAGTAAATATCAGAAACAAATGATTTTAAAACCCTGTCTTCTGTTTTTTTCTGAATTTGAGTCAAACAGTCCTCATATACTGAGTGTCACATGCTGTGTAGACCAATGGTTTACAAAGACAGTGTTTACAAACACTGATGGGAGGTAGTGAAATGCCTTCCAAAATTAAAAACTACTCACAGTTGCATATTTCATCCATCATTGTTAAAGTATAAACAAAAATAGGGGTTGACTTATATAAAACCATGCAAAGAGAAACTGTTTGATGTTTTCTACACTGTTTTCTAAAGACCAGCTAAATTAATTCAAATTAGACGTGATTTGTTCTTTCCTGTCTGTTTTTAAATGGCCTATTAGTGTATTCACACTGCTGGTCTCCGTCTCTACAATTTTGGGGGTCATGGGCTGAAAAGTTTGGGGAACCCTTGTATAGGCAACAAAATGCCAATCACAAAAACAATTTAAGCATCGAGTTCAGAATTTTCTGGAAGCGTGAAAAGACTGAACTCGGATGTAATGTTTTCTAAAATTTTGAGCAAACTTTCATAAGGCTGTAAATTTGAACAGAAAATGATCAAAGTAGAGAAATTTTAAAACATTACTAACGCTGAAAGATAGATGTCTGCTGTCTTTTTCTGCTCTGTGATAAAAAGGTGTGACACGGCTGTCCTGTTTGCTTTCTGGCTGTTGGTTCTGGTCATATGTTTCTGCTCCAGCTTTTATTTGTTGCTATGAGGAAGGTGATGAACAGTGTGGGCCAGAAAACGACTGCTGGCAACGACAGCCAGGAAAACGATGCCACATCATCCAGTTACACTGAATACAACACCTCCCTGCTCTTCACTGCCAAGTGCAACACAAACCACCGGCAGCAGAAAGGAATGGATGCAGGAGAGTGCAGTTGAGGGGCACGTATGCTGTCCTCCACCACAAACGCACTGAGGAACCAAGGCCAGCAGTTGCCTGTTGATTAAAAGCTTTAAAACAAAGTCCATGGATGCAGCATCTCTGCTTGTGTCTGAAGTAAATTTTCATCTTCCCTTGTCCCTCAAAACCAACTCATCCCAGATGGTGCATGAGTGTGAAACTGAGTCTTGCGGGTCTCATTAAAAGAGAAACATTTCAGAAATAAGACTTACACACGTTGTGGTTATGAGGGGGAGTTTTGCTGCCAGCGACTGTTTACTGCTTACGACATGTAATCTTTTTCTGACATGGTGGAAAGATGGAAAATGTTATTTCAGCTTGAATACCGCAGTGGACACACGCAATGATCCAGCACTTCAGGGAGTTTTCAGAATCATCAAAATTCAGTTTTCTCCTCAATATTTATGAGACGTTCCTGTTTTTGTAGAATCCTTCTCAAAAACTACAACTTTGTTTGCTCTGTGTTGCAGACTTTCTCTCCCTTGGGGCATTTTGCAACTCAACACTGTACATCCTCCTACATTAACTCTCTGATTTATTGCAATAAAACACTTGAGGTTTTCCCCGTAAAGTTTAGCTGTAGTCTGTGGATGTCTTCATGGTCTTTATGCAGTTTGTAAAAAAAAAAAAAAAAAAAAAAAAAAATTCCAGACGAAACTAAAGAGAAGATAGGTATGTGATGGTTCTTTGTTGGAGGTCAAGTACAGCAAGTATCTATTGTCATTACACACACACACACACACACACACACACACACACACACACACACACACACACACACACACACACACACACACACACACACACACACACACACACACACACACTGTAACATCTGTGCTGATGTAAACAGAGCAGGACCCAAACCTGCTGAAGGCGTTTTTTTTTACTCAGCTGGCACTGAAGCATACGGAAACAAAGGCTGTTAGCAAAACAATAAGTGATAATGTTAACAACGGTTAATTCTTTAACAAAGTCTTAAAGACAAGTTTGTGACTTTTTAATGTCTTTTTTTTCCCCCTGGTAACAGATTTTTACAACAATCTGTAATGTAAAAAAGACGGGACCATCACTCACTCTGTTTTAGAGTCTTTCAGCTCTTCTCCTCATCTCATTCGTTTGATGGTCTTGAGCTTCACTGTTTGCTCACATCAGTCACTATGTCACAAAACTTAAATTAAACTTTTTCCCCCTTTTTTTGCCTTAACACATTCAGATATAAATCCAGAAGCTTATACCGCGCCATTTTAGTTGGGCGCTACCCTGTGAGTGACTCATGGCTTGAGCTCTTACCTTCAGGACTTTGAATACACTTGTCATTCTGTCATGGCACACAAAGTTTTCTGATTCTGATTCTGATAATTGTCACACTTAGCATCTGATATTTTCTCCATTTCTGGATCTGGATCACCTGTACTTCCAGTGACTGGTGCTAATTTTCTTTTTCTTTGGCTTTTTTGTTGCAGCCACCATGCTTCTTCTCCTGTTATGTATTGCAGATAACAAACAGCTCATGGATGCGCTACAGCCACTGTCTAGTGGGTATTACCATATTATTATTAAAAAGTAATGAATACTCAATCCCTCCAAAATCATGACCCAGCCCTGCTATCAACAGGGTGATGATGACATTAGTGCGATTGGTTGTCGTAAACAGAACAGCATACAAATGTGTTAAACAGATAAGCCTCATGGGTCGCCCCATGCTTCAGCACTTTATGATACCTGATCTAGCATTTTGAGTCAGTATTCGACCTGATACAAGCATTGGATCCGTACATTCCTGTGTCTGGAATTCTAAAACTGCTGCTGAGGGCATAGAAAAGTTTGCTGAGGAACGAAAGAGAAAAAGTCTGCATGAAGACTAAAACAACTACCTGCACAAATTTTAAAAGAGAAGCCGTTGAGGGCATATCACGAATATCTAGGAGATTATAATAGAAGGAAATACAAAGTGCATGTGTATGAGGGATGAGGAGGATGTGAAATACTTAAAGAGATGGAAAAGCAAGTACAGGTTCAGAGGAACCCTCTGTCCAAAGGATGATTCTGATTTGGTATTATTATTTTTATTTGGTGTTTTATTAGCACACACTGGCTCCATGCTGCTAATGATTTAGAAATAGCCATATTAACACCAGATTGTGCAAGAGCTGTGCAGAGTGGAATCAGCAGAATAATGAACACGACACGAGAGACTAATCACAGCACGACTGTGGTCTATGGGGAGTCTCTTCTTGGCATCTACTTTCGGAGTCAAAAGAAAAAAGGAGCTACACTTTTCAAAACAGTTCTAGAAATAAAGTCACTGAGAAGATGCTGCTGCAGGGATGTGGTATGATACCTACACGACTACAAAGAGCCAATGAGGACAAACCTGGAATGTAGATGGACAAACAGATTAACACACAAATTAAAAAGGAGAGAACTTACGGTGGACTGAATCAAGCAACAGCGCCAGCAGCCATGAAGAGCCTCTTCGTGAAGTTCATAGCAACTACCTCTGGGACCTGAAGGCAGAGACAGGCAAAGAAAGAGAGAGAGAGAGAGTAAAGAGAGAGATAAGAAAGAACGCAAGAAAGTTTGCAGGAAAATGATAAGAAAGGAGTGTGATGGAGAGGAAAAGAGAGAAAGGGAGGGAGGGAGGGAGAGACGAAGAGAACATATTCTGTTAGTTAGCCTTGGGCAGATCTCAGAACATCATGGCTTATTTTCAGAGCGAGTCATTGTTCTGGCATGACTTTACAGAACACTTATTAGATTTAGTGGTACATTAAGATACAAGTAAGCTCATCTCAAAACAGAGACTTGTACTGTGTTAGAAGTCAAGACCTGTTTGACGTTTTACTTGCCTGAGGACTGCTTCTTCTCAGATCCTCAGATGGACAAATTACTATTACCAATTTATCTGTTTGTACATGTTTGGCAGCAGCATGTTTATTTCTAGTTGTTAAAGCGTGAAATAAAATGTAAGGCCGAAAAGCAAAACCTGCATCATCTTAAAGTCTTGCTTTAAAAAGTGAACTTCTGAAACTACATTTGCCTGGAATGATGGAAAAACAGTCCAGTGAGCAGCTCTAGAGAAGCAGCATCATTACACAAAAATCTGATTTAGTGGTACATTTAGCACCCAGGGAGCTTTTTCTTCAGTGTGGGAAAGCTTCCTTTGCATCAGAACCAAACACACAACACAAGAGATCTGAAAAAGAGTATCTACCCTGATTCTACCCTGTTTCCAAACGTGCCTTTTCTTAGGTTCATACAGTATGTGCACCACAGGAAGGGAACAAAGGCCTGGTGAGAGTGAGAGGGTGTGACAAACTATAAATATACTCTAAGCCAGCCGTTTCTTTAAAACAACTGTAACAATTGCTATGAATTAATCAGCAAACTTATTTTTTGCAGCAAACTGTATTTTAGTCAGAGAGGTGCAATGTGAGCTGCAAGAGTGGGATTAGGATACAATATGATACGATGCAGTACGGTAAAGTACTGTGCGGTACAATCCATTACGAATCAATACCCTGCAGTACAATACAATATGTTATCGAAGGAAATACCATCTGATAGGAAACCAAACAAAACAATACGACGTGGTGTACGATACAATACAGTATGAAACAGTGAGATGTGCTCGAGACAAGACAATTTGACATAATATGATACAATAGAATACTACAATAGAATCATGCTGCAATGTATCGTATGGGTCAGTGTTACATTATGTGATGCGATTGGGTACTACATGGTACAATACAATATGATATCATACAGTATGGTACGCTACAATACTACAACATAAGATTTAGTACAATATGATACCATGTGGTACAATACATTACGATACAGCTGATTATGAGACAATACGATGTAACATGACAGGATACGTTATATTACAGTGTGATAGGGTTGGATATATATGAGTACAGTACAGTGCAATGTCCATGTAAATAATAATATCACCTTCTGTGATAATTAGTAGATTGCAAGTCTATCATAAAAAGATCTTCTTTTGGTACCAGCGATGTGATAGTTGCATTGCACAAATCAGGGTAACATTATTGCAGATTTAACACTTGACCAGTGAGCACACTGCACAGGAAATCAGTTGGTAAGAATATTTAAACTGCTGATTATAATAATAATAAACCTTATTTGTATACTTTTCAAAAAAAACATAACAAAGTGCTAGAAGAGAGATAGATGAGAAGAGAAATGTAAGGAGTGGCAGAAGAAAATGGTATATAAAAGGTGAAAAATCAACACCAAATAAAACAAAGGAAAACATCAGAAAATTTAAACAACAGAAGGTTAACAACAATTAAGATAACAAAAAATAAAGGATTTAAGATCCTGCCTATGATACTGTCAAAGAAAAAGCAGCCTATGGTTATCAACATGCAGTTTCATCCAGCTAAACAAAGTGAACCGAACAGATGTGTTATGGTGCAGTATCAGTCGTTACATAAACAAGACCATACTTTGTGTCACTGATATAACTTCCATGTTGATGGCCAAAAACCAGAACCAGAGAGGGTCCTGAGCAGTTGATTTTCCGTGCAATTATTTTATTTTTGTCTGAATTAACAAAAATGTGTTGTTTGCTCTCATCCTTGAGAGAATCTCTAAATAAACAAACAGGCAAATGAAAAAGTAGTAAGGTCAGAGTGTTGCTGCTGGTTATTCCTCCACCACAAAAATAAAGTCCTGGCTGTTCTTTCCAAAGGCATAATTCTCTGGCAACTATGTGTCGTGTTTTGCATTCTTAAATATAAACACTATGCTCTACTGCGCAGCATGCAAACATCTATCTTCTTCTGGTATCCTGCATGCTTAAAATAACCTCCACACCAGCACTTCTCCTAATCCAGCTGGTGGCTTCAATGCCAACTGTGTAGGGAGGACATATATTCTGTCAGTACATTGGAATTGCTCTGCCCATTCGTTTATTCCACTCCCCATTTGCTCCATCAGATCTGTTTGGGCAGTTGCAAATAGAAACAAAATAGAAGTGTTGCTATGCAAGCAAAGAAAATGTAGGAAACTGACAAAAAACCATCCCCCCATGGAGGGATATAATCTTAAAGATGGTTCTGCTTTAATTTATCTGAGGACGGAGCATCTAGTTGTGGGATAAAAATAGCCATGGTCGTCTCAGGAGCCTTGGATTTTTTGAGGAGTCTATTTATTTCTTCAGAGTGGAAAGAAATGATCTGATGAAAAAGGAATTGGAGAGAAAATCCTTGAACCTTTTCTCCTGTTAATTGTACTTTCTCATGATGATGTTGTTGTGCATGTGCACATAAACAATAAAGAGTCAAATGTTCAGAAGTATGCAGTTTTTCAGTTGTAATCACTCTTTGACTGAACACATAATAGTTTGAGCAGAACAATTACATTGTAATACAATAGAACAAATTAATGTGATGATCCCCTCACTCTCTTATGTAACCTTCATTTCTATCCAGTGCATTATCATCCATCCCCCACAGCTTTGATGGCATCTAATGAACAGTTCTGGCAGCTCTCAGGCACAAGCTGGATGTGCTATTTTTGCTCAGTCCACAGTTTCTATTCAGATTTTTCTCATCAACTTAATTGCTGAGATTTGCGACACAGCCCTTTTGATAGAATAGAGTTCTGCCAAGGACAACAAGCAGAGACTGTATAATAAATGGACGTAGTCTCTGTGACGTCACCCGTCTGATTCTGAAACACAGCTCTAAAGCAAATCATTGACACAGGCTATACTGCAGCGTGTGCTGTTACAAAACTCAGCTATTCAATCGGAAGATATAAATATATATTTTTTTGTACCAGGCAGTAAACATGTTTATTTCTGCTGTGAAAATGACTTTTTTGGCAGGGTGTGGATGTGGTTTCCTGTACTTCTGGAGCCAGCCTCAAGTGGACACTCAAGGAACTGAAGATTTTAGCACTTCCGCATTGCTTTACATTTTTAGACCAGTGGTTGCTGCTTGGCAACAACACATCAATCTTTACCAGAAACACACCTAAATAAAGGAGAGTCAGTCGAAAGTTAAAGCTAATACACTTTAAGAGTAACTAATACAGCAAATCTTCTCTGCCAGTGTCAAACAGTGTATTAGGCTGTTGTTACTGACTCCTGTTTTGAGCTTCTGTTGCCCCCAGGTGCTGCCAATCAGAGGCCTGATTAGCACCTGATTGGCAGCACCTGTGAGCATGGGCCCTGTTTGGCTGATCTGGATAGAGACTTTCAGAATGAACAGGCTCAGATCTACCTGGATGGATGTGACACACCTGGCACCTTGTGTAAAGTGAGTTGTACTGTGTTTCTAGGTTGGTATGTGGTGGTCTATTTACTGAATGTTACTCTGAGCCATGAAAACAAACCCTGCATTTGCTTGTCTCTTCAAACGCAGTCAGGTGTCAGTTTTTGAATCAGAGAGGTGTTCCAGCACGACATGAGAAGAAGATGTAGTGTGTGCTGAAATTGTACCACAAGGCAATAAGAATTAAGAGTGCAATAAAATCAATTTAGGACACCAAATTACCTAAATTAAAAAAAAGATAAATAAAATGAAACAATTATTACACTCCCTTTGGCAGTGATAAACTGGAGAGGTTTTGAGGTGCTGGTTAAGCACTCAGGTAATAATATCACTGAGTGATAAGCACCATGTTGAGCTGCTAAAGGGTCAGTCAGTGAGCCTCTATACAGATTTTTTTTTTAAATAAAAAAGGTCATTTAGAGGAAGAGCTCTTCTAAAGCTGAGGACTGTCACACACACACACACACACACACACACACACCTCTGCAGATTAAAGCACTGTGGAGTAACTCTTGATCCATTCAGTGCTGACGTCCTACACACTATGAGCGCTGCCCAGTAAAACCACCTCCAGTGGATCCAAGCAAGTCAGCTGAAGCACTTCATCACTAAGTTGGTCAATGGAAACAGGGCAGCAAAACTGTAAATGTGGAGTGTTTTGTTTTAGTTTCTTTGCCTGACAGCAGAATAATCAAACCTCTAGCTAAACACCGCTCTGTGTTGAGGCATTCCTCCACAGTATCGGTCAAACACTGTTTGCACGTTTCAGCAGACTTCAAATTAAAGTGTGGCGTGTGCAGGTGTCGCCGCACGCACCTCTCTGCTTCTGTGAACTCAATTTACTACAATCCCTCCCTCCCTCCAGCCGAGTAAACAACAGCTGGTTCCAGTGGTCCATCTGCTACCTGTAAATTCCCCTCCAGAGAGCTCACAGCTTTACTGTAGTATCACTTTGCCTTTTCAAAGAGGTGCACATCCTGACACCGTGTGATTGTGTGTTATCGCTTTGACGTTGTCATTTTTTTAACCAGTGCACTCTGAGGTAAACAAGCTTTTAATTGACTGAGCTCTTTTTTTCAAGGCGTGACCGGCTGGCTGGACTGCTGTTATTTGTTAGGATATGTTGAATATCTACAGAATATGAAAGAATGACTGGGGCTCACTTTTTTAATTTATTTTTTATGACATTCATATTGTTTGTTTTTTGTGGTGTCACTACTAGATGACAAGGATGGAAGTATATCCTGGACAAATTATTTAAAAGTTTCAAGACCCTTGTTCACGATATTCCATGTCTTTTAATGTGACTCCTGCACCAGCTTCACCTTGCTCTGTTTCACCCTGATTCTTTACTTTCTTTACTTTGCTGACTCATTGTTACTAACAGTCTGGCTGCAGAGAGGTCAAACTCATTGTTTTACAGGGAAACCTCTAGAGCTCTTGTGGGACAATTAAGAAAAGGTAATGGGAACCAGACACCAAAATAAAATAAGAACCAGTGTGTGGTGTAAACAATACCTAAAAGGCAACTCAAGTTAGCATTAAAAGTGCTTAAAATCTGTATAAAATCCAATATAACAGCTCCAGAGTCCATCAATTATAGAAAACGCTGTCCCACAAAACAAAGTGGTCACACTGATCGAGCTAAACACTGCATGTTTTGTTCTGAGGTTACGCTATAAAAGGTATCTACACAACATATTTTTAGGACAAGATTACAGCAAAGCACTAAACTTTAAGTACAAGCCTGCTGTAAGATGTGAGACCTGTGTTTTTCTCTGTGTTGAATATAGTAAACATCTGTGGTTGTGTAAAGAGACACACAGGAAGTTTTTACACAACTGTGGGACTCCGTGGAAGACCACAGACAAATCATCACTTAAAATCCAGAGCTTAGCTGAAGAGTGGATGCCACACAAACAAGGAAGTTGTCACAACCAGCTGTGACTTAGACTCATCGATAAGCCTTAAAGCAGCTCTGTGAATATGCATGAAAATCCATCCCAGTCACTGAAATCCTGTTATGCCTGGTTCCTTTGTAAAGCTTCATCAGTGCCTTCGGTTACTCTGCTGTACCTTTTCTCAATAGTAATATTTAAACTTAAATCTCCAAACAATACTCTGCATTTGTGCTGCTAGTGTGTCCACGTCACATCACTGACTCAAGGAGCTTCATTTTCATAACATTTAAAATTTGTTTAACCCTGATTCCCAGTCACCTGTCACAAGCACCTGGTCACCACGGTTGGCACATAAAGTACCACTGAAAGTTGATATAGAGACGTCACCGTTGCAGGGGGCTAGCGATTGGCTCCAGGTTATCCAGAGTCACCAAAGGCACCGTGTGGGTTTTTGGATCTATAAATGTCTACTTCAACTTGCATGGCTTTATCTTTTAGAAAAGCATATCCTATTGGTAGGATCAACCAGGTAAACCCATCAGTCCACTGGGTTCAATTGGACAGAGCGGCGCCATAGGCAAAGGTTGGCAGAGGGACGGCAGGACCCGGCAGGCAGCCGATCAACTGATCAGCCCACCCACCGTCAAACACCTGTGTGCCACCCCATGAGTCTGCCAAGGGGGAACTGCCTGCCCTTCCGGTCCACTCCTGAGCGTCCAAGGCACCGTAGCCCCCACCCCGACGGTTTTTGCCTCGTAAGAAAAAGTTTGGTCATAGTAACGTGTTTTCCAGGAGCGCTGACTGCCACAGGTGGGTACAAGCATTGGCGCTCTGTGCGAAGATATCTCGGACAGCAGACCAGACCTCACCAAGCAGAGCAGACGTAGGCTTGCTCTTCATTTTATTGATAGACTCAAGTTTGAACTGATCACTGCAGTATAACTGTTGCATTTTGGGTAGAAATGAATAATATCACAAACAGCTTAACCCATGTTTTAGCCCATGCTCTATCACTTTCCAGTTTAGCTTTCTTCAGCTCTTCTGTCCTTTTTCTTTTTGACAGTTCAGCTCCAGTGTCCGCCATTACAAAGTCCTCACAGGGACTTTAAGTAAACCATATGCCAATAGGACTATTATACTTATTGGCATAAACCTTGACTGGAACGACAACAAAAACAGACTTCATCAAAACTCACTCTCTTGTACGGCCTAAAAGCATTAGCTGACACGCATATGAGGGTCTATTGTGTCTTCCTGTAAAGCTGATTGGAAAGAAATGTACTGGGTGTACTGGAGGAGGGGTGGTATTATATCACACACATAATAACTAAACTACAAATAAACTTATATTCACTTGTTTTACAGCTTTTTTTTAAATAAGGAAAGGAATCCCAAGTCCACCCAATTTTTAACTTGTTTTTTTCTTTTCCATCAGTACAGAGAGAGAAAATCCAGTCAAAGACTTGAATTGCTTAAATTTCTTTGAAGACAGATGAGGATTGTGGAATCGGGAAGAAGAGGCCAATAACACCTTTTTGTCAGTAGATAAACGTTGATAAACAGATGAAAAGTAGCTCATGAATGAAGTTTTTCTGAGCATTAAAACTCCAACAAAACACTGACTGAGAGAGAAGCAGCTCCTTCACTGCATGAAGAGTTCTCATTAACATGTGAGCAAGCTTGTCCACATCCTGCGTAATGAGAGGGTGTACTGTCAGTGCCGAAAGTCCCCCTCTGAAAACTTGACACCTGAGACAGAGGATGATAAACGTCAGGCACACACCAGCTTCTACCTCCCTCTCCTCTGCTGCTCACTTTGTCTAATCTGTCCTCCATGCACAACCTTTCTCTCATGGATCTTTTAAGTCCTGTGTGTTCATCCTCTCCATCTGTGTCTCCAAGCCCGTCAGAGTGTGAGCAAAGCCTCTGCCAAACTGAGAAGACAGCAACAGTTGTTGGAGCTTTAAAGAACAGGAAGGAGGAGGGAGGTGCAGAGTAAACAGAAAAAAGAAACAGAAAACATGGCGAGCTACTTACAAAGCAGTGGTGTGAGTCCGATGAGTGGCCAGGCAGATGAATGGGAGTGAGAGCCACATGACAAACGTAGTCGATGTGAAGCTGGTGCATGAATGAGAGGCTGAGAGGAAGGGAGGGGGAGCCTGAATGCTCTGTGAGGAGGGAGGGGATGAGTGGAGGAGTGATTCATGATGAGAGAGCCAAGACATCATAGAAAAGAGACAAGGTGAAGGAAGGCTGGGGAAGAAGTTAGGTCACGTGCAAGAGGGTACAAATCTAATCAAATCACTTTTTTTTTATTTCAAGAAGGGGAAAAATTGATTGGACAATGATGTATAAAGGTTTGACTATGCTTTGAATCTCACTGGTGTTAGGAAGAACCAGCTCAGTACAACCCATCATGTCATCAGCCCTTTAAGAACTTTTAATGGTGCTCAGAGAGAAAGTGAAAAAAAGGAAAAATGAGAACCAGGCTGAGCTGGACTCTCCCAGTAGGACTGAATTCCCAGAGAGACCTATCAAGTTTCATGATTCCTCTTAATGGTTCACTCTGCAGGCAGAGCCAGTGTGGAGCAGCTGTCAACCTCTCAAGATACAGGCCTTAGCAGACGTAATGTCCAGTCTACTCAGGACAGTTTTACTGGACATTTTTGGAGGGAGGAAGTCTAGACAGAGAGAGTGATCTCCATTCCATAGCACAAACAATACAGAGGAAACCAGTAGCTTGAGGGATTTTTCATCCATGGATCTGCACAAACATGACTTCAGCTGGAAAAGACCAAAACATCTAAACATGGCTGTTCTGATGGAAATGACAAGAGAAACCAAACAACTGTTGAGAAAATGTGTATATCACTTTAAAAGTGATCACTTTTATACATCTGCCAAAATAAGCCCCAATTGAAAATGAGATTTTCAGCACCAAAACTGGTTATTTCATGATGCTTTTTTTCAGTATCAGTGGTCTGGTGGATCCTGGGAGAACATGAATTCATTTATGGCAAGTAGACTAAAAGTGTGTCTGTTCTCAGATTAACTAATGTTACATGTTACAGACACGTCTCAGAGCACCGAGCTTTGAGTAACACTAAAAAGTCTGCTCGTCCTTCGTTCACTAAACTACAAACCGAGTTTACGAAGTGTGATTGTTGTCATGTTTCAAACAAAAGAGCTACGTTGCTACAAATAAATACATTACCTCGTCGCTTTGTATCCTTGGAAAAGTTGTCTTGAACACAGAAGAGTAGTGTTAAATAGAAGATATGCTCTCCATTCATTTGCTTCCAAAACAAATGCACTCATTGGCAAGAGCCATGTCTTTACGACAGTTGGTGATGCTTACAGGAGAGGAAATTATGTCCTGGAAAAAATACACTGATTCCATCTTATGGTGTCACTGCAGCGCCAAACAGATAGTTCTCATTGCCCTTTTAAACAAATTTTGTTCATGGTAGATCCCTTCCATTTAAGTTCTGTGAGAGCCAGCCCCTTAAGCCAGTTGGCACAATACCACGAGGACTCCATGAACAAAAATTTTAAATCATTTGAATTGGCCTTCCCTGTGATTGACTGGCGACCAGTCCAGGGTGTACCCCGCCTAAGACAGCTGGGATAGGCTCCAGCCATCATCCCCCCTGAACTGGATAACTGGTAGAAAAGATGAATGAATCAATTGGCCTTCTTCATGAATAACAATTAACTTACACTGGATGAAGATAGCAGTGTTTTATTATCTAAAAGCTATTGGGAACTTCTGTGTTGATTTGTCTGGCCCTGTAGACTAAACAAAACATCTTATCGGCCTCATGTTCACATGTGTAGCTTTCTTCAGGAAATAATCTTCCAGCTTCTCATTTCACCTTCTGGTAGTTGTGATTTATAGTTATGGAAAATGTATACATCATCAATGTCTGCACTGATACAAAAGTAGACATTAAAATCAGAAATAAAGTGATATCCATACTTTTAGCTGATGTTCCTTTTGCATTTGTGTTGAAGTGAGAGAGATTCATAACTGTTACAAACTTAAAGTAGGTTAAGAATCAAACAAGCTAATTTCCTTGCTGTTGGTCGTTCCTCCACTAGCAGTGTTTGCCTTGGCTATTTCTTCAAAGTTCATGACCCACTTTCTGAGTGCCTGTGGTAAATACAAGCTTTGATTAGATACATAATTTCTAGGTCAGGAGAAAAGACTCTCAAATCACTTTCTCTGGTTTCAGCTCTGGTGTGAAAAAACTGTGGAATGACAGTTTCAGTAACTAAATCAGTGAAAGCTGAAAAGGTATGAGAAAAGCAATAATGAAACAGCTTCTCAGCATGGTAATGGTGATTAATGGTGATGCAAATGCTCTATTTTCCGAAGATGTTTGTGAACTAAACAGAATCAGAATAAGCTTCACTTTGTATGTTAGAGTGAGATCTACCAAGACATTATCAAAACACAGATTTCCTTACTTTTTGTGCCAAGTTTACATGGTCTGAACTCAGCCTATGAGCCTGTCAAAAAAAAAAGCCCAACTTAAACAAAACCCATCAGAGTTTCCGTGTTTTAAATGCTGTTTCCAGGGCTGACTCCATCACCCCTCTCTCTTACTGGACCTGCACCACATTTGTTATAATTAGCTCTGCATTATGAGTGACTATTTCACAACTGAAACAAATCCAAGGCATTCCCACTCAATGATTCTCAGCAAATCTGATGACAACCAGCTTTTTCCCAGTGTTTAGTCTCAGTACTAAATTAGCTTTAAGAGGCCATTTCCTAATGACCACAGAGTTGGCAAACACTGTTGTGAAGCCTATGTGGCTGCATCATCTGTTTCAACATCTGGACCATATGTCTTTTACAATTAAGGGCCAGGGTCCAGTTGTGGAGAATAAACAGAGCACTGTGGGGCGAAAATCATCCAAGGACCCACAAGGGTATTGGTTGTTAAGAGAGAAGAGAGCCAGAAGGTTGGTTATTCAACAGAAAAAGAGCAGAATGAACTGTAGCAGCTCTTATGATGGCCTGTAATGTCAGTAACATCATCATATATGCCCTTTTTGTGTGAATTTGATCATCAATCAATCAAACAAACAATCTTTATTTCTATAGCCGATCGTGACATGAATATGTGATAACTGTGAGAACAGAAAAGGGGGAAATAAAAAAAGAAATTCAGGAGAATCTTCCGTGCTATTTCTTAGACCATTAGTTTCTCAGTGTGGAACATCTCTGGAGGGATAGAGCAGGGAGCTGGGAAGAGGAAGGAGAAGAAAAAAGGCAGGGGAAGGCAAGCCCGGAGGATGAAAGTAAAAGAAAAGGGGGGATGGAGAAAGTAATGCTTAGAGGGTTGCCAGTAATTAACCGTCTAAATGTCCTCCCAGAAAAAAATAGAGAAAGCTGACACAAGCAGAACATTCCTGTGAGATGGATTAAAATAAAACTGGGAGCCTTTGTGGCGGCTGATGTTCTTCTATCTTCAGAATCAGATAAGCAGAGCTGCATGAAAATACTACTGATGTGATCGGGACACGTGACAGTGGATACAGTGATTTTATTGTGTTGCGCCTGAGGATGAAAACGTGAGCTTCTCTGGCATGCAGATCTGGATTTAGAAACACTTGATAAGACTGCTTTAAGGGGTCTATAAGGACCAAGAAGTTTTTGTGCATCATGAAAGTTCACAAATGAAAACAAACAAAAAAAAAAAATGATGCAAACATACCAAAAGAGAAAATAACTCTCATGTGTAGAAATGTCTTTTTAAAGAGGCAAAAAGTCACTTCCATGTTCACAAGGGCAGGTATGCTTGGGTTCTGAATCTTTACTGACTTCAATCCCATGAGTCAACTGTTGCAAACCGCCTGTGACCACGAGTAATGTCAGACAGCTTCCAAGAAGAATGCCTGTGGTTAAACACCATTATGTACGTCCAACCTGCCATTAAGGCTTACCTTCCGCCTTTCATCTCTTCTACGTGTGAGCTGCCTGTTTGTATGTGAGGCTCTACTCCATGCATAAATATTGCTGTCATGTATGCATTCACACGCACACACATAAACACCAGCATTTCCTCCTGTAACAGCTGTTTTTCATCACCATCCTCACACATATGTTGGCACAGCTCCCACTCTCATCCTCATAAATCCCTCTGCCTATAAAGGAGGTGATTCCTCACTTCCATTTTTATTTTCTCAACTGTTAGTGACAGGCAGCATAACAGGATCATCCATCCTTTTGTCCTTCACCATCAGTTGTCCTACCTACGCATGAGAGGACTGAGAGGATGGCTGCTTTTTCACTATTATGAAAAAGTAAGAGGGATTTGAGCTTTGACCCACTTTTTTTTCCTCACTCAGTGGAATCTACAGAGATCCTCAGTGAAATTTTTACTGTTTGAATAAAAAAAAAAAAAAAAGTCAGTTCACCATCATTACTTCAAAATGATAGCCATCAGTCACTAATGTTGACGACTCATCAAATAAACATGAGCAAGAAGGTGAAGCTGGGTTTATACCTGCATAAATCAAAAACTGCTTTCACACACACACTGCACTCCTTCAGATTTCCTGAAACTCTTAAAGTGGGCTGCATGTGTGAAAGCAAACAAAAGAATCTGCCCCTCTTAAGGGCTGAACGGGTGAATGCAGCACATAAGTGTGTAAGATTCACATGTAAGTGAGTGGAAGATGTACAACATCCTTCATTTTTTCCCCCTTGAAACTCCTTCCAGCTCATCTTGGTTTCCAGGAAACCTTTTTCCATTTTTTTTCCAGATTGTTTCCAATTTATGAATATTTTGTTTAGCAGAAAAATCCCAATATATTGCAGAGGTAATGACTAGAGATAGACTTATTATTCCCAGGATAACTAGACTAACAGAGATCATCGGCACTGTATGGAAGCCTGTTTCCACCATGTGAAAAAAAGGTTGAAATTATGAGGTACAAAATCAAAAATTGTGAGATAAATAGTCTAAAGCATGAGAAACTGATTCTGAATTATAAGAAAAAAAAAAATCAAAGTTATGAGATACTAAATTGAAATTATGAGAAAAAGTCAAAATTGAGATAAAAAGTCTAAATTTTGAGAAAGTTAAATAATGAGATGGTAAGTTAAAATAATGAAATAGTCAATATTGAGCTAAAAGTCTTAATCTAGAGATACTTATTTATACTTTTGAGATTAAAATGTCAAAACTTTTGTTATGATATAAAGTCAGAATTACAGGATACGCCATCAGAATTATGAAAAAATATGTAAAAAGTCATTAGATATTAGTGAAATTATGAAATAAAGTCAAAATTAGGAGAGAAAGTCTCAATTTTGAGATGCTATGTCAAAACTATGATTTAAATGTAAAAAAACTATGAGATAATTAGATAAAATTATGAGATAAAAAGTCTGAATTCTGGCATAAAGTCAACATTATGAGACTTTGTTGGAAATATAAGAAACATTGATTTTCTGAGATATGAAGTAGACATTATGGGATAAAAAGTTAAAATTTTGACTTTTGAGTACTCATGTGCATTTGTGGCATTGACTGAACTAATAATGCCTGCAGACACTGGAGGCAGTCTCATCAGTATGGCTTCTCTTGAGAAATGTGATCAGTGTCTTCCCTATGTTCTACATTTTGCTTTGAATCAACCTTACAAAGAAATGTCATGGTCACTGATTGCTGGTCCACATTAGATTTGCTAGTGGGTTAAACAATACATTTTTTTTATTATTATTGAAGGCCTGCAATGTCAGTTATTTTCCTTGTCTGAGCAATAGCAGAGTGACACACCAGCCACAAGCCAAAGCTGTAGCTCCAGTTAATAATGACTGCTTACCAGTTTAAAAAAGCACATGAAAGAAGTAGTGGCTCGGTGTTGCAGTATTTTGATTTAGAAAGTGGAGGTAGAGTTGTTGTAAGTTCTGCTTGAGTCTCTTTTTCTAATGTTTCTTTGACACTTTTAGTTTGTGCCCTTGATTTGAGCTGTGCTTTGAATTACTACTTGGTTAGACAGTTTCCAAGCAGCTAATGTGTCAAACAATTAAGTTTCTGACAAAACAAGCAGACCTTTGAAATTCTGATCACGACTCCAGTAGAAATGACAGAACAAGAGGCTGGTGGCAGCTACAGTAGAAAAGCAAGAATGTCATGGTAATCCATCTGCAGCCCCAGTGGAGAGAGGGGGATGAAGAAACAGTTGAGCTCCTTGGCTCGCTTTCGCCCCCAGCCATCGCTTTCCTTTTGTCGACCTTGCCAGCAGACCGGTGGGGATGTTGATTCCAGTTCCGTTCTGAGCCCATCCAGAGCCACTCTAGATAAGGAGCTGAGCGTTTTCCAACAGCAGAGGATGGTGCGGGTGAGATAAGACACTTAGAATTCATCAAAAACACATCAGCAGAAGAGGAAAATAAATGGATTGGAGGGTGGCAGTGATGATGAATTGTCATATCAGAAACATCTTTTTTTATTCAAAAGTTTACACAAAAACAGGGAGAATTGGTTCTAGATTCAAATACTGACTAGTGGGAGCAGGTTTATTGTTTTTGGTACAACTGAAGCCTTGAGGCAAGTTCCTCATGGTTCATTCTAAGTTTAAGTGTCCACGAAGAACAACACAGTGTTGTTGAAATTACCACAGCCCAGATTCTCCTCCTCTCCCTCAAAGCCACAATCAGTGCAAAGCATTCTGGTACTTTTTCAATCTGCCCTCCTCCTTCAGCTGCATGGCAAATAATTATTAACAGGATCAAAGCATATGAAAGGGCTTCTGCGTCAGTGAGGTTGAGCTCGGGGAGCCGGGTGACAGAAAGTGATAATGGCAAAGCAGTGAATTGTTTTTGCCCTCTCTATATACAGTGCTGGAGTATCCAAGCGCCACGGTTAAGGCTGATAGAATTGAGAAACTGTTTAAATGATTCTGGGGTGAAGGGATTTCTGCTGGGGCTGGAGCGTTCATGAAATACAAATTATTTTCTAGTTATATGTGTTTGGAGCTTTCTGAATCTCTGAAGTTGTTGATGTCTTTAAAAGAGACCCATCCCCCAGCCATGGTGTATTCATGAAACAATTTGAGTTAAAAATAGAATATATATTCTCAAAGAGGCAATTTATCAGTGACTGAAACACAAAGTCAGAGATATGAAGAATGAGCAACAGCACACAGTGATCAAAAGGACCTGGGTTTGGCTTGTCATACACCGCACCTACTCAGGTAGGCCAAGGACAACTCAGTGTCTGACAGAGTGTACGTAGACACTTTAAAACTGGCAATAAATGTGATGGACACTGCTGCATATCTCCAAGCTTTGATTCTTTTCTGCTTAAGGGTTTTGCAATTAGGCTAAAAGGCTGTGGAGTAAGCCCACTGCCTTGCGCCCACATCCAGTACACCAGTGTGACAAACTGACGAGATGTACACCACTTAGCAGATGACTCGTGTGAAAAACCAAGGGGAGAATGATGAAAGGCATCCCCGGATAAGATTTCACCACACAGTGTGTGAGTGACACTTGGTCATGCTTAGATTTAATGGTAGTCTGTGCTTTTATTCACATATCAAGGAGACGTGTCAGTGTTTGGAGAGGTTTCAGAAATGGCAAAACCTCTTCAGCACTGCAAGTAGTCCCCTGAGGTTTACAGTTTCTATAGAATAGATGTTTCTATTCTGTTTGCATTAACCAAAGAGACCCTTAAACTGTAACTGAACCTTAACACACCCTGACTTCATTGTACAGTTCAGGAAGGTCTGGTCAAAATCAGGAAACTCTGAAATAACAGTCAGCATTAGAGTCTAATTATAACTTGACGTCTTGCACATTACTTTCACAGAAATCTGACACTTCATCACTCAGGTTGCCTAAACACACACTGTTACTGTTTTTTAAGACTGAATGGAGAGACAAATCTAGAAATGTCACGAATAACAAGACCAGGTTGGACTCCTTGATTCAACAAGGTCCTGGAAGCAATCCTCAGAGATTTTGCTCCAAATTGACATTGGAGCGGCAGATTTGTTGTCTGAACATCCATGATGAGAATCTCATGTTCCACCACATTCCAAAGGAGCTCTACTTGACTGAGATCTGGTGATGGTGGAGGCCACTGAAGTACAGTGAACTCATCGTCATCTTCAAGAACCCAGTTTAAGATGATTTGAGCTTTGAGATATGGAGCGTTATACAGCTGGAAGCAGCCATCAGAAGATGGGTACACTGCGCTCATAAAGGGATGGACATGATCAGCAACAATACTCAGGTAGGCTGTGGCATCCCCCACAAGATTACACCAAGAAGCAGCAGCCTGAACCATTGATATAAAGCAAGATGGATCCCTGCTTTTATGCTGTTTACTCCAAATTCTGAGCCAACCATCTGAATGTGGCTGCAGAAATCCAGACTCATCAGACCAGGCAAGGTTTCTCAGTCTTCTACGGTTCAGTTTTGGTGAGCCTGTGTAAATTGTAGCCTCAGTTTCTTGTTCTTAGCTGACAGGAGTGTCACCTGGTGTGGTCGTCTGCTACTTTTGCCATTTCTGTTTCAAGGCTGGACGTGTTGTGTTTAGAACTGGTCTTCTGCATACCTTGGTTGAATGGTTATTTGAGTCCATTCTCCTCTGATCTCTTGCATCAACAAGGCATTTTGTCTCAGTGAACTAATGCTCACTGGATATTTTCTCCTTTTGGGACCATTTTCTGTAAAATCTAGAGATGGTTGTGTGTGGATAATCCCAGCAATTCAGCCCATCTGGCACCAACAATCATGCCACATTCAAAGCCCCTTCAATCACCTTTCTTCTCCATTTTGATGCTCAGTTTGAACTTCAGCAGCTCTGGTCCTCACCGTGTCTACATGCCCTTAATGTATTAAGCCCCTTCAATGTGATTGGATGATTAGATATTTGAGGTAACAAGCAGCTGAGCAGGTGTTCCTAAGCAAGTAAGCTGTGAGTATATCTGAGAAAACAAGAAGGCTGTCAACTCTACTAAATTGTGTCTACCTTTGGAACAGTGCTTCAAACTGAAAAACCAATCTGCTTCTTTTGTGTTGAAGATAAAAACAACAGTCTAAAAATGAGCACAAAATGTATGAAGAAGAGGTGTGAAAAGGACATGGAAAGCTGAACAAATATAACGCCACCCTGGCTGAAGGCAGTGTTGCTAGGATGTGTAAAGAAGTCTGATGATCTCTGGCTTCAACTGTTTTCTCGTTTAAGTCGATTCCTTGAAATGTTATTAAAAAAAGGTAAAGATAAACGTAAAATCATTCATTTGTCAGTGATTTATCCTCTGATGAGATACATACGGGTGAATGATTCATCTTTCTTTCACTGAGCTTGGAAAAGATATTACATTACAAATATGTCACCATTACACATAAATTACAAGGTGATTCAGCGCTACATGAGCCTCTGTGTCTTTTCCTTCCCCAGAGCACAGCGATGATTTAAAATGTCACACGGCTGTTTGATCCCATTAAATACTAACAATGACCAAATGGCAGAACTGCGTCTATGTTAAAGGCAAAGGCCAACAATAGCGAGCAGACATAACCGATCGGCTTTGACATATTTAAGCAAGAGGAAAGCATCATATCATAAAATATTCAGGGAGAATGATATCCGATAGCCTGACCCGTGAGGAGAACATAAAGTCATGAGAGTGATGAAACGGTGCAATATCAGTCTGTGGCTGTAAAGTACAGAGTCATAGTTTAAGTATGCTCACATGTGGAAAGGTTTAAAAAACCCATTACCCATTCATATAAGGCCCTGTGAGGAATAGAGGGAACTCCAAAGGGTCCAGGGTGAGTTCAAAGAGATCAGGGGAAAGGAGGAAGAGTTTAAATCTTTAAATTTAAAATGTGCATGTTAAAAACCAAGTCTTCACTCTTCTTCCAATACTTCAAGCTACTAGGCACTTATTAATGTAGGCATTTTAATCTCTTAAATCCACTGGTATAACTGGAAAATGAAACCTGTATTGTAGTTGTATGTTTCTCTTTCGCTTGAATTTTTGCTTGTTTTTATCAATATTTCAAAATATCTTGTGATTTTTTCCACCATTCTCTTTGTTTTAAAACCAAATGTAATATATCAGAAATTAGTCAGTATTCAGATTTGGGTCAAACTATGGATGATGTTAAGGTAACATCTATTAAGTGGCCTATCTGTTTTAAAGTGATACATTAAAAAGTTAATGAAGCAGTTATCTCAGGATCTGGTGTGACATTCAGCGCTCCCCTCAGCCTCATTTGACCACAGGAACACCACTAATTACACTAAATTTGACTTTCACACCAACAGTATGGCCTGTAGCCTGAAGTGACTTTCTGTCAAACAGCTGAACATCATTAAAGGTTCAGAATACTGTTGTTAAAGGGCTTGTTTCACTAATATTTGAAGTATCACAAGCCAAATATGCAGTGGAAGAACCGGTATCATTCAGTTAAAGCCAGATTAACATCACGTCACACAGCAATGTTAAATTTATGTCCTGTGGTCCAGATTTGCAGAAGAAAGCTGTAAGTTTTCAAAATTCTTGTAATAACTTCTTCATGCAGAACACGAGTATGAGAAATCTGTTATCAGTCGTTGCCACGCTCCAGTTCTGATTCCTGCACCCTGATTTGGTTTGTAATCTGTTAGCAGCTTGTAAAGGCTGATTGAACAAGGCTGCGTTCTGTCACTGGTCCAATAACATGCCGGTGATTCATCAGCTTCAGTTCAGTTCATGTGTTAAACATCACGACACTTCCGCACATTGGGACATATGAGGCAGCTAGAAAGCTTTTATTACTTAAAAATGTGTGGATGGATTAGATCTCCTGCCTTTAAAAGTCGGGATATTAAGTTTTAACTTTTCTGCCTTAGTCTGGTCCCTCTGCAACTTTGTACTTTGGAAAACCTGTGCAGATCTCTTTCTTCCCTTTTTATTTCTTTGAGTTTATGACAGATAGGAAAGTGATTATTTATGTGCATAAATATTTAACCTAAAATGATACTGACTGGTGATGTCTTGATCCAGATTGTTGGGTCATTTTTACCTGAGCACCTCATCTGCTTACTCACATTAGTCGCTGCTAAGCTAACTTGCTGCTGAACATCAGTAACAGAGTGTTCTGGGTCAGCACAACACAACTTTGTAAACATGATGGGAATAATAAAATATAAATATAAAATTACAAATGGTGCCCCATTTAGGCTTCATTGCAGAACATGTGCTCAGCCTGACACAAAACAGCAATAACATTTGCTTTACAGAATCCTGAGGTAACTCTCCAGGACGAAAACACATGAAGAAGAGACAGTGTGTTACATTAGCATCAGTGACTCCATGGCTTATAAATGTCAGCCATGTTTTTGCATTTCATACTGGAAAGTGAAAACAGCCAAACAACCACGTTAATATATAGTGTTAGCAGTAAAGCTGCGTTCCATGGTATGATAAAAAGTAAGGGACCTTTAGTGTCGGTTAACTCATTCATACACATTCACACAATGCTGACCAGTAGGCCGTTTGGGGTTCAGCATCTTTCCCACTTTGGAGTGTGACTGCAGAATCCCAGACCTTCCGAATAAGAGCTGACCGACTCTACTACTGAGCCACAGCTGAAATATATCACATAAAGTTTACATCATTATTTAAAAAGGAGCAAAGGCCTGGTTCCAAAGCCAGAATTGAAGACATAAAATAAAAACAGAGAAGGGAAAGTTAAAGAGAGAATGGTTTGACAGGCCCATGATGAAGATGTATACTTAGTGCACAAAAATAGTTAAAACAACAGACTATAAACATATACCATGCAACTGACATTAAGTCTACATATACTTGTTTTCAGAGGTTCATTCCAAACTTGTAATCTAAGTTCCAAAACCTCCTTACATTCAAAATATAACTGCCTCTATGAGCATATAACTGCTGTTACATGGAGGGTTTCCCCTTCACCACAGAGTTCCTCATTTTTATGCATTAGTTGAACACTCTGTTTCTACAGACTGTAAACACTTTAAAGGAACATCCAGCACTAAAACTGAAGACTCACAGTATATCAACTTTTTAAATTTTAGAGTGAAACGAGCACCCAAAGAAAAACTAATGAGTTCCTGTCCTTAACAGTTGAAGGAGATGAACAGGAAAGACAGAAGAGGATCATGATTGTTAAGTAGAGAATTATCCTCCCTGCAAAGCCTGCTAGTGTTGGCTTCCTGCTCAGAGCTGATTGCAGGAGGTCTCTAGGGCCTGTCTAAGACTAAATACGTGATAAGAACCTGTGAAGGACCCTCTGAGAAAGAAAGAGAGCAGGGGAGGAAGAGACAAGGAAAGGAAATGAAAAGATATGGAGACAAAGAGACAGATGCAAAGACTGGAAGAATAAAAAACAGTAAAGAAGCATAAGTTCTTAATCTGACTGCTGGGACTGGACATATGCTTTACAGGGAAAGAGAAACAAAACTACTCGCAGTGCTGGAGGCTGCAGACGGTTATAAATCAGACAATGGAAAATACCTCTTGATTAAAAGGGTGATATTTAACCTTTGTCTCAGTTATTATGTGAAATATCTTCAAAAGCAGACTGCAGACAGGCACCAAGCAGCTAAAGGCATTGCTTCCTCTTTTGTATTGCTTGGACAGGATATCAAATGCTCATCCCAGCCAATTTTTCTTAATCACCAACTTCTGTCTCTACTGGACTCAAGGAAATATGGCTGACAGTTATTCATTCTGGTTTGTGTTTGCTGATTCAGGGGGAGAGCTGGAGAATTATTAGTATAATCATGCACCAATAGTGGAGAAAAAAACAGCTTGGAGGAACAGCACAAATCATTTTTTGAACATATTTTTTATGTGGGAACAAAAATGAATGTTGGTGACAAGAGTTATGACACATGTCAAAGGATCTGAATATTTCATGGAAGTCTGAGTTTTTCATTCAAAAAGAGAATTTCTCCAGAAAGTGACAAGTGAAAGTTTCAAGAAGAAGATTTCCAGATGATCTCTTCCAACTATCTGAAAGTTGTGACTTCTTTTGACATTTAAATGACAACAGATGGTTATCCTTTACGCAGAGGCGGAAAGACAGGTAATGAGCCAAAATGATGAGACTGCATATAATATTCTCTATGTCACTTCCTGAAGACTGCTTGAGTCAGAGCGCTGAATTCTCAGACCCTCATGGTAAGTATTATAGATGCGATGACTGAGTCATCATAAAGCGCAGCAAGACATCAAAATCCATCAGAGCCGCTCCCGATGCATAGAAATGAAGTCATTAGAACAGTGAGCGAAGGCAATCCCTGCTGAGTCTAACAGCCCCGTGTCGCTCTGTGCTATTTATAGATGTCAGGCCCAAATTAGCCTTTGAAGTGTAATTCTGGATATAAACTGGGGACCAAATAATGAGGAAAGTTACAGGGAGAAGTGCTGTGGATCACCATGAAAGCAGGGACAGATCTGAGCACAAAGAAAAGAAATTTAGAGCAAGTTTAAAGAAATAAGCGGTTGAGTTTTGAAAGCAAGATGCTGCCCTGTTCTTTTACATACTGTAAGTGATTGCCTCAGGTCTGTAAAGCTCTAAGATCTACCGTGAAACTCTCATTTTCATATAAATAATAGGCTGATATCATGTTCAGCTTCATTAGTTTGAGGAACAGCTGCAGGGTAAAAATGGTAACAACACGTACAGATCAACATGAGAAGAGCAGAGCAAACTTAGCACTTAAAGTAAGTTCATTTCTGTGTGGTGGATACTTTCTTTGTTGTAACTCTGCTTCTTGGCAATTTTACAAAGAGTCAGTGGAAGAATTGCTGTTTGACATTGGCAGAGAAGATTAACAAAACTTTCATGGGCAAATTCCACAAACTATTAAAAAATATAAATAATTTGTTATGTTTGATTCTATGGTTCATGGTTTAAGTTTCACTTTTGAACTGTTTCGGTCTTTTATTTTGAAGGCTGGTTTTGCTGTTCTAAGACAGGAAATAGAAAGAAATTCCTAAAGGTATGTTTCTAAAGTTGTGCCCAGTTTTACAACCTTTACTCATCTTATGTCCAGAATTAGGCTTAAAAAGTGGTAACAAGGTACTTTTTTTGTTGAGGTTTGGTGTTGTTGAAATAATAGTTGTGACTTTTTTCTTTGCTGAGTGACTACTAGCTTCCTTTAGCTCTTTGTTTGGTGGACTCAACTTTTTTGTATGCATTTTGTGATGCTTTCAAAACTTTTTTACCACTAAAACATTGTAGTGTTTATTTTAATATTATTGGATCTCTGGCCACTGTAAATTTTAGCAGTTAAATCTTATTATTCAAATGCACACCTGACTCTTGCCTGAGGTTTGCTTTTTTACCTTGTCTTGTGTTAATGTTTTACTTTCTCTAAAAAAATTGCTTTGGTTATTAGAATTTGGTTATGTTGTTGGTGATGGTTGTATTTTGCTCTTGTCTTGTCTTGTGTCTTGCACTGTGTGTGAATTAATGCATCTTATTTATTTTCAGAAAAGTTCTGAGTGAAACGTTTCCTCACCATGCTCAGACCTGACGCGAGGCATTCTGATGCTCACACATCTGTGCCAGCCAGGCCAAGAAATATCCCGACTTCACCAGCCTCGCATTCCATCAACAGCTGAGCTTGTGGGAGACATGCACCAACAGGTCGCCACAACACAACCACAATGGAGGACGAGGTGGTGAAGGCTTTAAGAGCCATATCACATTGCAACCTGACAGCGTTTTAGGGATTTATAACAATGTGGCTTTGGACTGCTGTCAGTTTAACCCTTTCAAATGTCACGATGAGCTTCAAACAATGCGGTCTGTCATGTTACATGTGACCAACATCATTTGGAATGTGAATCTGACTCTTTTTCCAAACAGGTAATAGATTGTATTGTGGTTATTGGGCTCACAAGGTTAAAAAAAAACTTGAGTGAATTGGAATATTAATTGCATAAAATAATCAAAAGTTTGTTGAGGAAGCCATGTTACTTCACTGTCACTGTTCTTGTAGAAGAAAAAGGGCTGCCAACGATGCTGCTGCTACACCCTGCAGCATAGCGCTACAGCTAATGATCCTTGAACAGATTTAACTTCCATGAGTAGAAGAAAAATATCATAGCTGCCAAATGCAATAGTCTGTATCTCTGGGAGAAGACAATTGTGATATATGAACTGTGAACTCAAGAATTCACACAGGAATAAGGCTGGCAGTGTTAGTAGGAATCATATCTTCTGTTATTTATTGCAGTGATTTATGTATTGGACCTAGATGGTTCAAATGGATTAAATTCTTATCAGAGATGATCAACAGCTTTCAACTTCAGATATAGATTGACCTAGATCAATATGATTTACTTCATAGCAAGCGTCTTTCCACCCTTACAGAACTTTGAAAGTATTTAAAAAATCTGGTCATTTCTTCACCCTGTCCTATGTCACCTTTCCAAAAATATTCTCTTCTCCCTCTCTCCAAACTCTAATTTTATTTTGTCCATTTGGCATATGAAGACAGATTTGGCTCAGCGGCCCTTCTGGCAGGATGTAACTGAAAGTTTCCAAAGAAAAAGAGATGAACTATCAATCCATGGATGGAAAGTTATTACCCTCTGACCCTGGGAGGAAACAGTCATAATCTTCGCTTTGCAGAGACTCAACATGGAGGTTTATATAACATTTTCACAGTTCTCATCCCACCCAGAACAAACGCATTCCTTGGATTAAATCTTATCTCAGGGTTTCACGGGGATATCTGACAAAGTACCACTGCCTTCCTCTCTGTTTTCATTGTCACAACTGAGACAAGTTAAAAATACGTCCAAATACCTCAGTCTACCTCTAGCTGCTCACTTAACTACACAAGTACAGTTTTAAATCAAGGTGGAATATTTTCACTTAATTAGTCTGGATTTAAACTTCTTAATGATCACCACTCATACTTAAAATGTTCGGAAAGAAAAAACCTTTCCTCCATGTAATTCCTTAGCCATGATCAGGTTATAGAGAGATCACTGGCAACAGAAAATCTTCTTTGAGTGACAGCTATAATGATGGTACCGTGATTGTGGAGGGTTATCCTAATTATGTGAGAAAGAAAGGAAAATTCCTCCACCCTTTACTTTCCTTAACAATCATATTCTCCTAATAATGTCTCATTCTTTCTCAGTGACACAGCCTCAGCTTCAGCGTTAACATCTGACTGACATTACCACTGTAAGCTCCCATCTGGTTTCTTTCTTTGCGAGGAACACTCGTTATGAACCTCTATGAAAATAGCCAGTCGAGTCATGATTGCTTGATTCAAGGAGCCATGAAATTTGATTAATGATTACTTGATTCGACATTCTGTGCTCCTCATCCAGCAAAGCTCATTATTTTCTCTGTTCAGCTGGACACCTTACCACTAGATCACCATTTTAGAGAAACATTAATCCAATGCACAAATATGTGTTCATTTATTTTTCATCGTATGAACTGAGCAGAGTTGCACAGTGGCGCAGCTGTCAGCTGTTCAAAGGCTGCCAGTTCAAATCCCCATTTGGGCAAGGAGTGCCTTTCTGTGGGGAGTTTGTATGTTCTCCTCATGCATGCATGGGTTCTCTCCTGATACTCCAGCTTCCTCCCACAATCCAAAAACAAAGGTTAATTGTTGATTCTAAATTGCCTGTAGATGTGAGTGTGTGTGTAAAAGGTTGTATGTCTCTGTGTGTCAGCTCTGTGATTGACTGGCGGACCAGTCCAGGGCGTACCCTGCCTCTTGCCTTAAGACAGCTGGGATAGGCCCACTACCCACTAACCTGAACAGCACCAGCATTATAGAAGACACATGGATGGTTAAGCTAAGAACAAAAAGTAAGGCAATTTGTGTTTGGTAGGTTCTTTCTTTGTTTGTTCATTTCTTTCTTTATATTCTTCTTGGCGATAAATCTTAAAATGTTGGAAAATCTTGTTTATTTCCCTTTTAGATGGTGCCAGATCTGTAAAGATGCTCATCCAACGAACATGTATTTGTGGGATGACCAGCAGTTGAGTATGTGGGTTGCGCACATAAAAAAATTGCCAAATCTTCTCTGCCAATGTCAAACAGCTTCATTGCCTGTTGCTACCGACTCTTGTTTTGAGCTTCTGGTACCCCCAGGCAGTGTTGTTTTCGTCAACAATAATGAAATTATTTGGTTGACAGCTCTTTTTTCATGACGATTACAAGATGTTGACTCGCTATTACGACCCAGGTCTCAGACTCAGCTCTCTGTGTACTCTTTTTGGTGTGGGAGGATTTCTGCTTTATTGACACAAGTTCATGTCTTGTATTCCACAGTCCAGTAAGTGTCCATCGATAATGCAGTCATAAGCATCAAGTGACTGGTGTGTGTTTAATCTCCTCTCTGAGGTACACACTGGATTATACACTAAGAAATGTCTGTCCACTGAACGTCTGTCAAATTAATTTAACACTAAGACTAAAACTAAGATAGCTGCCAAAAACAAATACAAATTTCTTTACCTTTTGTACTAAAGTTAAATCAAAGTTTAAAATTCTGGCATTGTGACAACAAACACAAGTAACTCCATACTGACACTTACTTGCCAGTTCATTAAACCTTTGAGGGATGGTACCATCACTTATTAACTTATCACCCAAACCTCTTATTTCTCAGCATTTGGTCTAGGGCACTGGACACATACAGATTGCACATTACTCTGAGTGGAAGTGGCTGAATTAGAGCGCAAATGATCAATAATAGAGTCGGAGCAGGAGGCCTCCCAATGATCCAGGGTACATTCTGTTCCCTATACCACAGATGAAATATTACCTTCAGCTCAGAGCTCCATTTTCATAGTGCTCATCAATAATGCATGTCGTTTGGATGCTTTTCTTCCCGGCTAAGTGACTGATTGGTTTGCATTATTTGCCATAGAGGAAATATGTTGTTATGGGAAGTGGAAGGTCAGAGTTAAGAGTATACCCTTGAGTGCTGTTCCAACCTGACAGAATGAATGCAACTTATTTCTTGGGCTAAGTTAAGTCATCTTAAAGTTTTGTATAGAATTATACATTAATGTCAAACTGAATTCAAAAAATAATAAGGTGTACTTATAATTTTTTTAAATTGATATTTAGGAAGAAACTTCATCATTTTTAAGTCTTGAAGGAGGTGCAACTACAAATCCTGCACTTCATCTGTCAATCCTGGTACTTTAATCTTTGTGAAGCACTCAACAAGGTTTAAAACAGCAATCCTTAACAAAAAAAAAAAAAAATACAGGCCTCAGTTTTCAAATTCATGGTATGCAGCAGTGCAGGTCAAAGAAAACATCATGTGACTAAAGCAGAGACACAAGGACATTTGCAAAAGTTCTTGAAGCCAGAGATGTTTTTGAAAGAAGCACCAGAAACAGAAATCAAAGAAAGAAGAAAAAAATCAAAGGCTGGCATTTGCAATGTGGACACAAGCTTTAGTTCAGCAATGCTTTTTGTAGCAGCCATCGAGAAATACAAACGATGTTTAATCCTGACAGATGTCAGAGGTCTAGTACAGAGGAAGGCATTCACTCCACCCCTCAAGTTTCAGAGAGCTGGCATGTAAACACAGCTGAAGAAACATGCTACAGAGGGTGGGAGTGACGGGGTCCAGCCGGGTGTAGAGGAGTCACAACAACACCAGATTACATTATACTGAGCGGGGAAAGTGGAGTCTCCTCACTCACAACATCCACCCTGATGACAATGGTAAGAAGCTGCACTGGTCTGAAGCAGTTTTTCCATATGATGAAGGGTTAATAAGATTACCACGGAAGAATTAATGAAAAAATCAGTCGAGACTGAAGGCTGGAAGCTGTTTTCGTGACACACCCATGTGAGAATAGAAAAAAATGAACTTCCTCTCTGGGAGGTGATGGAGTCAACTTGATCTTTTTAGAGCCCCTCAGATAAAACAAGATCAGAAATGCACATCAGTTGAATAAAAAACCTGGTACAGCATAGTACATATTTAGGTTCCACTTTCAGATGTTATCTGAGTCTAATGGCAGCTGAATCCTCTCACAATTGACAGGATAATAAATCCCCTTCTCTTCTTTATCAGGCCTCATATATCATCTTCAACACAAAGTGACATCAAACATGTCTTAGATTGCATACTTGTGTGCCCGCACATTGTGATAAAAGTCAGATACTGCTAGTATGTTGGTTCAACAACTTTTCAGTGAGACATTATTACATGCTTTAGAGTTTCCAGGCACTTCCTTAACTTTGCTGAAGGTAATAAAAAGATGACTCTCAAAGGGTTCAAGAGAATAAAAGAGAGATCTCAGCTTGAATTCGGGAGATTAAGACCTGCAGGAAGTATAGGAACACTTCTGAAAAGCTACAGATGTGATAAAGCAAAATCAGATTGGGAACTTCACAGCTTCTACATTTTTTTTTTTTTTTTACCAAATCACTGATGATACAACCCAAAAAACGCACTCATACAATAAAAAAAACTAATTTTTCAAACAATTTGGCTGTTCAGCTTTGACACAATTTTATGCTGCAGACATCAGGTGACTGAAGAAACCACAGCGCTGAAAAAAAAAAAAAAAATCAGCCACAGGCATCTCCATCACACAAACACTCATACTTGTTTTAGAAAGTCCCCCACTTTAACTTTAATATGAACTCCAAAGCATGAAATTCGATTTTTCATTTGATCTTCAAAGCACAAACCACACAGATGAAGCAGACGCTGAACAGCTGAAACTTCAGCCTGGCAAGACAAGGTTGAAACAATAGGCGGTCAGACTAAAAGGCTTGTCGCGGATCAAGTTGAAAGTCTTTGGGCAGACTAGTGACCCATAAATCTCAAGCAGAGATTAAACGACACCATGTGAAGTAACTGGATCAATTTTCAAAAGAAGGGACTTCCCCTTCTACGTTACTCCTAAATGGTGCTTCAGGGTTGGAAGGACAGTGTGAAATAGAATCGAGGAGCTTCCATGATACTGTTCACTGGACTTTAATTAAGTCTTACTAAACTAAATGGTCTTAAGTTCAGGGAAATGGATCTTTCATAAGTATTCATTCAACTAATTAATAGACACAATTAATCATCTTTCTGGAAAAGTGTAAAAGCTCAAGATTAAAGCTCCAAGATTTGGTCATAACTTAAACTAGAAACAAGGGAAGATGATGCAACCTGATATTCCCACCAAGTTTCTTCCCTGTCCACAGGGACAAAATGACAGACCCAATTTCTTTAATCGTATGGTAATTATTTTAGGGTAGAAAAACTCATTTGCCTGTTTTGATTACACCAATAGAAATGCTCGCGTATGACCTCGACACACTCTCCCTGCTTTTTTTTCCCAGCAGGGGAGGAAGATGGAAGATTTGCGATGAATGTCATGAGCTGGATAATTACTCAGAGCATCGTTCACAGAAAATCGACTCCAGCTCCTAATCCCAAGTGATGGGAGGCACAGTAACTCGCCAGCACATTTATGGGTTAAGACGCGTGGAGGAAAGCAGCTTAAATGAGGTTTTTGTGGTCACAGTGCAACACACTGAGGAGGGATGATTCACGTTTTATCAGAGTAGAATGTGAAGAAGTCAAAGAATTAAATATGGTCTAGAGAGGCTAGAATATTAGCCATGTTTAATATGAAGGTTTAACAATTCAGTCAGAAAACAAAATATTAGACAACACTTGATTTTGAGATCTAACTTGACCGAACTATCACATCTCACCCTTACAATTTGGCACCAGAATTATCACAGGGCTTCATGGATACTTTTTACTGTTGAAGGCCTTAAATTGTATTCATATAAAGTGTCTTAGCCAGATGTATCAAACTTTTTTTCAAAGACAGCAACAATTGATTTTATGAAAATGACCCAAAAAACCTGTCACTAGGTGGCGTCAAACATACTTGTGCCATCATTACAGAACTATGAAATCAAACCTCACCTGTCCCTCAATCGTCTCTTAATACTAGATGATAAGTGGTCAGTTTTCTGCAGTTTTGTGTGCTGCATAAACATCAGTAAACTCTGATTTTACTCATGGAAAATGTTCTCCATTAGGGACAGTATGGGAAAATATGTAAAGATCAGGATCGTATCAGGATTGTTTTTCAAATTCAGACTATTCTGACCTTCAAAAAGCATTTTCAGCCCCACATTTTTCCACATCCTGCATTCTAAACAAGTTCTATGCATCAATTTCTGCCTTTTCTGAACAGTTTCATAACTTTAATCTAGTCTTGTATCCTCTTAAGTGTGTCCAGAACTCTGAATGATCACGTACACATTTTTATAACTTGATTCATTTCGGTGCCATAATTAATACACTGTAAGATGAAAGCTGGGAGCTGAATGAAAATGGATGGAATTAGACTTGCAGAAATCTAATTTTTCTTCTGGACAACTGGGAAGATAGCCTAAAGTCATTACACATCTTTGAATAAATACAACTGCATCAAAACGTGATCATCAACTACCACCAGACATTAAAGGCTGATTCAGAGTGAAACATTTAAAGAAAAACTGAAGCATAGGTTTATTTAGCGCAAAAAACAGCTTCAAAGCAAAATACAAAACAGATTCTTCCTCTAAATAGCCTTGAAAAGCAAAGCCCCCTGCAAAATAAATATCATCATTCTTCTTTGATGAATGGGATGAAGGCTGCGTGCATGGGAAAGCATGTCCATATCTTGGTAGCGTTGACTGAGGACCAGGGAAGAGCCATGGCAGGTCATTAGGAGTGGTGACCTCCCCTCATGCAATGGCACATTCCTGCAATAACTAAGTAGAAACAGGCCTGGGATAACTTTAACAAGCAGCATGGAGGGGACAGGGGGGTCACAGCGTGGTGGAATCTGAGGGGAGAGACACCCACTCACCCCTCCAGTAAATAACTCACAGATAAAGCACAAATTCAAGTGTGAAAAAGTGTCACTCCAATGAAAGTCTCTCTGAGGCTCCCTCTGACTAATAACAGCAGACAGCTGACCCATAGATTATTCGATATTGATGTTTCAGACTTCTGTGACTCCCTCACTGAAACTCACTTTCTCTCTCTGATGAGAACTTCGACAGCTGCTGGTTTCCACAGTCCACTTAGCGTGGCCTTCAGGGAAAGTCAGGGATTGACATAGAGTGCGTCGGAGCAGGAGTGTGATGGGAATACATGTTCCCGACACCCACTCATTTATTGATCTCCTCTGTCCTTGGCTCAGCTGACATGATAAGCTTCAAGGACGGACAGCTTGGTGAGCTTCATTTTTCCCCACTTCCACACTGCATTTCCTGCATGATGAACTTTCTGGAACTAAACTGATTTAAACCTTATCACTGGGGTCTTAATGGGAAAATTTTACATTGTTTGACGTTAAAGCGAGATAGCAGGGGGTTGCTTTTAGCAAGCAAAGTGGTAACTGTAGAGGCAGAAAGCACGGGGCCACGTCCTAATCCATTTATCAAGGACGATCACAGCAGGGAAATGCAGCAATCAATAAAGAGAGTAACTTAAAGAGCTTTCATGAGTCAACAATGTGTAATCTTGATGGATCTACACATATATACACACAGTCAATACACATGGGCTTTCAGAGTGGTCAGGCACTGTGGAGGGACTCCACTGCTTCACTCAGCCTCTGAAGCAGAGCCACGGGCGACTAAACCGATCAGAAACAATCCATTCCATCAAACTAGATGCAAACCATTCACATATTTCTCTCTATTTGATTAAGAAAAGCTGTAAAAAGCTGTTTTTCCAAGACACACATTAAATCTTTCATTATTTTGTCCTTGAGTATGTTTTGCCTTTTAAAAAATGACTTCCTAATTCTATGCTGAGTAAAAAAAAGGATAACAATTACACTGATTAAATAGCAACATAAAGTTGAACACTTGACCTGCTGATTAGAAGCCAGCATGTCCATTTTCATACAACCCCCAGCTCTCATATTACAATGTATTAACCCTTTAGGATCCCAAGCAGTTTCTGTTCATTTTTGCTTCTGTCACATTTTCACTCACTGTGGTCTCTTTTTTTCTCAGCAAAGTGAAGTCCTGCACCTCTATAGATTCAGGACAACCACGGCTATTGGCTGACATAACTCAATTATGTCTTCATGCAGTGTGACAAAATTTAAAAGCTATAAATCATTAGATAAAAATGAATATGTCTCATTTTATCATTTTAAAAATAGAAAAATAGGAATAAATATTGGTGGTGGCACTACATTCAAAGAATCTACAGATTTTCATGTTTGCAATTTTTGTTTTACCCACTGTGGTCTCATTTTTACTGCAACATGAAGTCCCACAATGACTTGGGCTCAGGATAACTCAACAATGTCTCCTGAGAAGTAAAACATCATCAGAATTCAATTACAACATCATTACAAGCTATTTACTCTTTATAAACTATGTGCAGTCAGTACTGTCACAGTTTACAGTCTACACTGCAGAGGCATCAAGCCGATCTGCAAAGAAGTTTCTGTTAGTGCTGAGCAGCTCTGTGCAGAAATTTTATGCCTGCAAGACAATGCAGTGTGAAGCAAAATTCAAAGAATTTCTGAAGCGCAAATTCAGGGTGTATGTCGATTGTTCAGGGCTTGTCGAAAGCAGTAAGAACTGTAGAATTTTCTGTTTTTTACAGAATTTAACTACATCAAACAGTTTATTTTCAGCAATTTTTTAAGAAGAAGGCATCAGAATTAAAGCGATGTTGATGAAATTCTTCCATCCTCTCTGGTCTGTTTAGACATTTTGCTAACATCACTTGTGCTACATTCAGAAAACTCGGGAATCTGACGATTACCCGGGTTTTTGAATGTCAGTCTTTTAAAAATAAGTGGTATTTTGAATCCACTGATGAGATTGGGATCTTTAAGGTTAATCATGGAACTGAAATGAATCATGTTCTATATTATGTGTCCATTTACATGTTCTGTCAAGGAAAAGTTGCATCACGCAACAGTTGCTAATCACTACACTTCACAACCTCCACCCCGACCTCCAACTGAGAAATTAAGTTTCATCAAGTAAATTAGGAGATGCAGATGCCGCATATTTAGATCCTTGTGAGCACATCCAAGTTAACAGCTTCACTATCATTGAATCTGCATTTGGACGATATTTGTGTTGAAAAAAAACAAACAAACAAAAAACCCCACTCAAGTCACTCTGTCCTGGAGATCCCCCTCCCGTCCTCTTAATGAGACAAGATGGTGCAGAGTCTATCTGAGAGTGTGTGAACACTGAGCTTTGTGTTGTGGCTGGCTTGGACTCAGCAGCCAGAGTTGGCAGAATTCTGAAGCCATTTCAAAGTTTACCAAAGACGACAAAGCAAGATGTAGAATTCTGTAAGACTTGTTGATTGTTGACTTTAAATTCTGGCTAAGAATAACCCCTTTTTTTCAGTAACAACAAAGAATGTTCACACAGAACAGATTTAATGTGCCACAGGGAGGAGAAAAAGTAGGAGTGGAAATATGTAACATGATTATAAAATAGAACAAATATGACAAACGTGAAACAGAGAGAAAGACTTGCTGGCACAACAGGACTAAGCAGCACTATCAGTGATAACAGCAGAAACAGTAAAATCAAACAGCAGAGCTACAAAGGTGACATGAAGCTAGAGTTTTAAAATACCTTTGTCATGAAGTCAGGGTGAATAAAAAGTTTTCCCAGCAAGAGACGATGAGTGTGTCATAGAGCAAACACCGCATTCCTTCTGGATCATATGTGAGACTAACCAAAAACAAGCATCCGTGTGGGAAATGAGGATACCAGAGTTATGAAAGGAAAATCCTACACATGCTCTCTACCTCCACGTGCGTGCAGCACCCCCACAAACAATCAGCAGGGTGGGAATGTTCCTTTTGTTGTTGCATGAGGGGACCGATTATAAAAGGAAGATTTATAGAGGGGCAAGCACATAGACAAAGAGCTAACAAACATTTGCCTGGGCAGAAACCCTGAGGAATAATGTGCTCACCATTCACCCTGTGCGAGGATGACGAACCCAGTGAAAAGCAGACAAAGTCTACTTCAAATATTTTGCAAGTCAGAGCTGTCAGACTGAATAATACATCAAAAACCAGACAGTCAGTGTCCTTTATTCAAACAGCTCAATGCAGAAGTTGTCATTCTTTGAAGTACAGTTTAACTTCAAAAGAAAGAAGGAGCTCGAAGTTTCAGAATGACTTCCAAAGTGAGGAACAGACATGGCAGTGTCACCAAATCCATGATTAACTGTGCAGATCCAACGCCATAAATACCAGTCACTCTGCTTACCTGCCAGGATATGCTGCTCCCTGCTGTCTTGAGAACTATAAAGGTGTGAAAGCACCCAAACACGCTGATTCAGATGAATTTACAACAAAGCCACAGGACATCCAAAGGCTGGAGTAATTTCCCCTGAAGACCTGAGAGGGAGAGTCAAGAGGGCAGATGTGAACAGCTATTCTTCAGAGGTCAAATACACAAGCTAATTAGAATTATCTTATTCTTTAAGAAATGTTTTTTTTTCTGTATTCCAGCTCAGTGTGTTATGTTGCAAGTGTCTTTATAAGGTCTTGCAAACGACTGGTAGATTTCAAGCAGAGAACCCTCCCAAAGAATAATATGATTTGAGGGGAAGAGGTGACGGGTTCATGATAATTATCCTTATCTAAAGATGGCTAACCCATTATGTTTTCTGACCTGATGGCATCTGAATTTTGAGGTCATTTTAGCAGAACAGATCCAGCCTGCTTATTGTCACAGACAGCAACACATACTCATGACTGAAAACCAAAATGGGAAACAGAAAGCAAGACGTAACAACTTCAAACAGGAAGATCACCTCACATCCTATTGAAAGTACCTAATAAGTGGTGAAGCAGTGAGATATTAAGTTTTTTTATGAGGGCAGTGACTCTTTACTTGGAAATCAGGCTGCTCTCATTTGATGTGGAATAATCTTAATAAACTTTCACATCATAAATCCGAACAGCCACTGTACATGCATTAGCAACGTAAATAGACTAATGAGCTATTTCAAACTGCAGCTCTGTCACGTCCCAATTCTCATTAAAGCCATGAGTCAACAGAAATTAGTCATGAACCACTCCCATGCCCTAAATTCATTCCTGCAGGCATGGCATTCTGCTTTTACCCTCTCTCAGTGCTTCAGTCTGCCCAGGCAGGACACGGCGCTATATAAGGAATTGTTAGTGTTGTGGCTCCAAACTATTAAGAGGCATGGGTTTAGAGGTTGGGAGTCTGTTTACACTGAAAGGCTTTTTATTTTTTGTTTTAAGAGGGTCCACTTGCTAAACATGACTCAGGCTTTAATGTTTAATCCAACACTAATATTTGCTGCCAGCAGGCGGAGGACGGGGGGTGGGGGGTGAGTGTTTGAACATATGCAGATGTGAGGCTGTGAACATGGCCATATTTGGGTGCGAACCTATGGATTCTGACAATTTATACTCAATAGATATATAAATAAATAACTATATATAAATAAATCCTTCTGAGGCCAAAACCAAGAGTTAGCCAGAAACAAATCTTCAATGTAAAGATGTAAGTGTTTGAAAACTTGCACACGCACTGAGTCTTTGATCCTACACTTAAGATCGAGAGATCCCGGTGGAAGGGAAAATGCTAACCTCAACAGAACCTGAATCAAAGAGTTTTCATGATTTGAGCCCTCAAACCACACAGGACATTGTTTTCCTTGGCCGAAAACATGAAGAGCAACAGAAGGCTTAAAAGATACTGTCTGTGCAGGAAGATTCACAGCAGAGAAGTCTGATTTATCCAGACGCTGTGTAATGATGAGATGTCAGGTAGATGCATGGCCAAATAAAAAAAGTCCAATCTTTTTTTTTTTTTGCACAAGTGTTGTAGACAATTTCTATTTCTTTCAATATTTTGGCATGAAAAAAGCTGAAAACAAAGTAGCTGATAGACAGGAACAGCACACTCCTTTCCAAATGTTCACAAACTTTGTGGCGTCTGCCTGCAATGTGCAGATGTTTCCTCCTCAGAGCTAACTGGGTTGCTTGTGTGTACACACTGAGATGGTCGGGAGGCCAAAGGAGGGGCAGACGACTGCTTGCAACAGTCCATGAAGCATGTCTTTAGGCCAAGACCCTGTTCCCAAGACAACAACGGAGAATTCACCGTGACCTTTAGACCGGCTTGAAAAGTTGGCCATTTGAGACAGAGAGAAATGAGGGGGTGGGTGTTTTTAAGACCAAATGAGTACAAAAAAAGAGCAGCATCTAAAAAATAAATAAGAGGCGAGTACTCAACCCTGATGGAACATAAGCCCGTCACTGTCTCCACGCTTAAAGGATTATGTCATGACAAAGGCATCTTGTTAAAAATGAACTCTGTGTACCCCTGACAAGTGACTGAGTAGATGTAATGCACACAATCCAAACAACTCCATAAACGACTGGAATAAAGAGCGACCACATTGGCTATGATGTCATTACCATTGTGCATCTCAATACCAGCGCAGGAAAGCATCTGGGCTGTTCCACGAGGTTAAGTGTCAGGTTACATTCATATGCCATCACTTTCTACTTTTAAAAATGATGCTGCACAAAGACAGGAAACCACTCCGACATCTCCTGCAAAGAAGTTCTTCTTCTCCAAACTTCCATCCTCGACTTTCTCTATCAGTTCCACTGTGAAACTCACAGGACAAGCAGCTGGCTCCACATCAGACACACTTGAGGACAAAAGGGAAACTCCAGATTGTCGTGGTGAGGGCAGCCACCCATGGCAGAACTCACCGGGGATCCGGTTGTTTATAGCTGGCGCTAATTACAGATCATCAAATTCATCAAGCTCCAGAAACCCCAGTTGACAAAAAATATACAGTACAGCTCACCATAAAAACTGTCTCCACTTGCAGTGAGCCAGATAAAGCATGGAGTGATGTAAACTCAATAGGGTGGCTTAAAGACATCAGTTAGGATCAAGCTCACACTCCCCAGGGAGGCCTATTAACTTCTGCAAAGGGCAAGCTGTTGCAGTGTTATTGCTTCCCCGAGGCATGATGTAGTCAGTGTGTGGAGTGTGTATGCATGTGTAGAATAAATTCACACTCAAGGGTTTTCAAGTTCCTCTTCTTCTCTCAATACCAATAATATGGCAGGAAGGATTATGTTGTCTAGCCAAAGTCCGGGAAGTCACTCTGGAGGTACCGTTCTTCTTACAGAATAGAAAACCAGAAGGATAAAAGGCCATATTATCATGAGCCTACCGAAGACATCTCGTGTCAGCAGCAAACCCCTACCTTGCAATGGTTAGGTATTGATATTCACTTTTATTGATTCTTGTTCTGGTTCTAACCCCAACCCCAATCCTGTTCCTATTGATTCCTGATTTTTATTCTAAGATTTTTGGATTAAAACGTATGTTCACATCAATATAAATGCAAAAAAATATATACTGTGTATGATGTACCTGAGATTGGACATTACTACAGCTGTGGCATCCAGTGTTTTTATCAACAGGAGACAGCAGCACATCGCTGATGGAGCATTCCCTCAAATCTGCACTGTTTAAGTTAATGTGATAACAGACCTGCTTTCTCCTTCAATGTCAGTATTGTTTTGAATGAAACTCAACCAAACTTTAGAGCAATTTTTGTGGCATCACCCTTTTCTCGTGACTTTCTTGACATGCTGCGTCCCTCACAGCAACATAGCAGTTCCTGGCAGATAAAAACCCAACTTGTGCTGCAGAATTCTCACTAGGGTTTAATCCTGAAAAATGAATGCCATGGTCATGAAGTGCTAACGTGCTCCTTCAACTTCCACTATTCTCAGTTGTCCCTCTAGTACAGTGGACCCCACATTTGGCCCAGCCCCCTGAACAATACGACAGACGCATTATGATTTTTTTTTCCCAGTCTGGCCATGCAATCGAGATGAACATCTGCAGTCTGTGCCCCTATCAGTGTAATTTTATTTCAGAAATATTGTTATTTCCTTTTTTCTGTGAAGATCCCAGAGAGGGTTATTTGGTTAATATTTATTTCAGAAATAGTGTTATTTATTTTATTAATAGTGTTATTATTTATTTCCTGACTTTTTTTCTGTGAAGATCCCAGAGAGGGTTATTAATATTTGGTTATGTGTGGCTTTCTGGAAAACAATAAATGTTTACATTTAGGCACCCCCTGTGATTGTCACACTTTTTCAGATACAAACTGACCCCAGCCCCCCACCATAGAAGGAAAAAGTTATGTGGCCCTCACAGGAAAAAGTTTGGGGACCCCTGCTCTAGTATTTCAAAAACAAAGCCGTGTCTGCAAGTCAGTCATGAAGTAAAGGTGCAACCCATTTCAAACCTAGCTTGGGACTCATATATGATGTATTTCCCAATTCTCTGGACGGCTGGTTTTATGTTCCCACATGTTAACGGCATCTATTCAACATCTTGACAAGTGTGGGTGTGTGATTTTTATTCCACACAAAGCATTGATTGAAAGTTAATGGCCGATCACAAAGATGAAGTGGGCCTATGAGTGGAAATGAAATATCATAAACATGAACATATGATGTGAAGCCTGTGATGTAAAGAAAGTGTCTGATGAACACTAACAGTATGATGATACTGTAAGAGACACACAAGCTCTGCCCTCACTTTATATCTGACACGTTTGCTCTATCTTACGTCCTCTGCTGTTGTATTTACTATGGAAAACTGTCATGTTAAATCCCTTTGGGAGGAAAGTTGTCCTGATTTATATGCACATCCTCTTTCCTGCCATGGTAAAGGGAGTTACCATGTCTTAACTTGCTGACATGTAACAGGGGACTTGTGAGCATGTGTGCAAAAGAGATAGCTTGTAATCAAAACAGAAGTGAGGGTAGGCGTGTGGTGTAAGCGTGGGTTGAATAAATATGAGTATAAGCGGGTGTGTAAGAGTGATTAAGTATGCAAGAGAGAGAGAGCTACATAATTATAAAAGCTCAACCTCCTTGAAAACATGGACTCACTGAAGCTGTATCACATTTTCTATATTTATTGATGAAAAAAAAATATTAAATAAGAAATTCAGACATTCACATAAATACTTAGCATATAAGTTAAATCAGGAGTGGCATTAAGTCATATGGAAATGGTCATTTTTGTCCAGTCATGATGACTTCAGAACATCTTCAACTTTAATGAATTGTTGTATTTGAGGATTTCTGAGGCAACTAATCAAACAAGGACTCTCTAGGTAATCTTTTAAAAGCCTCACTTCTATACATATTGAGATATTCAGTACCAAAATAGGTGATTTCTAAATGCTTTTCCTCAGTTACCCTGTCACAACAGTAGTGTTACGTAACCACAGACAAAACCTCCTCCTCCTTTTTTCCTGCAAAAAGTTGTCTTGAACAACAAAAAGCCAGAGTTTACCTTTATATCAGATGGACCCCTTCAACAGAGACCCCCCCCCCCTCCCTTGGATGTAAAATTCTATATAGCACCACATCACAGCAGAAATAATTTGAAGTCACCTCTCTTATAGAGCAAGTCCATCAGGACAGAGAGTTGGGGGAAAATGATGTTGCAACCACCCCAAGAAACGCAGACAAAAATCTCTGCCTTTTTTGAGCACTCCCAAGGCCATCTCTCTTCCACACATGGTTGTGGCATGCAGGACAGTGTTGCCAGCAGAGGGACTTTGTCGCTATATTCATCAACTTTATTTTTCACATCAAAAAAGCAACTAGCGACAAATCTAGCAACTTTTCTGGTGTTTAGGGACTGAGTGAAATCATGTCTTGATCTCCAGCACAGGGTCTGCTGCTTCTCAACAAGCAGCGGTTGCTGAGCCTCTCCCCTTTCCACAAGGCTCACAGACAAACTCAGCACTTGCAGCAATCTCTTCAAGCTGCAGCCAGAGCAGAAGAATGTATGCAAATGAATCATGCTTATGCTTGTCTCTTTTAAGTCACTTTTGCTGGTTCCAAGCCGGGATAAAAGAGGAGGGTTGATATTTTGACATTTAAAGAAAAAAAATAGCAAACTAAAAAAAAAAAAAAACCGACAGGTGAAAGTTCATTTAAAGTTATAAACACATTTACTGTGTACGTAATATGTACTGACCTGTCACTTGTTTGCAAGTGTTGGTTTGCACTGGCAATTATTTATTGTTCATCTTTTTATGTAAGAAAACTGCTCGGAGTGGGAAAAAATGCTACAACTGAAAAAACCCTCAAGATTTTTTACCATAATGTGTAAATAATGTCTAAATTATTTTGTTGTTGTTAGAATTGTTAATAAACTGGTATTGAAAAGTATTGTTCAGGAACCGGTATCAAAGTGAAGGTATTGATATCAGTACAGGTATCAAAAATTTTTGATTGGTACCCAGCCCTGTCACTAGTCAAGGGAAAACAGACGTGATGCAAGAAAACTGTTCATACATCCTTAAACTTTGGACAGGATCACAAATGACACCTGGTGCAAACAATACTTAAATCACCCGAGGTGTATAATTTTTGTTCAGATAAGTGTGATATGTTTCACAGTAACCTTGAGTAGAAAGAACAGCCTCTGTGCTTGGAGCAGTGTTGTTTTACATTTTACAACAACTAACTCCATGTCACATTAAACAGAAATGCTAACACAAGCGGGGACATTTCACGTAGTAAAAAATGGTATCATCTTTCCCTTTTCCCTCCTGCCTTTGCTCCTCACCCCACTGTGCTTTTTCTGATGCTTAAAGAAACAAACAGAAAAATTTTCTTCTGATCTCTACAGAGTCCCCATCACGTGTCAGTGCAGGTGTTATCGTACTCGGGCTCTCGCCTAAGGGGGAAGAATTTTTGCTGGCACCGGAGAGAAATATGCATGCCAGATGAAATATTTGTGTGTATTCTTCTGCAAAGAAAACAAACACCTTCAGCACTGATGAAACTCCTCCTTTATATCACAGCCAAAGAGAAACTTCTTATGTTTGAAGCGCACGCTTTCACTTTAATCTCGAACATGCTTTCCTACATCTGAGCCCTGACATATGAAATGATCTGAGTTGTGCTGTGCTCATTCTCCAGCCTCAAACTCAGTTTGTGCACAGCCACTGTTCCTGTCAGTCAACACTCGTCTGGATCAGAGCACGTCCAGCTCCTCCTCTTCCTCCTTCCATGGCCCAGATCTGGTGGCTAAACGCCAGTATCTGGGCAGGACACCAACTTGCTATCACAATGACACACTCGCACGCCCAAGTTATATATTCAAGCAGTCAGATTCAACAACAAATCCTCAAACTTACATGCCTGAATATAGAGTTCCAAATAAAGACTTCCGTTTTTTTTCCTTTCCTCCAAGTGCTACATGCTCTCTCTGACACCATTCTCAGACGGACACGTCACATTTGTCTCATCGCCTACAAACAAGCTCCCTGCGCGCCTGCCAGCCTGATATAGCTGCGGCATGGGCCTCGGGTGCAGGCCGGAGTCTGGAGGAATGATACTGTTTGTTTTCTTGCCATTTTGATCTTCATGTGAGACAGATCACGTCACGCACCACAACAACAGGCACTGTTAAAGAGACGCTGCATGCACTAATACTGCTTATTAGAGCTCAGCGTGGATGGTTCGTGTGTACACGTGTGTAATTTGAGATCCACCGCTCAGCTGGGTAACTTGAAAATCGGGTGAGTCTGCAGATTTAATTTGAGCAGCACCCACAGGATCATTCGCAGGAAACAATTTTGCTCTGTCATGCAAGGTCAGCCTGCAGATGTTTGTTTACAAGATATGAGGGAGTGAATGCTGGGAAACATTTTGCACCATGACTGTTGCATAATGTATTAACCACAGAGGACTGCCGAATAACAAATATTTCTTGGTATGATTGTTCTTCTGTTTGCACTAATCCTGATTTACAATTCATCCCCACTCAAATTACACAAAGTCATTTGGTACACCTGGCAAAAAAACCAACACACCACAGAGAGGATTTATGCAGTGCATCCAATTTGGAAAGCTTAATCGTGTCCAAAAAGCCCCCCCCTGGCTTCCGTTATTACTACTCATAGCATTGACCAGAGGGGTGCCCATTCTGAGAGAGAAGCTCTTTGCAATTTGTTTTCAGAACGCTGATTGCTCGGTCCTGAGAAATGAAATGTCAAGAACTGCAGTATAGGAGCTCTCAGGAACCACTCTGTCTATGGACTTCACACTGATCATCTCCCTCTCTATGGGCCTCAGTAATACATCCTCCCTGTGTAGGGTTGATAGTAACACAAAAAGGTCCGACAAAAAGGAAGCAGAGGGTTTCTCTTTTCATGCTTTGATAGTTTGAGATGGGCTTAACAGAAAGGCACAAATACTTCTCAGTATAACTTTTTTCCAACTCTTCATATTACCCTTTGAGGGGACAAGATTCAAATAAGACCTGTTGTATTAGACAGGGATGCAACAATCCAACTATTTAAACCCCAATTCTGTCTCAGTTACCAATACTGAAACATGAGCTGATACTGATCCAATCCAGGGTCCAGCTGTATAAATGGCACACAATGACTGTAGCCCCTCGGAAGCTGTTTGATAACTGCTATTTAAAAACAGAAGAAGAAGAAATGCCAGAAAAACCAGTTTTGTTCATAGACTATATAATTAAAAGACGTGGTCTCTGCGATGTCACCACTAAAATGGATTTTTTGAAGCAAATCGGCTGGCGTGGCCATATTGGAAATGAGACGGGCTTTAAGTCTCCACAGTCACAGCCATAGGGAAACCATCAGTCATGTGAGCTGAGCTGTGCCTCTGATTGGACGAAATGGTGATCTTAATATCTTCTAAACTGCAGAGTTAGAAAAAACTCACCCCCCATACAGTGCGTGCCATTAGCAAAACTAGTGATTCAGACAGAAGGCATTTTATGTACCAAGCTATAAGCATCTTTATTTTAGCTGTAAAAACTGATTTTTTGGGGGGCTTGGTGTGTATATGACGACTGGTACTTTCAGAGCCAGCCCCCCAGCGGGGGCTTTAAATTATGAATCCATCAGCAGATAGTTCTCTGTGACTATCATAAATCAGGGATGGGCATTTCAAGCAAATATACTATTTGACAGTCACAGCTAACTATTCACAGATTGAACAAATAGTTCCTCGCTACACCCTGCAGATCTCAAGACATATTCTGGTTTTACCTCACACAGTTTGCCCTTGACAGTATTTCTCTGCACTACAGTGAAAGAAAAACATTAACACTGTTATCAACAACCAACCATCGCTCCATGTCTCAGTAAATTCAATTCGCCTGTTTTTGGAATGATTTGGTCTGATCGAGATCCGAGCTCAATCTGCTGGAAGTTGGGGCGATGCATTTAATACTTTCATGACATTTTGCAAACCCTTGTGTCAGGAACTGATCCAGCTTTACTTTGCTTTGACACAACAATAAATGTAACTCTTCAAACAGCCTGATACCAATTAAAATTCTCATTAAACTGAGATACTGGCCGCGCTTTCTCTTCCACTACTGCTTCTGGTGACCTAATTACTGCTTTGTCTAAATACAAATGAAGGATTACTCCTCCTGACAATATTTCTGCAGAGCCAACATCAGACTAGAGTTTATGTGAAATTGGATTCATACATCATTACGTGGTGTTTGATGGTGTGTGAAGTGTGATTGGACTGTAGTCATGCTACAGTCAAAGCATAGATTATTGTTGTCACGGAATCAGTCTCAAGACACTCAAGACAATGATACAAATAACTCAGATGAGCCAAAAATGAGGTATTAAGGTCCATCATTGAATTAGAATACGATTAAAACTGTCATCATACAGATAAGGGGTCTTCTTGTGAGAAAAGTTTCTCGTATGGAAATAAGTGAGTCATGGTGACCTACTTATGAAAAAAAGAACACAAGAGGGACGTTTTATACGTGTTAGCCATAATGAGTTAGGATTTACAGAGAAGAGCCACAGCCAACCCTCATCCATCCATCTCATCCCTCAATTCATGAGACTAAACTCAGCTTTGATGAGATGCAAACCTTCCATATTTCATCCTGGAAAAAGTTTGTATTGATGTACAAGATAGAGCTGAGGCATGCAAGTGGCCCCCATTTACTCCTGTAACCTCAAGAGAAAGCAGCTCGAGCTCACCACAGTAAACAAGTCTCGCTGCCACAAGGTATGTCAGAGAGATTTCAGCACAACACGTAGCGTGTTATTTTAAGATACAGGCTGAGTCCAGGAAAGTAAGTGAGGTCAAAACTTGGCCAAACACGAGTCCCCCACTGTGCTCTAAACAAATCAGGGTAAGCCAGAATTGTTTTGGTCCAGACTGAACGACAGCCAATCACATGAAGGCTTTGTTCTTGCTCAAACAAATACTTGTGTAGATAGATCATCACAGATTCTGCAGGGGAGGATTATCCCTCCATATATGGAGTTTAATACAGCAGAGGCAGTGAAAAGTCAAAGATCATGTCACAGATTACTTTTTATTTCCTCTGCTTTAAGCCTAATCCAAAAATGAAACAAAAACAAGTAGTGCAGCTCACATACTTTGGAATGTTTTCACAACATAAGCATGCTAAGATTTTAAAGAGATTGACAAAAAGGATAATACCACCCTGTTTGGTGACATTTTTTTCACCGCAAAAGTCGGTCAAGTTTTTGATACTTAGATAATACAGTTCATAAAATCCCTTGAAAAAATATTCACTGGGTCGGAGTGGTGCAACTACTCTAAACACAATTCCTCCTTAACCAGAAAAGCACAGTGCAGGAGAGTATTGGTAAAATAAAGTGTAAATAGCAGGTGTATGTGCATGCTTCTGCATGTCATTTTCCTCCCAGCATGGACTCTGAATTTTATTTGTATCTCAGAGTTATTTACTTTACCCCATACCTATTGCACAGCCAGATTTAATCAGCAGAAAACGCAGAATTGTGAGACTGAGCCCGGAGGTGTTTTTGCCTCTAAATGAAATTGGAAACCGGATTCATCCTGGGATTTTCATCTCTCTCTCTACATATTGTTAGATCTTTATTGGCCATCTCTCATTGCAGCCTCGGGCGCCTTGAAACTATGCTTGCTCTATGGATGAAGGAGGTTTTACAAGCTGGGATTGCAACACTCGAGAGAGAATATTTTATTTGGGCTCAATTTTTGACACGTGACGCTAATACAGAATGCACAGATTACTCGCTGGAAATGTCTGCGCATGAGATCAAAGAATTTATAACAAGAGAATAAATCAATTCTATTGGTCTGATGTAAGTAAGGTAAAATTGATTTCATCCCTTGAAATGTCAAGTTGGTTCTTCTATTCAGTGTCCACATTTTTACATTCATGCTGTGAAACATCTGAATCATTAATTTCATCAAAATGCTACGTGCTAGTTTTTGTGTCGACAAAGCAGCACAGAGAAAACAGCAGGGGACCTAAATTCAGGATGTCGAGAAGGGATCAGCATTTTATGCCTCTGACAACAATCCAGTTTTTGTTTTTAATATCTTGATCTGATACTTGGGTTTGCAGAGATAAACTCTGCTAAAGAGCTAAGAAAGAGAAGCTGCAAATACTTTTTGTTTTGTGTTTTAACAATAATGAACTGCAAAAAGTAACAGCTTAAATGTGTATTGACTTCAGTAATTCCATTCAGCTAGTTTGAATGTTAACGTTAATCTTATCTACTTTACATGTGATTTGTTTGCATGCAATACAGCACCCTTAAATCCAAGGCTGCCCTGAATGCAGCTCTCACGAAACAGTGTGAGACTACAGTCAATATTAGACACTAACATGACTATCTGATGCGTTTTCTCCTGTTATTAAAATGTTTATTTTGCCATAAACCAGATTAGAACTTCAACTTACCTGAATGATCCTAAACTTAGAAAGTAAATAAATAAATAAATCCAGGGTGCTGTGAGGCTCACAGGAAACACAAGACAAACGTGTTGTGAAACTTTTCACATCGTGTTTAAATCACCTCATATGGTGTCACAGACGGGTAACGATATGTAAATAATGGAGAAGGCATAAACCTGCATCCCACCATCTTCTCAGACCTTTTTTTGGATGCTCTCTTTCTCCGTAGATACTTATCTGTTCTTTGAAGCCGTAACAGACGTACTGTTTGTTTTGGGCTTTTTAAGTCATATGTCACTGGAGGTTTACGTCGGAAGCAGGTGTTATTGCTGTAATGTGTTCGGCTATGCTCGTGTTCTGTAATAAAGCCAAGTGCGGCTGTTGTTCCACCTCAATGAATTATTTTCGACCTGATGCTTTGCCGCAGAAAACTGTGCTAAATGGCGGCTAATGTGAATGATCGAACGAGAAAATCAACTGTTGATCAGCAATAAAGAATTTCCCAATAGTAGCCCTGATCTGATTTCCCAACAAAAGCAGCAGGAAACACCTCTGTGTTGGTTTCAAAAGAATGAGAAGAAACTGGTGAAACTTTAACGTCTGTCTGAGAAAGGCGGTAAAAGAGGTGACTGAAACACTATAATGCCTCCTGACAACTTTGGAGAGAAAAGTTTGGGATCTCTGATGTACGAGCAATGGTCTACTGCCACAGCATCACATATTCTCCCCAGTCTGCTGCTACGTCAGTAAGTGGGAGCCTGAGAAATAACAGAACATATCACGCCTGGAATGCAACACAGCTGGAACCGACCCCTGAAGGAATCTCCAAATGAAGCTTTTGGTTTCAGGGTCACTGAGTCCACTTGAGACCGGAGTACAGTGTGTGAAAGAATGCAAATTTGTCAAAGATCTAATCATTTATACTGCAGTGAGAAGAAGCCACAAGTTTCCCTTAGAAACATTTAAATTTCACACCTCAGATTTAAAATAGTTGAATCTGAGAAGGATTCCAATACAGAAAGTCAACAAACACCACAGAAGCAGAGAATTACTTTCTCAAAGTGATCATTTGTTAAGCTTCTATTATTCGCCAAAAAACAACAGCTGATGTAACGGCCATCATGACCTGTATCTCTCAGCCATCAAACAGACATTAACGAGGCATCTTGGTGCGTTTTACAAGCAGGGAGGCAGGTGAGAGGTCTGGAAGATGTTGACAATGAAAAGGGCCTTACATCACCACTGGCCCTGTATCATCCTTTGTTTTATGGACCCCACGGGGGAGTGATGATGCTCAGAGTAGTCTATCCCACTCCCACTTTTAAAAGAAGAAAAAGTGACACCATTAAATCAGTGAGTTGCACAGCTTTAGTCCATTAAGTCACTTTGGAAAATGTTGAATAGCTGAACTCTATCTGCCCTGTGAGGAGGGGACACACTTTTAAATCACACGCTTTGGTGAAAAGACAAAGTTTAACAAGAGGTGAAAAGGTGTGCACTGCTTTTAGTCGCATAAAAGTCAGTCAGGGTCAGCATTTAAGCTAACTGTCCTCATGTGCATGCAAAACAATTCAGCACAGAGGAAAAAAGCAGTCTACGTTATTAATGAGTAACTGTGATATATTTGCTTTTGAGCTGCATTTAGCTGTCATAAATACTTTTGGATAGATATGAGTATCCTAATTAGATGCTGATTAGTCTTAGAGTTGTTTCATGTAACTTTTTTTTTCTAGCTGATAGCTTATCAGGAAACCCATAGCTTTGAGTTTCACAAATTATCACAGATGAAGTCAACATTCCTTTTAAAGGTCAGATAAGTTTGAAACCTCTTCAGCTGCAGAAGATCTGTTTAAGGATGTGCTCATTAAAGGTGCTTTGCAACCACAGGAAACTTCTCCCGGAACTTTGCCTTTTGACCATTTAGTTCTACCAAGAACTAAAAGTTTGTTGCCACCAGAATTAGGTGATACTTAAACAAGTCATTGAAGGCTAATGTTGCTCCGGTGCCTAAGTTTGCAACACTCCAAAAACCTGTTAACATTTTTTATCCACAGATTCCGTTTAGCCAGTTTAATAAAATGTGCTCACTTCTGACTTTCTTCTGAGTCCTTTTGACCTTTAGACTAGTCAGCCAATTGGCACACGCAATATCCTTGTGGTAATCATCTTTTAATGTCAGTAATAAATAACATGAAACTCTCATAAATAACATGTTCATGCAGCATTTCTGTTAACTCAATTTACTAGATAAGATAATTACAAACAAGGGAATGATTGTTTCAGATCAAAGAATAGAATAGTTCATAAATGGCTATAAAGTTGTCTGAAAAATGTATGTTTTTGTTATATTTTTACTGCCTCTGGTTGTAATGTGCTACAACTGCCAGACAGTGGTTGTAGGGTAACAGAAAGCTGTTGGCGTTTTGCCATTTATTAACAAAAACCTTCTACAATAAAATAAAATTATTTAAAATAACACAAGTAACAGTATGTGCACTGTGAGATTTCAGATTTGGAAAAATCACCGACTTCTGTAGTGCCAAAGATTTCTGAGAGTAACTTTCAATCAATCAATCAATAGATAAATAAATAGGCGAGGGGCCATCTTTGCCAGGTTAAACTAGAATATTTACATAGATGATTGGTAAATAGTTAGCCATGACTATAGAATAGTATGTTTGCTTGAAATTTCAATCCCTAATACAAACAACAGGAAGAACTTTAAAGTCTGCAGCTTTAGACTGAAGTAGTGAGAACTACTTTTGGGAGCTAACTCAAGCTAATCACAAACAAAACAACAGACGGTGTTGCTGGTGAGACAATGAGGACTGTCCCTTTCTCACAGATCAAACACCAGACAGGAGAACCTAGCTTCAGGCTTGAAATACAAGATCACAGTGATCTGCTCCTTTGACATCGACCATCTTATGAGGAACTAAAGAACAGAGGATAGATACAGGCACGGCCCCTGGGTGACCTAGTCTACAAAAGTTTTCATATCACATGCATCAAGTTTATTCAGGGACTGAAAATTAGATTTCTGTCCTTATCCAATAAGACTGTATAGAATCTAAGCTTATGATTTATTCAAACTCACATACCTTACATTTAGTCACCACAAATCTGAGTGACTGTGAAGACCAGGGGATTACTTTAATGTGTTCTGACATCTTCTTACCTGGATGACTCAGATGACATTACACTGACTTTTGGAAGGTGCAATGTTTTTGCCTGATAGCTTCAAAATGTACTCCGTCTGAGCCACGACCTGGAGCTGCCAACATGAATTATATCAAGACCACAGATCCAAAACAAAACCAAACTGGGCTCCGGCTCTGCCTTGATTGCAGACAGCCAAAGTTAGGAGACGTGGCGACCAGCCAAAAGTGCACTTTATCAGGCTCCACTGACCTTCTAAAGCTTGTAGCGTTTTGTTTAAGGGGTGCATACATGGCTACGGTTGTGATGGGGTAACAGGAACATTGTTGTTTGTCTGACATTTGGAAAAAAAACGAAGTGGGAGAAAAGATCAAGAGACAAATTTAACAATGTTGGCTCAAAAATAAAACTGTAAAATTACAATTCACAGAATCTCTGATGCCAGCTTGAAAGATTTTGGACAGAGCAGTCTCAACATGAAAGCTACTCCTAAAAACTCCAGATTTGTTTAGAAATGTTCCAGGTAATACAGGATTCTCAAATCCCTGTTGTGTTTTATTCTATTACCAGCAAGACCCAGGAAACAATACATCCACCCTGTGTTTGATACCTCTATTGATTTGAAAATGAATTTTAGGGGACTTAAACCACTGAAAACTCATAGTGTAGAAGTTTACCACAATCAAGCTAAGTTAACCACTAATAAAGGCAGCTCTAGAGTGAAGATGGATTCAAAACATGTTTAAAGACACTCCAGAAAAGCATCAATCTGAATCAGGAGACAGTACCTTCAGTGGTGTTAAAAGGAGAGGTCTTATTGACATTCAAAATGGGGTTATCGTTATAAAAGGCTCAGGTTGGACCCAAAGGGGTAAATAAAAAAGAAAGAAACCTGTTCCTGCTAAAGTACTTTAGCATGTGGTTAGCATCAGACTCTTTATCTATGACGTAGCCTCACCTGGCATGTGTCAGAGTGTGTGTGTGTGTGTGTGTGTGTGTGTGTGTGTGTGTGTGTGTGTGTGTGTGTGTGTGTGTGTGCGCGAATGCTCCTTAACCTCTGGGTCACACCTGTTACCTAGCTCAAGACCTGGCTTAGGGTAAGGGGGGGGGGGGGGGGGGGGGGGGGCAGAGGTCATGGTGTCAAATGACATTTCCTTCACAGATCTTTTTCAAAACACACACACACACACACACACACACACACACACACATGAACACACAGCGAGTCAACAAGAAATGAGCTGTTATTTATGTTAACCTCGCATAATTCTCATCAATGTTTTCCATGAAAATGTTTTGGGGTATTCTGATGGACATAAAACATGTCCATGATTTAACACATATAAACATGAGCACATTATATGTCATCAGTTATTAACATGTTAGCAAGTGAGATGCATGTTTTTTCAACAAATGAAAGTTTGACTGCAGGAGAGGTTTTGTTGAGCCTAACGTGAAAGTGCTTTGAATAATTTCTCATTATTGTCGAGACAGTCACTCATACATAATTCAATAGTACCAAAATATTATGATGGAACAAAAAAAACTATGCTATTAAGAAAAGTTGCGAGTTGGTTAATAAAGAAATAATCTTTCAGAAGGAAGTGTTTTCCTGTCATGATGCTGCTAAAACATGCAGCTCTAGTTTATGGTATGCAAAGCAGATTGTGGGAACATTTTGTTTGTTTTCTGTTTTATGGAGGAAAACAAGCAGAGAGCTTCAGCCAGATTATATGTTGTATCAACAGCTGGGGACTGAATCTGCTTCCTAAACCTGTACAGCTGTCTGTTTGGGAAACAAACACTGACTTGCATCAGTTCAGGTGAGCACAGGATCATTACATCTGAGAACAGCAAACAGTGAGAAGGCCTGATTTTTTTCACACCTTACTGCACTGATATCTTGTATTTTTAAAACTCTAAATCATAATATTGAATTGAAATACAAACTTTAATTTCAGTTTGCACAATTCAGATTAGTTTCAGTTCAGCGTGGCACAACCATAATGTCATCTACATCTGAGAGGAAGCGTAATTGAACACAGATTTGCAGAATTCCTCTTCATGGTCTGAACTCCTCGCCTGAGCCGGTGTGATGCTTCCATTTCCATGATGTCTGAGGACTCGGGACTAAATAATCGGGTTTGCCTGAAACTTAGGTTTCACAGACATGAAGAGAATTTCTGAGAATCAATGCTTACCGTTCCTCACACATTTAGATGAAACAATGGTTCTGTCACGCTGAATTGAAATTGAATTGTGAAACTGAATCTAAACTGTGTCAAATGAAATTAAACTTTGTATTTTTAGAGTTAAGGAATAAACAGAGTTGAATTTTCAAGTAGGTTAAATTCAATGATAAAGCAAATATATTCAGTTTTGACACATTGTATTCAATTTAAGATCATACTTTTCAAAATCATTTTCTTTTGGTACTAATCTCCACCCATATAAAACCTTTATTAGCAGCTGAATTTGAAATTCATTCTGTAGTTTGCACAGAGCTCTAATGGTTTAAATCAACACTACAGCCTAGTGTTTGTATAACACAAACAGAAAAATGACAAATAATATACTTGAGCAGACGCTATGAAAGAACACATGTCAACAAACATTCTGATTATCTAAGCATACATCCTACAGCTGTCAGCCTTCATCTTCATCATTCAAAGGCACTGAACTTCTTGTAGCCCTGAAGACACTCAAAGATCAACAGACAAACTCTTCCTGTTGCTCCCTACAAAGAATGTCAGGTATGTTCACGTCGGAGCGATTCAACAAATATTTGTCCCACATTCTTTGGGTACAGACATCCGCAGGGCACTTATCAGAGGGTGAGTGTGACGTCTCAACAAATCCCCCCTCCCCCGTACACTATAAACAGGTGAAGAAGTAACAATGTCAGACTCCTGCCTTTGTTGACACTGTCAACTCATGAGTAGTTATCAAAACAAGAGCAAGTAAAAACAAGAAGTGACACCAAGAGTTTCAAGTCAACGCACAAAGACGATCGCATTTATCAGGAGCCAGGAGTCTGAATGGGTTGAAGTTCAGAGCCTTCACATGCTTCTGCTTTCACCAGCCTGAAAGTAAAGAATGCTTCACTTTCACAAACACATTCTTCTCATTAAGAGAAGAGCTCAGTGCTCATCATTTCTCAGGCTGATTCAAGGATATCATGGTTTAAAGGAGGAATTCAACTGATATCAGCTTCTGTAGCAAAATACTGAATGTTTTCACGAAATGCTGGTTGTGTTTTTTACATCTCATGGTTCACATGCTCTTATAGAGCATCACCAAAACACCACTTTCAATACAGGCCAAAAGTCTTTATTTTTTCATTTAAGATATTAAGTAAGATGTCTTTGGGGTCTGGACTGTTGGTTTGGTGGATAAAGAGAAACACATGGGAGTCATCTATACATTTCAGAACATGATCGCTACACACTATGGTTGAACCGATATGGACTTTTTGAGGCTGACGCCGATATTTGGCAGGAAAAAAAAAACTGATAACCAATTAATCAACCAATTCATTTGAATTGAATTAATAAAATAACTTCTTTTTGGTCCCTTAATGCTGAAAAAAACGAAGATATGAATTACAGGCAGAACATTTTACTGTTTAACAAAACTTTGTCCTTTAGTATTTGTTTACTTCACAACAAGAGAACTTTTCAAGTATAAAAATATGCAGAAAAGCTTTAAAAGGGGCTAAAAGGGCTGATTGTCAGCAGAACTCCTGCTGAAAGTGATTATTAGGGCTAGAATCAGCTGATTAAACCTGCCAGCCGATATATCAGTCAAGCCCTAGTACACACAGTCAATAGCAACAGCAGACTAAGCTGTTTGGCATTGGCAGAGATGATTCCACAAATTCATAAGCGCAACAGCTCTGCTGCTCAGCCCACAAATCCATATTCCGTACACATTTAAAGTAAAATAAAGAGGTTTGCCTAAAGAACAAGAGTTATAAACAAGAAGCATTGTTACAAAAAATATTAATCTTACAGACACATCATAGTAAGGAAGGACTTTTACCCTTAAAACTGCACAAAGACTTGACAAAAGAAATCACCAGAAAGTATTTCATAGAAAGAAATTCCCATTTCTTCAAAATATTTTAAACTAGAAGAATAGCTTTGTGTTTTGGGACTGTAGGTGGAGCAAAAAAATCCTTCCAAAGTCATTGCCAAGGAATCCAAATTTTGTTTCCAGAGTTTTTTTTCTTCTCTATTCTACTCAAGACATTAATTCTAACTGGTCTCAAATGACATAGACAGCCTCTAAATAATGACAGTCAAAACAACATTAAAAATGACAACACGCCTTATCATTAAAGTCCCATATGCTCTTGAACCCTGTGCAGCTTACTGTCAGATCAAACAGCATCCAGACAGCTTAGCACACACCCAAGAGCGCAGATGTTGACAGGTTAAATTATCACCCTCAAGAAATCATCAAGGCTCTTTCAGACAACTAAAATTTTGATCATTAACACCTCTGCATTTAATTTTTTTTATTCTGTCATCAATTGACATGGCTTCTGCAATCAGTTGACACTTTTAGAAAAAGGAAAGGAAAAGTATTAATTTAGGAGAGACTTAGTTAACAAAGAAGCGTCTGATTTCTTTTTCTGACAGCCTGTTCCATGTCTTGGGCTTTAGTCTCCTTTTGATTTACAGGGCAAAACACGCCTCTGATGAAATGATAACTGCTCTGATTTTCTGCTGTAACATAGACAGAGACTGCTCATTATATGTTCGCTGTGACATGACACACTTTGGTCTCTTGTGAGTGGCTTTTCATTTGGAAACATGAGCAGTCAGGTTTTTAAAGATTTTAAGGATATTTTAAGATATTCCAATTAAAAATGGGTCATTTTAAATTTGTTCAAAATAAATTCTTTTGGAAAAGTAACAGCTCTAGTGGACCGAGAGTTTGTTTTCTTGCAAACTGCCTACATGTGTCTACTGATCTGGTGAAAATGTAGACTGCAGTATGTGAAAAAGAGAAAAATCTGCGGTATGCCAAAAGTTTACCTCACATATTGTTTCCCAAAATGCACAGTGCTAATGTTTTTTCTTTCTTCTGTTCATTGCAGGTGTCACGAAAAGGCAATATCCGGCTAAGAAAAATGAAGCCTCTGCAGAAGTGCAAAATGTCAGTTCATCAAGTATTCCTTTGAGGTTGGCTGCAGAGAGACTGGAAACTTCATCCACACCAAGACAAAGAAAAAAACAAAACAAAACAAAAAAACATACTTTTTTGACATTAGAAAACATATTTAAAGTCTGGTTCAAAGATCTGAAGCGCTAATTTCACCATCAGCACGAGGGAATTATTTTTTTCTAACTCAGTAGTTTAGAAGATATTAAGATTGTGAATTCATCCAATCAGAAGCGCAGCCCAGCTCACGTGACTGACAAACGCCCTAAAGCAGTTACTTGTGAGGCTTTAACTCCACCTCTTTAGTCAGCATTTCCAATATGGCCCCCACCAAGGAACAGAGGCGTGATGTAGTGGATACTACGTTCATATTTAATAGTTTGTGGGTTGCACTCAGTTTTTAGGTGCATTACTGCCACCAGCTGGGTTGAATTACCATTACAACTACAAATGGCAAAGCTAATGTTTTATTGTCCATTAGATTGAGAAAAAAAAATTGATTCTTGTCACTTTTAACTGTAAAAGCGGCGATACCCTTCTCAAAGGTAATTGTATATGGATTCTGCACATTTCTGCAAAGCATACTTCAAAACAGACCCAACAGTCTTTGCATATACAGTATTTTGTAGGCGCTTTGGAAAGAAGCCATTGACTTGAAACCTTTCAGATCCGGTGCTGTGACGGAGCTGAGACGGACCGGAGATGCAACTGTTATATTTCCGCCATAAAAAGTACTGTTACGTCAAAGACAGCCGGTTGGTGACCCTGGGTTGGAAGAAATTACTTTTTAATAACTTTATTGTGGTTTTATATGACTTAGTACAGCAGTAAATGTTTGCAAGTAGGAGTTAGTTAAAAGTCCTCCTCTCGCCTAACTTATGTTTTTATTACCTTATTACACGTATGACTCAGGTGGTTAAATAATTTTAAAATGAAACCATCTCTTACTGGTTATGCTGCAAGTGTCGTAGAACCTTACTCTGGGTCTCTCCAGAAGAAGTAAAAATCTATGCTGTGCTGAGTAGTAAACACTGAGTAGCAGTCTCTATAGGCTACTTCCAAACCAGGTGTACGCTAAAGTAACTTTTTAGTCAAACAAAACCAAAATATGAATATACAAACGCAACTGTAAGCGTGTAAATTTCAGCCCTCTCAAGTCATGACAGCAGCGTTTAATTATGTTGCAACGACGTGAAGTCGGCACGCAGTTTGTAAAAAATTAGCTATCATGGAATTCCGCGAGACGTACCAACGGTTTGAAAACTTCAATGCTGCCTTCGCATCCCTGGACGTTAACGGCGCATATTTTACATTCAGTGCTCAAAAAGAGAGCTGTTAGCTGACTCCTGAAGACACAACATTCCCCTGCTGTGAAACTGGAAGTTGGCAGCCACAACTGACGAGACTTGTGGCTGAGACACTTTCAATTTGGGAAAACGAACCCCTCAACGAACTTTTACATACCTTTGCAGGCGTCGAAAACCTTCCCGTCGTTACTACCGCTTCAGGATAGGCGTAAAATTCCGGTTTTGACAAGGTCGTCCTCGGCAGGAATAACGAAAATCCGAGTGTGTGGGGCTCAACTCTTGCCAGAGCCAGTGATTTTTCAGCTCTCTCTCTCTCTCTCTCTCTCTCTCTCTCTCTCTCTCTCTCTCTCTCTCTCTCTCTCTCTCTCTCTGCGTGGCTCCTGTAACAGCCGCTGCAGTTTTTTCCACAAGCCTTTAGCGGGAGCGCGCGCACTGGGAGACAGGGCAGACCGGAGAAACAGCGTGAACGCGCGAATTACAAGGCACTCAAAGCTGACCCTGCCAATTCTCACAAATTCGACCTTAAAATAACAAACAAACAAACAAACAAACAAACAAACAAAAAACCTGGAACAAAAAAATAGTTTAAATTTCGAACTCATCGTCGTCATCTGTATAGAGAGGAACCATTAAAAGGAAAAAACACATTTTTACCTCTTGCCATTGACCAGTAATTGAATTAACTTACTTAGCAGAAGCTAAAAATATAAACTTCATTTTTTTTTTCTGCTAACACAAAAATGAGCTTTCCTAAATGCCTGAAAACAGCTTTAACTTCCAGAAAATCGGAACCAAAAAGACTCATGACAAAGACTGATGCCACACTTCAAAGTAATTTCAAATCAATTTCATTATTATAAACCATGTTAGGACAGCTGGCATGAAGGGGAAGCAAACAGATGTTCAGTACAAAGTGAGTGAATGTGTGTGTGTGTGTGTGTGTGTGTGTGTGTGTGTGTGTGTGTGTGTGTGTGTGTGTGTGTGTGTGTGTGTGTGTGTGTGTGTGTGTGTGTGTGTGCATGTTACAGTTATTGAAAAGTGTTGAGAGCAGTCACTGTATCGTTTAATGACATGAGGCTATTCATAAGGGATAATGAACACTGGAGGAAAGCCCCTGCTCTCCTGCTGCCTTTAAGTGCTGTTGGAAATGTTCTTTTATAGTTTTGAAAACCAATTAGGCTTGGAAAATGCAGATAATTTGGAAATTTAACTTTAAACTTATACACATCCTTTCATCATGGGGATGATATATAGTTCAGAAAATGTTTTATTAAACTTTAAAGGACCATTCACATCACTCCACTTACATTCGAGGAGAAAAGCTGAGCCAGAGGTTGACATGTGGGAATGACTCAAGTTTTTTTCACATTCCAATCATTGTTTCCTCCTCCTTCCTGTCCCTGTCACAGCCACTGAGGCCAAGGATTTTCCAGGGTTGGGGGAGATGGAGCAGATGATGGATCAAGGAAAAGGAACGATGACTCGCTCTTTCCTCTTTCAACTGTTTTAAGAGAGAATAAAACCCTTTCTCCAGCTGAATAAATACGACTCAGATGACTTCACTGTGATTTGTTGGCATCCTTCACCTGCAGGAAAGGGTCATGGTCATAATGGTCCTTTCTTGAGAAAATGAGGATGGAAGACAAACTCATTTTGAAAATTGCTTATTTTATGAAGTCCATCTAGATTTAATGATGCAAAATATTCTTTCTAATATTGTGGAAATGCTTGCTTATAAATTCACAGTGGCATTTAACTTGGGTTTGAACACCATCATGAAAAATAATAAGGTACATACAAGAGATGCACAATATTATATCAGCACATTATTTGTATCAGCTGATAAAGACTTAAAAATGAAATGCCAACATGCCGATATCTGCTGATATAATAAATTGATAAAATAATGGGCTGATGCTTACTTGATTAACCTTCACAACTCGGTTACACATTGTAGCTCATAGAGTTGTGTGGCGTAGATGGGGAAAACCTATGAATTTATGTTCTGATTAGGGACTGAAGCTGCATACACTTTTTGTGATTTTGTTTTCACAGTGCAGATTGAGTAGTCACACAGTGGGCTCCTGTTTTAAGTTAAATTAAATAAAGAGGTTATGTTTACTTGCTATGTCAATTGTGAAATTGGCTTAAAAAATACCCTGGTTGTGGGTATTGTTATGATTGTCTGAAGGAGAGCATCATCCAAGTTTTAAGTAGGATGTGTCTTTGTGTATTATTTTGCTTGAGAGCAGCTGTCATAAATAAATATGCAGTTGTAAGTATTGAGTATTTTTCTCATTCTGCATAACAAATTAATATTACATAACAAATTTTGTAAGGATATGCACCATAATACTGTATGCTGCTTCCAATACAGAAGAGAGTAAGTGATTTTTGCAATTAGGTGTGCAGTAAAAAAAAAAATGGAATTGGTATCAGTTATCAATTTAACAAGCTGTAAAATATCGGCATTGGCAAAAAAAAAAAAAAAAAGAAGAAAAGAAAAAAATCCTATATCGTGCATCCCTTGTATACACATTTGTTGTAAATAGTTGATTTGAATTAGGCAACCATTTCATTTCTTTAGAGCATGCGGCTCAGAACCAAGACTTTTGTCAAACGAGGCCGTAAATGTTTATTTTAGCCTGGTGTATGTGGTTGACTGTTTCTGCAGTCAGCCTCAAGTGGACACTTAAAGAACTGCAGTTTTTAGCACTTCTGCATGGGCTTCATAATTTTAGACCAGGGCTGCAGCTTGATATATACAAAACTTTTGGTTTATATTATTTACAAAGACCCAACATCAGGCTACGATTCAGTTTCATCTTATTTTAGAATCCAGTCATATCCTTTCTTAATCCATAATGAGCAGAGCATTCTGTAGAATTTAGCAAGTTACAGTAGCAAGGGAAAATTTCCCTGTAAACAGGCAGATATATCACCGAAACCAGACACAGCCATGTTGAGTTTGTAAAGAGGGATAGAGCCAAATGCAGAAAAACACAGATGGATATAGATGGACAACTTTCTTTAAAGGTGCATTTTCCTTTTTCAGTGCTTTGCAAATTTTCAAAGTGGGTGAAAAGCAGGGCAGTGCATGAGTCAAGGTCATCAGACACAATGGAATTTAAACTCACTAACACTGCTATGGAGGTGAAAGTAGGAGCATTGTCTCTGAGTAAATAAATAAAAATAGTTTGTTACCATAGCTAAATATTGGATGGAAAAGGAAGCTGAAAGACCATCCTACTTCAGTCACTCTGTCACCCCTCTAACAGAGTATTTCACCTATAACTTCATACTGTTCCAGCAAACTCTTGTATAATTTCTCGACTTAACTACGCAAGAAATCATTGTATTAGCAAGCCACAGAAGAAAACCAAAACACCAGCTGTAAGGAAGCTGTTCCGCAGCTGACTCCAAGGTGACACCTTAATTTCATGTTGGGAGTTTCAATTATACAAAATACAGTTGCCCTGAATATGAAAGAAAGATCCTGGTGATGCAGTATGAACCATTTGAAATCATCTGAATGGGGCCTGAATAATAGATTCTGCTCATGAATAAGTAGAACTTCAAATGTCCCCAAAAGGAACATAAAAAAGAACTTAGTCACAGAGAATAGTCTGAGGAAAAGTACCATTCAGTACTGATTCCCTGAGCTGAATGCTTTATTGATTAACAGAGGGTGTATTTTTTATTTTTTTTTACCATCTGCAAACGTTTTGCAAAATCAATTTAGTTGCACTCCCATTATTACTTATAAGCCCACATAATCAAAGCCACATTGCCAACTGCTTTGACCATGCCTCATCAGACTAAAAAAAGATAGCTCAATTGGACTATAATGGTGCTAACAGAAACCATTCAGGGCATTGGGACCGTTGACTGCCAATTCAGCACATGACGCCTGACTCATCCTCTCTGCTCTGAGTCACTCCCTCCCCTCCCCTGGTCCAGGATCTGTGTCTCTCTGCTGGAGTTGGCTTCTCTCTCCAAATGTCAACCCTAACACTCCACGGGCAGGAAGCCGGCTAAAAGGATTGCAGACATGACCCAACAGTGGAGGAAGGAGTTGTTTTCATTTAGAGCAGGTTTTTTCTTTGTGTAGACAAAGGCTGGGTGTGATGATGATGATGATGATGATGATGATGATGATGTGGCAAAGTGAGGGCAAGCTGGGAGACTGGAGAACATGATGCAAACTATCAGTGAAATCTCATTTGTGCCTAACTAAATCACATTTTAGGACAATATCCTGTTGAGCTCTTCCAAAAGCAGACTGAGCAGGGACTGGTGCACAAGGTCGCTCATCCTGCTGCCATACTCAGTAACATTCAATGAAACATCTTTCTTAATTGTTTTTCACTACATCAGATAATGTCACTAACTTTAGTTCTGTTCACAAATCAGATTTTTTTTTTGTGATAACTTTAATTCTTTTTGAGTTACAAATGCACAGTGTCCCCAGTGGTTATCAGGATTACGGTTTGGTGCAATGTGAATTGAATCTTTTATCCATAAATGGGGCCATCTGCTTAAAAAAGTAATGTCCTATTCGGTTTTACAGTGACATCCTAAATCCGTATCATATTCAGTTGTTTCATATTAAATCACAGTGTACCATAATGCTGGAAATCAAACAGGATGGTACAGTAATATACATATGTTTAGCGCCTGTCTGATCATAAATTCTAAGTGTTGTGGCATTTTACACTGAACCTTACCAAATTGTATCATACTGAAAAATATTGTATTGTGTCATATGGTATTGTGAATTACTGAATCATGCTCCATACTTCTTGTTTTTTTTGTAATTGTTTGATATATTGTATTATATATATAACCCTGTGCTAGACTGTAAAGTAACATATGGTATCTTATTGTATCGTATTGTAGTGCATCCTGTCCTGTCATACAATATCATATTGTATTATAAAGTAAGATACAATATTTTGTCTCATCGTATCATATCCTGGCATAGCCCATCCTACTGTAACATACCGTATCCTGTGGTATGGTAACTTATCCTTTCCTATCACATCTTATCGTAACGCATCATATCATACCGTGATGTGTCGTCCTATCCTATTGTAGAGTATTGTATTTAAATATATTTCAATATATCCCAGGTCAGTGTTTCATATACTTTGGCACGACACATACCATATCCCATTGTTACACATTGTATTCTATTGTATCGTAACTTATATCATCATATCCTACTGTACAGTATCATAACATGTAGCAATGTAGCACTTCGTCATATCTGGCTGTTTGGAGTTAGGTAAATGGCCCAAGTTGGACTTGAGTTTAAGGTAAAATCTAGTTTCACAGTTGAACACATTTCTCTTAACACTTGGTCCTTTTTCTTCTTTTTTTTCATGTTACTTCTTTTTTTTCTTACAGGTTTGGACCAACATCAAAGCAGGAAGAGTCTCTTCCAAGCCTCATTATACAAATGAGCTTTGGGGCCTCCTGCACACGCTGAGCAGTGAACATGTGAAAGATAATACCAGAAGTTAAAAGGTAAACAAGCCTAATAAGGTATGAGCGCCTTACTGGTCACAGTACATCCAACAAACGAGAGCTGGGACTTCCCAGGGGGGATAGAAGATGAGTTAATTTCACTTCTAACTCCATTTACCGGTTGTTTTTGGAGTCCAAGTAACATACTGTTACTGTTTGACTGTTTGATAAATGATAAAATCCTGCAAACTCTACTCCTAGTACCTCTGCCTCTGTTAATTTAATCTGGTTTCTGATTATATTTTTTTTAAACTTTACAAATGAGCTAGAGTTTGCTCCTTATTGAATCACATGGCACAGGGAGACTTGACTTAGAAGAATTGGAATTTGAGATCCCATACCTCACAAACATGCATCTCCTGCTGCTAAGCATATCCAGCACCCTAAGTCAGCAATTGTGTATAATTAGCTCACTGTAAAAACCTGTTCACTGTCCTGAAGCAAGACAACATCTGTAAGCGATATGGCTGGATATAATGCTGTGACCAATGAGGCCCCTGTCGACAGGAACTCTCAGCTGGCAGACAGGAAATGGGTAACAGTGAATGGAAACAGGAAAGGCTCATAACCATGTCAAAAGGGAAAACGGAACTTTGCTTGCATTCAAGTTCAAATTCACATGCAAATCATGAATGAGTCCTGATATACAAAAAAACGACAAAAAACAAAAAACTAAAAACCAAAAAAAAAGCATGGCCAAGACTTCAATGGTTATTTTGTTCTCTATTCTGTTTCTTCTGGAATGACAAGACTGAAGGAGGGAAAATCTTCAGTACAGGTCACTGTTTCTCTGAGCTGTGCTTCTTTGTAGTTCAGACTAATCCACAAAGTAAAAATTTGTCTTTTGAAATTACAGCAGAGCAGTTCTATTCCCCAAACCAATCCATACTGCATGAAGATCACAATTACTTTAGAAGAGTTCAGACCAAGAAGAATGCAAACCAGAGTAGCCATAATTTGTATGCATTAGTGGAAAAAGTCCTTTTTGAGAGAAATCATAACTTTCAGACATCTCATCAAAGTAATCTTTAACAGAACACAATTTTTTTTCTTGCATAAAATATACTTACTTCCAAATGCTTTAAAAATAACATGAAATATGAAAATATAGGTCAGTGATGCCTTGGGGGTCAAACCTTGTTTTCCTGTTCAGGGTGAGCGTATTCCCAGAATGTCACGAATCCACAAAAACAAACTGGCGTCTGAAGTAAACACATTTATTGAAAACACACCTTTTCACACAGAAAGCAGAATAAATGGCACATTTTTTCAACAGAGCATGAACAAAACAGAACAGAACAGAACAGAACAGACACAATCGTTCTCTGATGTGTTAAACACAAACCTACTGACACATTTCACTTTGATCCAAACGTGTTTGATAAAGTTGTAGCTGTTCCTGTGAAAGCATTGTGACAGAAAGCAGAGTGACAGAAAGTCTTCTTATCCATTATTCTTATAAAAACAAACTACAGCTACTTGAATGGACAGAATTTTTAAAATACGTAAAAAAAAAAAAATAAATATGAGATGCTACTTCACATTCACCTACACCATCTTAGAGGAGGAAGAAAAGATGACTTCAAATCAATTTTGAGTGAAGGATTGACAGGGAGAGGCGAGAGGCAGCATCCACTGAATGTCACTGTAATCTCAGTCCATCAATCAGCTGGACATGGTCCAATTATCTAGGACAAAAAGAGGCAAACACAAATAGTGCACTACTGGAGAAGTTAAACATTCAATGAAGAGGCAGAACCAAGGTGAGATTTTGAGTTAAAAGGACATTTATGACTGTCTGTATTAATGCTGTCACTTCTTCATCCATTCCTGCAGAGAGCGGTTACCTGTCCAAACGGTTCACCACATCTCTCACGGTGTTGATGAGGTTCTCGTGGTCTTGGGGGTTGCTGATGATGATGCTGTGGAGCTTCTTCATGTAAGAGTCGATGGTATCAAGAGAGGGGGTCTCTCCACTTCCTGGAAAAAAATTAAGTGAAATGAGTGTGTGTTACTTTTTCTAACTACAGCCCAAAGAGTTGACCACAAAAATCCTGTGTTTGGACATCTCCTAAATGGTAGCCGGAAGGGCAGAAATCACACATGACAACACCAACAGCACAAGCCACGACTCGTCATGCTGATGTTTTTGCTGTGAGCAGCGTCAACGGCTGTCCCCCGACTGGGTCAAAGAGTCCAGCAGGCAGAAGGGAACAGCTTTCATCAGCCTGACGGGCTTTCAGGCTTGTCATGGTTCAAGTATGTGTCAAAACACAAGCATCAGACTATGAGATGAAGCTATACGAACGGAAAAATAAAATCTTGCTCATAATTCAGGGCAGAAATCCTGATTTAGTACCAATAAAATCAAATCTTGATGAGCTGACCCTGGAGAAGCTTTGATGTTGTTACATATTAAAATACTGACACTTGTGCTTCAGAGCTCCCCTGATGCCAAGTCTGAGTGGATTTTGCAATCACTTTTCATTGTCAAGCTCTTATGAAATAATTCTGGTGCTTTTGTGTGTATTTGTTCTGTGTTTCTGCTGAGTGAGCAAGAAAATCAAATAGGCGTGGGGGAAATTACGAGCAAAAACATGTGGGTGTGAGCTCGACAAGGCTTCTGTGAACAAAGAAGACAGCAACGCTCAAATCTAAATAGTGAATACAAATCAACAAAGAAGGACCTGAGTGTTAAAAAGCATAGCAAGTGGTTCTTGTGTTTGTTTGTCGAAGTGTGTTTCACTCCAGGAGGAAGCAGAGTAAATACACAGTGGGTGTATAACCTCTCCTACATTATTATTTATGTCTCACCAAGGTAAACTGTGACTGTGGAGCTAATAGCCGACTTCTGTGTTTGTGTCTGGGGGAGGATTACTGCAATGAGATGTCACGTTAAAAGCCGTTTACTATGAGCAGTGATCGATGTCAGCAAATATGTACTCCAAGAGTATTCCACAGAATATTGTTTTCTTTTTGTCAAAAATGCCCAAAATGAGGAGTAAGAGTTGATAGCAATAACACACAGTCAGGAGTCAATTTTCAAGAAATTAGAAGACAACAATGACGCCTGACTTGCTTGAAAAGAGTAAAAGGAATCTGTCAATGCGGTAAGAAAAAAATTGCATGCTTCTTGAAATAAAAAAAAAGTCTTAATAAAGTAAACTAAACAAGTGTTGTTTAATTGGATAACTGTCATTCACCTTTCTCTTGTCTCAGCTAGACTTCTATTTGGGAACCAAATCTTCCCAAAGCTCTCACAAAACATTGATTCTGTCATTTTAACACCGGCTTACCATAAATTTTAGAATCCATCTTAAAATTCTTGTTATCATTTTCAAGCCCTGCATGGAGCGGCACCTGCCTACATCAAAGTGCTATCCCAGCTTTACAACCCCAGGACATCTCTGAGGTCCTCTGATCTGGGTTTGTTGGTTGTTGTGCACTCCAGGCTTGAGACCAGAGGAGGGTGTGCTTTTGCAGTTGTTGCTCTGGACAGACCCAGCCCTACCTGTTTGAGTCATCAGAGCCAGAAACTGACTCTGAGTCAGACACTGATAGAGCTCAGCCTCCTTCCTCACAGTCTCCATCAGAATGCTCATTGATTTCTCCCATTTGTACATTTAGCAACATGTATCACTGACTAGTAATGTTATAGCCTGGCCAAATACAGTTAGGCTATCAATCCACCCGCTTCTTCAGAAGCCTATGGGTGTTGCTATGACCAATAACTACTTCTGCCAGCGGATATCGTTTGCAACTGTATGGCTGGCGACAGCAGGAGGCGGGGTTATGCTAACAATGGCTCCGTGACATAACGTAGCTATAATTTTAGACCTGCTCATTTGATCCTGAACACAAATTCAAAACAGTTTGTGAAGCCTAGCTCCACAATTAAATCCTAAAAGGTTGAATGCCTTTTACATGTTTTAAGGAAATACATTTGTGACCTATTTAATGTGTTAAGAAGAAAACAGCTGATTATGTCTTACACAGACTTTAAGATTGAAACTCATCTATTTAGGCTTGCATGTGATTAATCTACTCTGTGCTGCATCTTACATTGCCTGTGATCTTGTGTTTTAATTATAGATCATTTGATCTGATTTTTTTTGCTGCTGTAATTGGCTTCGTAAAGCACTTTGTGACCCCTTTTTTCTTTGCCAGTGCATTGCCAGTGTTTAAGATATAACTCAACTTTAGACGCTTAAATAGAGGGAATGTTAAGAGACAACATTCAGAGCAGATTGTTCACTGCACTTGCATTAAAGTTCCTGTTTACAGTGCTTAATTAAAGCAAAACTGCATCAGATGACCACAGATGAGGACATTTTAGCCACCCCACAAACTCTTTTTCTGTTGGCTGCAACAACAGAGAAAGGCAAGTTTGAAAAAAAAATTAAAAGTCACAACACTTCTGGACTCCACTGAAAAATTTGGACTTTTGCATACCCACAGGATAAAAAATGCAGAACCTGTAAACAAAGATTAATCCACAGAAAAAAAAATCTCAAGTCTAATTAAAAACAGTAAAAATGTTGTTTTTGTAGGAAGTTCTGGGATAAGGGTTTTACTTGAAGAAAGTACCTGGCAGAGGCACAGAGGAGAAGCTGGAGGTGAGTGCCTGGCGCAGGGTCTCCAGGTGCTGATGGAGGAGCCCGTTGCGTCCCCTCTCTTGCATCACGTCCCCTTCCAGTCTCTCGACCGCACCACGCATGCTCTCCACGTGTTTCTGCAGCGCTGCGTTCCGTTCCTCGTACTCCATGTTGGTCTTGCGCAACTGCCGCATCTCAGCTTCACGTGCTGTTGAGAATCACATGGATGACAATGGTAGAAGTGCAGGGAGAAGAAAGAGTGAAATCAATTATTTACTCTCTAGAGGAAATGTGTGTTTTTTTAAAGTCAGGGGTTTTGCTGTTGACAGTCGAACTATTCCAGGAGCACTAAGTTCTCTTGAGGTAGCAGAAAAATGTGTTTCGAAACACTTTAACAAATGGAGCCTTCAAAAAGTCTCAGCGCACCAACTACAAAGTATTTCTCAAGAAGACAGCTGGCTGTGCTCGAGCTCTCTACCTTTGCTGTGGTTGAGGAACTCCTCTGTGAAGATTGGGATGTCAAACACAGTTCTGTCCTTCCCTTCTGCATCCTTCTGTAGAAAAGCAGAAACATTAAACGAGCTGAGCGGATTCAACATTCGCCACACACCGACAGCAGGAAGTGGTCATTTATCTAGGCGGGCTGGAGGTGGGAGGCTAATTGATTTCATACCGGGCCACAGGGGAAATACAGTGATACAATTTGAGAATGGGGAGAGAGAAGTATTTCACCAACTCTGCTGCTTTGAAATCAAAGGCTGAGAAGTGATAACTGTAAAAGAAAATCTTCAGAGACCGTTTCGCTCATTTATTTGCCTCTTGTTTATTTCTGTCTGTTTCTCTGTGATGATTCCCTCACTTTTTGGAATCTAGATGGGAAACACTGGCACTCCCACAGGAATGCTGACTCTAGTGAAGTCACCTTGGCCACAGCTGCTCAGCTTTAAGACGCACTTACAACGAAAACCTCTTAATTACATGCAGAATTTAATAAGCATGAATTACACACTTAGCAAAGAGTCGAAGTGTTTGGATCACAAACACAAACGCGGCACCAAAGAGGATTAAGCCAGCTTTGGTGATGCAACTGTGAGCTCTGGTGTGGAGCAAAGAGAGGGCAAATTCAACAGATCTGAGAAACTATGACGAGACTTTATTTATACCCATTACTAAATACATACTTTATGAAGCAACAAAATTCCAGATATGCTTATCTACTGCCTTTATTCACAGGTTCCTGCTGACTTTACACCAACTTTTTTACTTCAGATGAAGTAATTCTGTCAGAGAGTGATCCAGACTCATGTACAGTTGGGAAAGGGACTTTGAAGACATCTTATCTGACAACACTTGATATTAACTTCACCCAAGAGGGCGGGCAGGAATTACTGACCTCATGGAGAGCCTCGTTGGATACCTGGTGCCCAACATCTGGAGAGGAAGGAAAGAATAAAAAAATGAGCACAGCAGATGATTCATGTTTCCCCTCGGCGCAGCGAGCCTCTGCTACTTCACAAACTGATGGAGTGAATCGAGCTTATCCAAAAAAAAATACCATCTCAGCACTCTATACTGTGAATCAGCTGAAATGTGTTTCTCAAGCAGGGCAGTTTCATGCTTCTCTGAGCACTTTTGCAGAGGCAGAGCTGTTTCTGTCATCAACATTTTTGATATTTAAACACAGATTTATTCACAGCAGTAAAAGAGAACAAATAATAGGAACCATGTGTTGAGTGAGTGCAGGAACAGCCCGTTGGCCTCAAGGTGAACTCAAAACCTGAACTACCAAGACTTCAGATTCTGAAATGACCCCCCCCCTCCGCCCCCTCTCCTTGCCACAGTTCCATTGACTGAGCGACGGAAATAATGAGTTCTGAGATTCAGAGCTGCATGATGGAATTTATGCAAATGATGCATCCAAAGTTTGCAAACATTTGAAAGTGAGGAAGAAATCAATTTCTGAGGAATTATTGCCTTCATGTGTTGCTACTTATTTTCTCAAAGAAAACAAAAAGAAACTTTGAAAGAGTCAATTTATTCTACTTTCAGACACGGAAACAGCTCCTTTAGATCATTTAGTGGCTTGGTGCCTTGCTTATTGGCAAAGCTTAGGTTGAAAAATTCCCTTATTGTCAGGTTTTATCCTCCACAACTTATTAATTTTTTAAACAGTGGAACCTTAAATCAATATTGAGCAAACAGCCACCCACCTCCCCTGTGCCGCTTCCCCTTCTGCTTCTCCTGGACCTTCCTGGTGAAGTGTTTGTAGGCCTCCGTCTTCTGGTACTTCTCCAGCTCCCGCATGTAGCGCTCTTTATCTTTCTCTGCCTCATCCAAATATCGCTGTAGGGAAAAGAAAGAGAGCAGCTGGGAGGACTCAACCAAAGGGGAAAAACAAGACAGAGAAAAGAGATCTGGCAATAAAACAAGGGGGAGGGAGGATTTTGGGTTGAAATGGCTCAGTGAGTGGGAGTTATTAATCCTAACCAGGATTAGTTACTTTCAAAAGACAAACGTCAGATTTCCAGACACTTAAATCATCTGGTGGTAAAGCAACTTTTTAAAATACAGAAAACTTATTATTTATACAATTCTATTTAAGTGACGATTTTGTCTAAAGCAACGTACAACACAAGTAAGAATTTAGACCGGAGGGAAAAAACCTTATTAGGTGTGACGAAGTGCTTCGAGTTTGTTTGGCTGCAGGTGCTGCCATCAAGTACCAAAAGAAGCCTTTTGCTTTAATACTCCATATACTCCATCTAAAATAATGTAGCCACAACTGATAATTCAATATCAGCAATATCATTTAACAACATTCAATATTCAGTGCTTTAATTCAATAAGAGCTGGGTCTAAGATTCATTCGACCCCTGAGGACAAAGAGGAGAGGAGTCAGATTAATTGCCAAAGTTTTCGCGGAACAAGTGAGTCATCAGATGTCTCTTAAAAGTAGAAGGGGACTCTGCAAATCTTAAGGAGTTGGGTAATTCATTCCACCATTTGGGAACCACAGAGACGAGTCTAGCAAGAAATTTAGAGCCATGCTGGACTGGGAGCACCAGGTGTCTCTCACAGGCAGTGTGTAGCTGGCGAGAGTGAGTGAGGACCTGGATGAGGGACTCCAGGTAGGCAGGAGCCGTTCTTGTCACTGTTTTGTAAGCCAAAAGAAGAACTTTGAATTTGATTTGAGCTGCCACTGGAAGCCAGTGAAAAGAGATTAACAGCGGGGTGATGTGTGATGTTTTGGACTGGTTTAAGACCAGACGTGCTGCTGCATTCTGGATCATCTGCAGAGGTTTTAATGCACACACAGGAAGGCCTGCTAGAAGAGAGTTGCAGTAGTCAGTGTGTGAGATCACAAGGGCCTGTACCAGAAGCTATGTGGCCTGTTGTGTCAGGCAGGGTCTGATTCTCCTGATGTTATAGATGGCATATCAACAGGACTGAGCAATTGAGGCCACATGAACCTTAAAGGTCAGCTGGTCATCAAACATGACACCCAGATTTCTGGCAGAGTTTGTAGGCACAAGTTGATTTGATTCAAGCAGGACACTGATGTGACACGCTGAAAAGACAATGAGCTCAGTTTGGGACAGATTTAGCTGTTGGTGGCATTCCTCCATCCAAGTAGAGATATCAGCTAGACATGCTGATATCCGAGGTGAGACAGTTGTATCTTCAGGTGGAAAAGACATGAAAAGCTGAGTGTCGTCAGCATAGCAGTGGTAAGAGAAGCCATAGGAGCGGATCACTGCAACAAGTAAGGTGGTGTATAAGGAGAAGAGAAGGGGACCAAGCACTGACCCCTGGGGTACCCCTGTTGATAAGCCATGTAATTTAGACACTTCTCCTCACTGTGATACTCTGGAGGATCTACCTGTGAGGTAGGACTTGAACCACAACAAGACTGATCCTGTTCAGAGAGTGTGGAGAGGAGAATTTAATGGTTCATGGAGTCAAAGGCAGCAGACAGGTCCAGCAGTGGTATGCCAGAAGACTAACCAGCAGCTTGAGCCAGTCACAGTGATTCTGTGACTGACAGGAGTGTGGTCTCAGGGTGCAGTCACACTGGCCATGGCCAAACCATGCTGAATTCAGCACACTGAGACACAGAGAACAGGATTACAACGTGAATGACTTTTTGGGTCATGTTAAGTTTTTTTTGGTACAATGCAGCTCTTTAACACCAGCGTTATTGCTTAAAATAACTGTCGAGAGGAGTGGTCACCGCAATCCTGTCAGCATGCTTGTGCATGAAGTGTACTGTGCCGAAGCATGCCAAAGAGGAGAAGTAAACCACGCTCAAGCATGGTACACTTGAAGTCACACTGGCCAAACGAACTGGACTTTAGGGCTGAAACATGCTTGGGCATGGTACGTTTGGCTAGTGTGACCACGCCCTCAGTGTGTATCTTTCAAAAACAAAAAGGAAAGGCAAGACCCAGCTGATCCAAATACAACAAATATTTGCTGAGTGACCAAAGATGATGATCTATAACCACCTTCAGCTACTATGAATAAACATATTTTACTCAATTTTATCAATAAATCATAACAGATTGCCTTTGTTTTCAAAGAAACAGGGTCTTAAAAGACATTGATCTTCTCTGGAGGATAGAAACAAAGAAAGATTTTTAACATTAAGCTGTTGGTCTCATGGAGGACTGGTTTTGATGACAAGTTCTATTCTTAGAGGCGATTATGTAAGAAAAACAACAACAAAGAAAATTTGTCATATATGCCAGCTCTGATTCCTGAAGAAAACAAATACCACCGACCTGTACTTCATGCTGAGCTGGAAAAAAAATTAGTTACAGACTCAAACATCACAGTGTGTGCTTATAGTATTTCTTTTGCTGGCATTTTTGTGCCATGAGTGGAAAATATCTTCACCAAATCTGACAGCTTTCTGCAATTCTTGTATCACATTAGAGGCAGAAACAAGTACACTCAAAAATTATTACAACACAAAAACTGTTATGGGATGTCAAAGAACTACAGCTGTAATCAGGTTTGTGTTGATGTGTTTTAAGAAATTACTGACACCACGAACTCTGCACACTTTTGTTCCTACACGCTTTGTGCTTAGAGTAAAATTAGATGAAAGTCGCAGCAGGTTTCAAGGAATCTGCAGGAGATCTGTGTTACGTGCTTGCATGTTGCAGACAGATATTTGAGAGCAGTCTTTCAGGACAATGTTGATTGAAGTTATCCACCTTTGCTACTTTGATCTATATGAACACTTGAGTGATGAACTCAGTGGAGAGGAACACAAAGCAGCACTTTTCTTCTTCACTGACCTGCTTCTCCTCGGGGGGCAGCTTGCTCCACTCGTTGCCCAGCATCCTGGTGATTTCTGGGAAGGGCACATCTGGGCGCTCCGCTCGTAGCTGCTCACGTCTGTCATTCATGAAGCGAACATAGCCTGTCAGCGGGGCTTTGGGTGCATTGCTGTCCTTCATTGGCTTCTTCCTCTTCCTCCCTTTGGTCCAGCTGCCACGTCGCGGCTTCTGCAGAGATAACACAAACAGAAATGTTTTGAAATCTTGGGAAACCAGGTCATATATTTTGAACTTTATTTTAGAGAAAAAACTGCGTATATCTTTGAAACCATTTTGTTCAAGCTTTACCTCATCTCCATTTCTCTGTCCGTTGTTGTCAGTATTTGCAGCGGGAGAGCCAGTCTGCTCATCCATGTCTTCTTTGACACCAGTGGAGATCTTTATGGACAAACTGTAAAACAAACCTTTTCTTATTAATTCTTAATTTGGATTTGCCATTGCTATCTAAAAGTATATATATATCTCGCTAACCAGGGGACACAGAAAATATGAGCACACACATTGCTGCCACATGAAGCCTGGTTAAGCGTCTGGAGACAGGCTAAGACTAAAGCTTGGAGCATTATCACCAGGGATGCAGCCAAGCCAGGAAATAGACAGCAGACTTTCCTTTCTGCTGGAGTATCTTTCTCCGCCCCATTTTGGCTCCAAACCTCCACTTGGCCAGCCACATTTCCTCTAATAGAAATGTCTCGCTGCTATCAATCATGATTGAGTGAAAAATTATGTCACCCCCCACCACTGAAACACAAATGTGGCCTGTTTTCAACAGGAAGAATTAATGCTGTGGCACTGCCCCGTAATTAGGGATAAGAGAACGCCTAAATGAAAAAAATAAAAAAGCTTGTAGATAAAAGTTCTGTCGATGAACTTCAGCACTTTTTTCTTTGATAATAGGTTAATTTAATTTGAAGAAAATGTATTTAAATAGCATGCTTGTTCAGATCACTTGTGGACATGTAGGCCAGGTTAACATCTAAAAAGAAGGAACAATATTATTGTGTTTCAACTCTGACCTCTAAATTACTGTGTGGGAAGTGAGCCTCTGTATCCTGGATGTGGTTTCTGCCCCCCTGACACCAAACACTGTGGGAAAGTCAGAGGAATAAACCAGACTACCATCAAGAAGCCCTTTTGGGATTGAGAATATGTGGGGGGAAATTCCCCTAACAGCACTTCTGCAAACAGCGACAGCCAGTTGGGGTTTCCTTCCAAGCACTTTGATGCCTGAGGTCATTTTTAGGGGATGCTTTTATCACATGTACAGTTAAAAGATGTACAGATACTACTTTTTTTCTGTTGTACACTATGCCAACTCAAATGATGCCAGCAGTATGTTTTACAATAACCCAGTTGAAGGCCACTTGCGTAAACTTATTGTTCTATAGAGTGGTTCTCCTTATTTCAAAAGTTGCTGGAGTTTTGACCATTTTTAAGCTTATTTTTTCTACCCACACACCTTAGAGGTAGGTGAAGTCATGCCAGAATTCTCTGTTCTATGATTACAAAAGGGTCCCATCGTTTGTTGCAACTTATGTTAAGTGTGTTGGAGTAAACCTGGCTAATAATGTGTATTTTTATTTCTGTCTCAACTACACACATCTTCTTCAATAAAACTATGTAGTAGCGCCCCCTGCTGAATATGGATATACCATGCGTGGCACAATCACAGCATAAAATGTCCTTGTATTTATTTATTTATTTTAGTACTTTTCCAACGAAATGAATGACTTTTTACGCAGTTTTAAATTTAATAAAACGCTAATCCATATGGCTTATGATGTAGTAAATTGCTTTAATGAAGCATTGCAACTCCATTAAGACTAATTATATTAACCTCGCTGCATGAACTAAAAGGCCACAATCGACGAAGTGATGCTAAGTCATACAGCTACCAACAATATACGGAACTTATTGTTCATTACACCACACAGGACTGCTATTATACCCTTAAAACTGATAAAGAGAGTTTAATGACATTAGTATAACGTGCTATTCCCTAATGTATGAAGACTATGCTAAAGCTATGGCTAATGTTTATGTTTGTCAAGCTGCATTGTTGAAGCCAAAAGAGGTGATTAAAAGCTGATTTGGATAATATAATAGTATTTTGGGAAGTCAGCCATCTAAACAGTTGGTTATTTTGCTGTTATATTAAACTAAACTGAGGTGTCAATAACATATGTACCAACGGGTTAGCCAAACCACACTTTTATTAGCGAACGTTTGGTATGCTAACGCCTAAGAGCATCAATAACGTATTTTCCTAACGCCGCACTTCATGGAAATGTTTTACGTACAGCCAAAATTTGCTGTCTCACCCACACAAGACCCATATATGTCCAGAAACGTTTTTCTCAGACACCAAGGACCACTTTGGGAGCAATGCCCTGCTCGGCTAATAGCTTTAAATGCTGTTAGCAAGTGCTAACAGTCAGCTAGCGGTTAGCTCAAAGACGTGAGCAACGAGCCCTTCAAAATTTACCTCACCACTAAATTTTACGATTTGAAACTCTGTCTGATTTTGAGACATGTCTTAAGTGGAAAAACATCCAGTAAAAACTAACCTCTGATAACGTTATCCACTGCTGTTATTTATCAGTCGAAATGATTTTCCTAATCATAACAATACAGCGTCCAGGTCACAGAACCGTAACACATAGACAGGCAAGCATCATGCAACCTCGCCCTCCAAGAAGATGGCACGGATGGATGAATGGTAGGATGTCTTTTTCTGCATACACTTTACCTGATTTTGTTAATGTTTCTGGCAATACTGTAAGAGACGAACAAAGAAAAGTTAGGTTACTTTAATTTTACACATACATCGACTTGGTTTTCATTAAGTGTGATCTTGAATGCTAATCCTGAGCGAAATAAGAAAATCCTGAAGATGACTTTGCATGTCTATAAACCTAAAAAAAATTCAATTTTTTTTATACAGCACCTTTCATACAACTAAGCATGCAACCCAGAGTACTAAAACCATAAGGAAGATGGCAGTGATAAAATACTTAAAATTAAATCAAGTCAACACAGTAAAATCAATAGAATAAGTATGGGTTAGATGGTAGAACAACATAAGCTAAAAGGATCAAATAAATACTGGAAATGCTTAAAAAATGTAAAAAAAAAAAAAAAAAAAAAAAAAAAAAAAAAATTAAAAGGGCAGTATCAAAACATAATAATTAATATGAAGCCGTGCCATCAGATAAAAGAAACAAAAAGAACTTAATTCAGTAACACTAAAATGTGCATTATAAAGACAGAAATGTAACAACTGGACGTATTTAGAAGACATTACAGTTCGGATCCAGAATACAAAAAAAGATAATCCCACTCTACTCTTTTAAACAAAAGAAAAAAAGCTGTTACAAAGCTCCTCTGCTTTTAACTGTTCTATATTATTTGATTCTATGGCCCAGCTTGGTCATCTTTTTCTTCTTGTGTACAGCCTATTGTCTTTAAGGATGTTGCCTCCCCCTCGTGTCCATTTTGTGTATTACATTTCTCAAATTTATGTTGAACATTTTCAGTTAACCCCCTTGAGACATCTCTAGCCTTAATTATCAGAGATTCAGCTCAGCAGCCCTGTGTGAGAGAGAATGAATGAATGAAGATGATATCTTTCATCAGCTTCTGACTTTTGTAGGCCACTCTGGCATTATGCTGCAAAAAGCAGAGCTGGCAAGCTTTCAGGCCTCTTTGTGGTTTGTATGGCATACTTTTAATGCCTGTAGTGCAGCTGTAATTTGTGATTCTGCCATCACTTCTTATTTCCCTGTCCTCTCCTCTCTTTGTAACATAGTGAGCATTTAAGTTCTACCAGTACACAGCAGCAATAGTGTTGCTCGAAACCCTAGGGTACAATCAACTTCTGCAAGCAATCAGATTCTCATATTGTTCTGAGTACCCCCAATACATTGGTAAACAGTTTCATTCATGGGAGAAAAATACACAAAGTCTGCTTTAATGCTTGTGCAAAGTGTCCCTCTCAGCATGGCTTGGTCTCTGTTGGCTAATACAGCCTCTCCACAGAAAATTCACCATCGTATTACTGTCCTTTTGGCGAGAGAATGCTCAGGATTAATAACTACGGTCCCAGACTGGATGAAGCCGCCTAACTTGTACGATAGAAAGTAAGAGGGAGTGAGAAGACTAATACTTTAATTCCAAATTAACAGATCACAAATCAACACCCAGGCGGGAGTAACCTAAGTGTAGCTGCAGTGTAATTGAAACTTTGATTGCAATCTAAGCGTAATTATCCAGAGTTAATCCAACCTAATTCTTAGGCTCATTACACACAGGTTGGGTACACTCAGAGTTTAGTAAAGAAAGTCAGAGACAAAATCAGGACATTGAACCCTAGCTGTCCTCACATTTCCATATCTTGTAGATTGTCAAATCAGTTCCTGAGAACACGAGGTGTTATCCAGAGTTTCCCTGAAAGGGGTGCAGAGAGCGAGAGCAACCCTCTCTGTATGACCAGGGCAGAACTAAATCAATCGTTCTGAATTTCTGCTATAAAACATAAAAAAACTAGTTTGACCTTTGGTACTTCTTTAATAAAAATGTGAATTCCATTTTTTCCATATATCATTCCATAAGACTTAAATGTAATCACAGCTTTAGCATTCAATCAAACATTTCTATTAAAGATAATTTTGAGTGGATTTTATAACATTTTTATTTCTAAATTATTATTTTTAATTTATTTATTCAGAGAGGACTGGACAGTGGATAGTGCAGAAACTTTTTTATTGCACTCCTGCTCACTCCATTTGAACTGTCACGGCACAGAAAGCATGCTTTAACACTTGATTACAGCATCCTGACTAAAGATTTAAGGAGAACAGTTCCTCAATAGACTGATATTCATAATGGTTCCAGTGGTGACAAGCAGCCAGGATTCTGTCTCTGTCCATGCCAAGAGAGATGTCCAGTTTACCTTTATTTCCAAAAACTACTTTCAAGTCATTCCCAGATAATTAACTGTACACTGTGGCCACATGTGCTGAAGTTCGTGCAGTAGAAGTACAAAAGCAAGTTTCCCCATGGGATTTAAGAGGAGATCAGGCCCCTTTTCAAACAACTTAAAGCTGTGTTGCATTCAGAGTCTGCTGTCAGTGTAAATAAATTTACATCTTTGGCTTTTCTACAGTGCACTTCTCCCTGCAAGACATCACTGAACATGAAAGAAAAATAGCAAGTCCACTAGACTCACACCAAAGCCTGACATTTGGTTTTGATGTTTTAGATGGCTGTGAAGAACTCTGCTAGAAACTCTGTTGAACTTTTTAACAGGTTTTGTTCGAAGAAGTCTCACATATACAACCTGGAGCTGTTTTTCAGAGGTTTCAGTATCAACCCCCACCCACATCCCCATTGGTGATTTGTAAACAACTACACAAAGTGGTACACAAATTAGCTATGGTAATTGTAGATGAAGTGAGCAGAAAAAGCATCTGCCAATAATATGGTAATCCCTACCAGCAGACATCTCATATTCTCGCTCTCCAACAGTCATGAATTAATAAGAGGTAGCTTTGCCTGTGGAATAGTGTTTGTCACTAATTGGCTCGCTTGGAAGACAGGAATGATGCAGGCCAACTGTTAACTCCCAGCAGGAACAAATCTAGCTTAGTTTGTGCCCTCTTTTTTGTCTTTCACTTTAATACGGGTGGTCAGGGATGAGGAGGGATGGATGTGGCGTGACACCGTCTTACTCTGGTCCTCTGTAAGCATCTTCCTGCACTATCCTGTCTCTGTTTTTTATCATTCCTCCACAGCATCCTGTTCCTACAATAAAAAAGAGCAAAAACAGTAGCAGTGGTCAGCTCATTGTGTGTAGTGTCACAGCAAATAACCAAAGCCACGAAAGCCAGGTTCACTCAGCTCTGAACTGGAGCCTCTTCAGATCCCAGCAGGCCTGCGGGGCACAGCATCCAGCTGTCCCCTGTACTGTTCTCCACCTGTCAGGTTGTGTTGAATCATGTGGTGTCAGCCTGAGAAGTTTAGTGCAGAGGAGGAAAGGTTTGCAGCCACTGGCCCTCTGCGGGTTGGCCATATGTCCTTGCCAGTCAGCCTTGGTGGCCTGGGAAGTGGCAAAACTGTAAGCTTCAAAGTGTCCTTACGCCTCAGAATAACAAGGGTGGTAATGTCACATGATGTGCCAGGAGGGTGAGAAAAAAGGGTAGAGTTAAGGAGGCCGTGGATCAGCCCATTATCAGTGGTGCTAAGGAGTAAAGAAGTGTGATTTACACTGATCTGACAGCATAGCATGTTTAACTAGACAATTTCCACGGAAATCGTGAGGGGGGCTTGGGCGCCATGCTGCCGGTTTCATCGCAGGCATAGACTGCTAGTCACCCTCTGCGCACCATCAGCAGCTGAGGGAGCCTGTTGATGTACTAAATGTACTTCTTGATATACCTGGAAGTGTTTCACCTTCCTTATTGCGGTGGGAACATAATAGCTACGAATGGGCTACAAAAGTTATTTGATTCAAAAAGTACTTGAGGTTGATATGAAGAAAAAATACATGCACACCTCCCCTGAAGGATACAGTTGTTTTAAGCCATCAGTGGTGAAAAGAGAGAGAGAGAGAGAGAGAGAGAGAGAGAGAGAGAGAGAGAGAGAGAGAGAGAGAGAGACAGACAGACAGACAGACAGACAGACAGACAGACAGTGTGTTTGTGTGTGTGTGTGTGTGTGTTTGTGTGTGTTTGTGTTTGTGTTTGTGTGCAGAATGAAGTCTGTAAGCAGGAGTATGCAGAAGCCTGAGCATCTTAAAGAAAATAAAGTTTAAGACAGAATTGGAGGATTCCTCCATCTGTTTCCATTGATAATATATTGTTTAAATAAAGTTATTTGATTCAAAAAGTACTTGAGGTTAGTATGAGGAAAAATACAAGCACACCTCCCCAGAAAGATAGGAGGAGAAGCGAACCAAAATTTTGTCCGGAAGATGAAGATATTGGAAAAAAAAAAAGAAAAAAAAAGAAGCGAACGGAAGAACAATAGTGGCTCGTGGCAAAGCTTTGCTATGGGGGAGAGTGGCTCATGCGAAGCCCGAGCCCCTAATTATGATCTCTAATATGTGAGATGTCAACGCCTGTCTTTGCATCAGCTTTTCACAGTGGGAGGAGGTGAAGACTTGAAGTCTATCTTTAAAGTTTGATGGTTCTAACATCTGATTTTCAGGACCCGAGGGTACCAGAGGCCCCCAAAAGGTCAAAGCAACAGCAGATTAAGGTATTTGGCATTGGCAGAAAAGATTTGGCAATTTTCTTCATCGGTGGGTACAACCCATATACTTAGTTCAGGATTCAGAATGCAGATAACTTTATTTATCCCATAGGGCAATTCAGTTTGCAGTTTAACCTGCCTTCAAACAGTCTAAACAATTAAAGCAATTAAGGGCTAAAAAACAAGAGATCCCAGGATAAGCAATAAGTACATTAAATAAAATAAATAAAATGTCAAGGATGTGTTAAGAAATAAGACACAACTGGGACTCCAAATAAGTTACAGTTTACCTCTCAACATTTAGCAGCCTGACAGACAAAGGGACAAATGAGTTCAAGTCCCTATTAGCCCTCCCAGAGGTGTGCAGTAACGCCACCCAGAGGGCATAATCAAAAAGTCAGAGGAGAGCATGTGGCCAGGCTGATCTAATATCCCTCTGGCTTTCTGGACCACATGTTTCTTCCAGAGGGAGCTCAAACTCTTCAGCAAGACTCCAGTAATCTCGGAACAGATTTTAACTATCTAAATCAGACTGTTTTGTACCTTACAGGTAATCCACTGAACCAGTAAATAAAAGAAAAGAAAAGTTCTTCACAAACCTGGCACCATTTAAAAGGGAGAAAAAAACAGTCTGAATGTAGTGTCTGTGTTGGAGTTTGTTAAAATTAGCTAAATTATGTGGTTGAGTTGACCTGTCTGCATCGGATACATAGTTTACATGCTCGTAATCCATGCAGATTTGTCAACAGAGGATGGATCCCCTTTGGGAAATGCACTCGAAATTAAAACATTGTCCTTCATATAACCACCCTTAACTAAAACCAACTATCCCTTTAAGGTAATATGTCCTTACCCATGCTTTTTCAACTAGAAGAAAAAACACCTCATTGTGTTTCTCTCTGTATTATCAGATTATTAACTAAAACAAAGATACGAACAGATTACATTTTTTTTTCACAACAAAACAAGCCACGTTGTATTATGAACAAACAGGATTTATCATACTGCATGCAGCAGCCGTCAGTGTGAGGCTGAGATCAGATCATTTGAATACATAATGCCATAAATTTGATGTGTATTCATGGGCAGCTGTATAGACGCACAGGTGGCACGTTCATTAAATAACACAAACACTGAGATGTAGAAAGGTCATACTTCCACCACAGAAACCCCCTATAGAGCCTGTAATTGGCTCAGGTTTTCAGAATCCTGCTGCATTCATTAATTTGTTGATGAAAAATATATTTACTGCACCTCCTTCATGCCCCTGTGCTTCAAGAAATGGTAGTTAATATTAATACCACCTTGTGTTGTTTGAAAAAAATATGCCAACATATGCTACATAATAATGCATTCATTAGCTCCGTTAATGACCTCATCAGATGTACTGGTTATGGTTCACTGTGCGATGGTGAATATGGCGAGTTAACAGGAATCAACACAAAGTACTGCTGTGAGTATTGCTGATATCACAGAGGACAAGCACTCAAAGGGTGCAAGGACTGTTGCATCACCTTGTTGCTATGCAACAGTCTAATTAGTCTTGGGTAACTAACCTGAGGAATCAAAGGAGTGTGATGTTGAAAATAAGACGGATGCATGGGAGAACTTTTCCTCCGAGGGGGAAAGCAGCGTGGAAAGTTTTCTGATCCAACTTTACACCAATCAAAGCAACCAGGTGATTTTACTGATTACTACCTGTCTTCTGTTTGAAACTAATCAGGAAAAATACCTACAGAAAGGTCCAGGTACTTAAAAAAATCATGTCATACATAATCGAGGCCACAACAGCTACAACTAGAATATCTTAAAACCCTCATTATCATCATCCCCTCACTCTGCTTCACCAGGAGAGTTAAGCCTCTTTTTTGGCTCATTCATACTGACCTTCAAAAGAAAAAAGTTTCTCTCACTCACTGGAAGAAGTATATCCAATTCGTGTTAACATTTTAAATGAATGCTAATGGATTTACCTGATCAGGGACGTTTCTCATTCCATAATGTAAAACAGAAAGTAACGAGGAGGCTGTCAAATTCTCAAGAAGAAAAAGTCAGATTTTTGAAGAGTGTGTAGTGCAGCGTTTTGAAAAGATGTGTCTTATTACATTCACACATGTTAAATGTGGGCAAAATTTCAGATTGTGAAGAAGAGCACTTTGAATGTTTGTTCCAAAAGAGTCACACAGGAGCTAAGAGAGTGTTTACGAAATTGGTTCAATTGTGTTCTTTGTTGCAGGGAATTTTTTTTTGCCCATTTCCAAACGTTTCAGGTTAGACTTGAAGTTCTAAACATAACAGCACACTTCATGACTGCATTACTCCACAGCATGGCAACAGTGGAGGAAGGGCTCTGTAGTGCTTGGGATTTAAAGAGACAGTCCCTGAAAGTAGGGCTGAAATGAGGGTTTTTACAGACACCAATCTGAGCTCCGTAAAGCAATTTTATTTATTTATTTATTTATTTTAGTTAAACATATAAAGCTATCTGAGGTACCAGAAGAAAAAAAGATCCATACTAATAGGGTTGTGTCTCAAGCAAGAAAGCAGATTGTAGGCGTAACTGACAGCAGGAGTGCACAAGTAGCCTGGTAATTGCTCAAAGGTCAAAAATAACATCCAACAATGCCTCTGAAACTCACTTGTTTCCATATCATGTCTATATTTTATTTCATCATGTCACAAGCACAAATGTCAAAACAGTTATAATTCTAACATTGATTTTTTTATGCAGGTGTTCAGCACAATGAAGAACACTGAATTTTAGAGTCATTTGGATACATACATCAGCAAGTGACAAAAATAACTGCTAAATATGGCTTTTTTTTTTACTTATCTTAAATAAATTAGCAACTTAATTTTTAGTATGTATTGCATGCGTCATTTGCAGAAAAGCAATACTACATGCAGCCATTCCCTCTGACTTCAACCACACACTCAACACATTATCATAAGTGTGATAGAGGCATCCTACCTTCTAATCTGACCCCTAAAAATCTTCATATTTTCCGAAATGGATCATTTTTTTCGACCTTAAACTTAAATTTGAAGTGACAAGTCAGTCAATTAACAGTTTTGACCCCCCACTCAGCAGCTCTGGTCTCCACATCAAGGCAGTCCAGCAGCCTGTGTATGAACCTGCGTGAATCCTCATAACAAGTCTCATATCAAAGCACACCAATCACCTGTTCTGCAACTTCCTGCTGGGATCCGACCTTTACCGTACTATGATCTACTGATTGAAATGTAAATTCAATAGAGCTCACTGACCTGTGTGATGCACTTTTATTTTTGCATCTCTTGTATTTGCATCTTGTTTTTGTGTGTATTTTAGGATGAACAATGCACACCACTGAATTTAAATCACTCTGGTAAAGAAAGACGCCCCACTTATCACTCCTATGATGAAATCATGATTTGAAACAGGTGCTCAAGTTTAAGTAAAATGCTTAAAGAAGGACTTTTCTATGCAAAAGTCGTGAGTTTTTGAAAAGCACAAACAAAAAAAACAAACAAAAAAAAGATTTAAATACTTTTTTGAACAGGTCTGTCTGTCGAAAGGCAAAAAGATCAATTCTAAACATTACTTTTATAGAAACAATCAGAGTATGTTCAGTCTCAAAATTGCCCTTCAAATGTGTGTTTTTACAGCATGTTTTCAAGGAAAGACACAATGGAGGCTAAAATAAGCCAGATGAGACCTTTAATGCGACGCGGCCCAATTTCAAATGATTGCTCCAAAGCGACAAGACTGCCCTTTGTGCAGGGCTACAGAGGAGAGAGGAGGTGACAAAAGATAATAACTTGATGTATGACAATTCTGCGGCGAGCTTTAAATGTCTTATCTAAATTCATACACAATGACGGTGTCCCCAGCTATGTCACGTTTATCATTTATGTTTCAGCGCCTTGCAGATAATGGACAAAAGAGAATCAATAAGTAAGAAAATCTGACTGAATGAACCACAGGGCGAAAGCAACAAGCTCTGATGAATGCACTCTATTTCAATGCATACAGTATTGACTTTGCAGAGAACGGTCACGAGTCTTATTCAGAGGCTTTGTGGAGTGTTTTATTCAACACTTTATATTTGGTTATGGTCAGGCAACAGAGAAAGGGAGTGTACAAAAGAAAATATTAAATATTTGAAATAAAATAATAATAATAAAAAAAAAAACAGACAGAAATGGAACATCAGTAACACACATTTTAATATGTAAGAAGTTAAAATTCATTCATTTAAACCAGGGAAAAACCTTGAGAGCATAAAGTTAAGGGAAAAATAAACATATTATAGACATTGCAACCAGTTTTGAGGCCTTAGGGCAAAATTTTATTGCATCTAGAATAAAAACTTATTTTTCCGGACCTTTACAGCCTGCTACAACCCAGACGCTTCACTTGGCTTGATGCTAAATCTGAGTACCAAGTACATTGTAGAGCAATGTTTTAAGCAGTTGAAAATCTTGAATAAACAGACCAGATTTTAGAGCAGGCATTAGGCTGGCTGGTCTTCAGATCTAGAGTTGTGGCTACTGTTTTTCTAAAATATGTTCAAAACTGCCTTATGATATTTTAGAGAGAGATGCTCAAATTCCTGCTTTTAGCTTCTAATCCATTCATGACCTGATTTTGTAGTTTATTAAATGCAGATAGGTTGCTTTAAGCAACAGAATCTCATCTAAATTTAGCATAAAAATAAGGAAGGACTTGTTTCTTTGTTGTAACAATGTGTCTTGGCAATAAAGCTGCTTGGCATCATCAGAGAAGATTTGGCAAATCTTTCATGGGTGCAACCAGGGCCGTTTCTAGCTTTTTGAGGGGGGCCCTATGCAAGATGCTGTTTGGGGGCCCCTATTTTCACAAAATATGATGGAGTAACTACTAACCCACACTTCCACCAACACTTCATGAGCAAAAAAGGCTACATTCAAGCCAACCTCTCATACTAAAATTAAACTTCTAAAGTTGAGCCACTCAGGCAACACTGATGAAAACAAAGGCAAATATCTGGGAGGCAACTTTTACAGGACGTTGACGCGGCAAGCAACAACAACAACAACAACAACAACAACAACAACACCTTTATCCTTTATCCTTAGATTATTTTTCTTCCTCCGCCGGGTTAAACTCGTTTTGACAACACACTGTCAATATTTTTATCACTAACAGGAATGATTGGTAGTTATCAATCATTCCCATCGTACCTGTTGGTGGCCCCTACGTCACTTACTGTGATGACAGTGCAGTGAAACCACAACCACAAAACCACTTAGCCACAGATTAGTTTATTTCTATCCTACATTTATTTTTAAGCATATGGGAATGAATAAGGGCTGAAACGGTGTTTCCGTATAAACGAGAGGCCGAAACGCAACAAAACTTTTGCGTTTCACCCTGATACCGTTGTCGTATAAACGGAGCCTTACTCAGTCATCTCTGCTGCTCATCACAAATGCATTTTCCTCACAAATGTGGCTCCATTTAAAAGGCAAATAAACAGGCTTTCTAAAAGGTATCAGATTTATTGCCAAGAAGAATTGTAAAAACAAAGAACTCATCTACCAAACACAAATTTTATTACTTTTTGTGCTGAGCCTATTTGTCCCTTAGCACTGTTCTCTGTTCCAGAACAGACAAGCTGAAGATGGCAAAAAAAAAAACTTTTATTCAACAAAGTGAAACTAAATACCAAAGTTAAAATTCAACCAGTGTTTAATCTGAAATGGACAAGTTTTAGTTTAATAAATTCACAGCACTTTTCCAGAAACACATTTGTGTGTTTGTGTGTGTGTGTGTGTGTGTGTGTGTGTGTGTGTGTGTGTGTGTGTGTGTGTGTGTGTGTGTGTGAAGCAACAAGCTGCTCATTGTGGCTGTGACAAATTCCAGTCATGGATGTCATGTTGGATCAGAGACATGATTACATTTGAACTGCATTTTGCATTTTGCATTTTGCAACATAACCTGAAGTGTGACAGCCAAGTATGTTCCTGATTCCATGACCACGTGCATCACATTAGGGAAATTTTCCACACCACATGATGGAGACAGGAAAAATAAGTGTGCTGTTACATGAAGATGTTCTCCCTGACTTCTCTCCCTGAAGTGACACTGATGGAGTTGTTGGGATATCAGCGAGGTCACCGTCTGTGTACTTTACACTACATGTATCTGCACTTCAAGGTGTTATATGCATTTGTTCTCCCACAGCGAAAGCAAACATACTTGTGGCTTTGGGGAATAGTTGTCCGTCATGTCCTTTAATGTACATGATGGGCGCTGGACAGCAAAGATGTGTCCTTTTAGTGCCTGACCTGGTCACACAACAAACACACTGAGATGCATGTGACGCTGTTTGATGTGTGGTGAATGCACCGACACGGACTGACCTCTGTGTGCTTGAGTGTTCACTGTTGCAGTTCACAAGGTCCAGCACCAACAGTGGCACAAACACAAACTTTGCTTCCATGTGTGTCTCCAAAGCAAAGGAAAACAACTTATTTGTACTATTAGGAGCCACAAATGCACACAGAAATATGTGGCCCAAGGGGAGTTTTAATGGACGACATTTTTCTTTAAAAGAATGTGATTTCAAACTTGTCCCACTGCTACACATTTTCTCCAGCCTTGCTTAACTAATTGAAGTGCACATGTGGATGAGAACACCCTCCACTTTTCTAACTTGTGGCATCACAGAAGTTGTCTTTTTGATGTTATGCAGCTGGGCATGTGTTTCTGCCTCCCTTTAAAATTTCCCTCGCTTTTCCCCTTTGTTCCTCAGTTTGACCTCGCTGCCAGGCTTGCCTTCTCCTTCCTCTCAACCGTTTCCCCTCATCTTTTCTCTTCCTCTTCCCCCCATTGTCTCCTCTTGCCTGAGGCAAAGTCCTTCCACTCTTTCGCCTTGCTCAAATCCAGCTTGCGTGCAGTCATGGCGTTATGCAGGCTGGTTGACGATGCAATTTAATTAGCAAGTCAGGCGATAAATTATCCCTGCAATTATAAAGCAGCCCCTCTTTTTCAGTTCACGCCTATAGGGAGACCTCTTTACACAAACTGCTGTGCAGATGTGACACTTTGCTTACGAATTCAAACGAGGCCTTTCTCCCCTCTAAAATGATGTAAATACAGTTGTGAGTGTCCCTCTCCAAAGAGCCAAGCTCCATTTCCTCCTGTCTTGGTAGCAGACGAGCTTTATCTCCTGTTACAGGGCTCTGGCTTTGGCAGAGGACCAGAAAGCACTGTGGAGAGAACACAGAGTCAACTTCAATAGCCCACACACGCACGCAAATGCAAAAAGACGTGTTCGCACACAAACACACGGAAAAGACGAAGCGCCCAGCCGGTGTGTCCTTGGTGTTTCACTTCCGGCTGATCAGAGAGGACTTTCAGAGGTGAGCAGTCCTTCAGAATTTTTTCTTTTCCACTCATCAAATATGTTCTTTGAGGATGATTGTTTCCCTTTTGAATCCCTCTTTTTAAGTGAATTAGTAATGATGATGACTCATGTTTTGAGCGCTCTTCTTTTAACCATGCTGCCACGCATTAAACTATTTCCTGTGAATATGTGCCTCATGAATTCTGCATTTAGACTCCTTTTCCCCCAAAGTACCTCTGGAAAACATCTGCCTTCAGCTTAGTATGTCAGCTTAAAGTCTCAAGGTAGAGATGTCCAACGAATGATTAATACAGTATGTGTCTTGCAACAGGACTGAAGCTACAGTCTCTGTCTTGGTTCCTACTGTGTACATTCCTAACCTATTAGCGCTGTTACATCAAGTTATTTGAGTGCTTCTGCTGTTGTCCAGCTTGACTTTAAGCCACCATCTATGTAGAAGAACTGTACCCTTGAACATGCGCAGAAAGAACAGCTGGAGAACAATCAAAAACACAGTTTATGTGAAATAATTTTTGGTTTTTATTGGTTAATGAGAAGGATCAAATCATCCCTCTGATGCTTTTAGACTGAATTTTATGCTCCATGTTAACACAGGTATAGACTTAATAGTCACCACAAACACCACAACAGTGTCACAGGACAACTTTAATCACTTGGCAACAGTAACGGTCAAATCACACCAGGTCCATCTCTGCTCTGTCATGGCATCAAATCTGCTGTTTCATTTCAATTCAATGTGTTGACTTGTGCTAGCTTAGCAAATCTTAGCCCTCTGGATCAGATACACAAGACTTCTATTTTTTCCACATAATTTATCAACAACGCATCAATTTTCACAGTGCACATCAAGCAGAACAGGAAATGACTTAAAACTTCATTAAAACATCAGATTGACTTTCAAAATAAATGAACTGTCGATACCAGATTTAACTTTACAACAACAACAAACTGATGTTATGAGCAGAGCCAGGCCAGGAGTCAACAGGTTTGAGGTTTTACAGCCCAACTTGAAGAGAAGATGCTTATCATTGGGATGGAAAATGTGGGAACTCTTCAGTCCCTCAGCTCTAGCTGTCTGGTGGTCCTGCTACTTGTTGGACTGAACAGGCAGTCAAAATGGATTGGAGACAGAATGGATCCGGCTGCATTTTCTGTCATGAGTTGGTTTTGTTAAGTGTTGTATTTTCTTTGTGATTTGTCTTTGATTTCCTGTTTTATTTTTTAGTTCTTGCTCCCTGTGTGTCTGGTCTAGTGTAACTTCCTTCACTTGTGTTTCCATCCACTTTGATTAACCTGATTAGTTTCACCATCTCAGTGTCTTCCAGTGCTTCTAGTGGATTTTCAGTTGGACTTGAGATTGTGTGAGATTGTATTGTCTCTTTGTCTTTTGGCCTCTGTTTGATAACCCCCTTTTTTATTTTGTCTGCATTTGGATCTCTCTACATTGCTTTGATCTGATTCTAACTGTATTATATAAGTTACTGTTTTTTTCACTTAATATATGTATGTTTCTTACAATTCAGGAAATACAACACTTGGTTGACCAATCAGGAAAATGGCTGCATGAAACTGACATTAAATAGTAGTTTCAGTATTGCATTTGTAGTTATAATGACATAGAACAAATAACTGTAAGGGTTTAAACAAAGCCACATGCAGCTATGTAAGAGCACACAAAGAACCAAAATCAGTCAGCGTAAACTTGGAAGTGTTATTAAAAAACATTAGGAATGTGTTAAATCACCTAGAAGTACTGATAAAATAATGCTGTTAGGTTACATAAAGTCACAGGAGCTGTTGCCTCAGTCGGTGGCTCTGGTTAGTGGCTAATAATTATCAGTGTTGAATAAAACCCTCCAGGCTACAGATCTGTCTCCTTGTCTTAGGCCGACAGTTGCTTAAAGCTCCATCCACTGATAACATTTGCTTTACATGACTTTTGCTTGCAATGTATGGCTAATCATTATGTTGACTGAGGGGCTGTTATGTGTAATATCACCACCATGCATTCACATTTTCTTTAGTTGCTCCAAGAATATCATGTCAGACTTATCGCTGAACAATTAATGAGGTGGAGATACAAAGTCCAGGCACACGTGATGGCTGTGCTACGGAAGCATTAAGGCACTAAAAAGACTGGTCTTTGTTCAGCTGACGAGAAGAGCTGAGCATAGCGGAGGGTGACTGGAAAAATGAGGCAGCCTTTGCAAAATAAGTCCAAGTAATCCATCAGATGCCAGGCCTCATTATGGCTGTGGGTACAGCATGAAAAGAGAGCCCTTTATCTGGGCTTCCTGTTCTTATTAGTCGCACTCAAGCACAGGATAGTCGCAGCCCCTCCTTTATCCTCTACCTTAGTACTGGAGGGGGTGTCTAGCTGCTGACACAGAGAGGCAAAGTCATTCTCAGGCCTCGATTCCCTGGCCAAGTCTGTTGGCAGGTCTGCCAAAAGGGAGGACAATTTTTTTTTGTGTGTGTGTGTGTGTGTGTGTGTGTGTTTGTGTGTTGTCTTTACACTAAAGACTGTATGTGTGCACACACTCTTCCAGGAGAGGCTCGATATTCACTGCTGGAAATTCTTACCCTAGCTGCAGCATATCCTCCTCCATCACTGGTGATAGCCAACTTCAAAATGGTTTAAGCTAGGCTGAGCAACTTGTTTTCAGAGTACAGATACACAAACACATTATGATGATGGAATTTCAAACATAAGGTCCACCAATCTGCCCACGGAGATACAAAGATGAGGAGCCATTTTTTTGTCATCGTCTCATCCAAGTCCAAAGGATGTATTTTTCAATCTCCAAATAGGGACACTTTAATTTTACCACCAGCTCCTATTTATGGGCTCCTTCCAGTTTTCATCAGTACTCCTTTCAACACAAAGGGAAGGTGAAAAACCATGTCTTGATCCAATACTGCTCAACAGATTGACATTTCTAATGAAAATAGACCCTGTGTGCTCAACGCAGCATACCTGTTAGCTGGTACTTTTCAAAGAAGCTGTGATTCTCCTGGAGCTCCTTGGGCTTACTATCCTCTCTTCTACCTACTTCTTCTCTGACAGATGTAAATGTAAATCAGGTGTTGCATGGTGCATTGTTTTGGTATTTTAAGTAGTTTTATTTTAGGTAACCAGGACATAGATTGTTCAAAATGAGGACCTGTGATGTTTGATAAATACTTGTTAAAACTCTGGACAGTGCATTGAAATGGGACAGCTGACCAGGGAAGCAGGGTCACCTTAGGTAAGCGCTTTACTGATTCTTAGCTTTCCAATCTTTTAAATTTGATAGCTCGCATTAAGCAAGGGATACTGTTAGCCCTGGTCCCTAGCTTATCTAAGTGTCAAATTTGCAAATAGAATTTTACTGCTATCCAGTAAACTAATTCTTGTGTAGTTCGATGTGGTTCATCAAAACACACCATTAGTGTATGTAATGTATCATTTAACGTAGGTGTATGCTGTTGTCTTGTGGTTGCATTTGAGTATTTTATGTTGTTTCATAAACTCAGTTAATTATGAAAACAACAAAAAAAATGCAGAAAGAGGACACATTTTTCCAACCCACCCTTTATGATTGATCAAAAAAAGCTAAATCACCAAAGTCAGAAGATCTACCATTAGCATTTAACCAAAGCTACTATCACTCGTAGCTATTACTGAGCTTTTAGCTGAAGTTCCTAGCTTACCAAACTTTTAAATTTAAAAATATTACCGTTAGCTAGGAAATTTATTCATGTATTGTTTGTTGTTGTATATTACATAATATCTTTAGTTAAAAAGTAGGCGAATGCTAATTTCAGGAAAAGCTACCATTAATGTTGAACTAAGTCATAGCAATTATAATACTCAACTATGAGCTCTCTAATGTAAGCTGAGGTTTTACTTGTATTAAGTTGTGTCGTAGATCACTTTATGCTGTTAGCCTAGAAGTGTTACATGCTAACGTTAAATGTTCTTTCGTGTTAGCTTACATATGAAATGAGCTGTTCCACCATGAAATACAGCCTCATGTCTCTCTGAAATCATACCTGATCAATAAGGAGGTTGTGAAATCACATTTTGTAAGATTCCCCATGTATACACTTTGTCAATCCTGAACACTGCAGCACAGCTTTATTGCAGTGTTTGAGCTTCCCATGATGAGTGTAACATCAGAGGAAAATGGCCACTGTGGGAAAATAGTGGATATTGCTGAGTATGACAATATGAAGAGAAATGAGCCTCTTCAGAATGATAAGCAACATCATGCTGGGCGAGATTGACAACTACTCCATCACACATTTTTGGCCTCTTGGGAATTTTCTGCCAAACTTGTGCTTTTTGTGTTATAAACATTAATGAACCAGAAACTTACAAGGGTGGTATTAAAGATTACCACAAAGTAAAAGCTAGACCAATTCTGCTAAATCAACCATTACATTAAATCTCCTCTTCATTGCGGTGCTGTTTAAACCAATGCAATTCTTGATGAGACCAGCAGAGGACAGTAGCTGACAGTAGTGACAGCATGTCACTGTCTGGGCAGTCCAGATGAAGGGCAGCATGGTCTGTAGGACATCAAGGAATCCTGAAGTATGGCAGGTGGAGCGAGTAATGCTCTGAAAAGAAAGGAGAACAAATGGCACAAAGACAGCAAATTAGCCCATCTCCAAAGATGAGGGACTTCAATTATCACAGCTAGAGACGAGCTGACAGTGCGTGAGGGGAGTCGGATTGAACTTTTCAAAAAAGTGGTGGCACAGCGTGAGGGTCATTATAAGAAGAGAGGCCGCCACTTGACAGAATGAAAGGTGGCAAATGGGAGTGAACTCATGCACTCCGAATACCAAGGGTTCTTTAAGGGCAAGCAGGAAGACAGAGACAGTTGCCTCGGAGTGTATAAACAAGCATTACAGTCAGTATTTTGACATCCCTCATCTGACTCTCCCTCCTTCTTTCTCTTTCTTTCTCTCTCTTTCTCCACAAGCTTCAGATTGTTCTCTAATCAAAGTAGTGGTCTGGAGAGAATGATTTGGATAAATCAGAGATTAATCTGCTTTCCTCATGTGCAAAAACAACTACAAACAATGCAAAAATAATGCACAAATGAGCACTGCAGGCTTTATACAATGATATGCATTTGTGAGTGTTTCTGTGTGTATGTGTGTGTGTGTGTGTGTGTGTGTGTTTGCATTCAGATTCTGTAAACACCTGTCATGCGTGCGCACTCATCAATATGGTCCCATCATCTGCATGTCAAAGGTTACCAAACAAGCTCACGGCTGAGCAAGCAGTGGGATCAAACACAGTGGAGCAGGAGGCAAATCAGTTGACTTTTCCCCCAGACGGGATGACTACTGACAGCAGCTCACAGCCTCAATACAAACACGCGCACTAAACAACCCTCCAGTGCTCGCACACATGCATAATTTTCCAGACTATGTAGCCCTTCACTGTGCATGCGGCTAATTGGGGCCTGATGAGGAAGTCTTCTTCATCGGGGTGGGGAGAGCGGCGATACATTAGGCAGCAGAGGGTATTGCCAGCCAACACAAATGAAATCATAGAAAGGTCCCAAAGATAACATCTTTGCCAGCACCTCTGAAACCCCACAGGATTCTTTCTTCACTCTGCCTTTTCTTTAGGAGCTGGCATGGATGAACAAAAGTGGACCTAATTAAGGGTCATTTCCTTTGGGAGTCAGTTAGACTGGCTGGCAGCTTATTTTTTCCATTCTCTGCATTTACTCACGTCCTACTACAGTCCACAAGGTTCTCTCAGGTTCTTGAATGAGGCCTGGTTGCTTCAACAACACTGAAAACATGTATGAACTTAACCTTCTGGACTTGTGGGAATTAATGTGACCAAGGTATGACTTAATATAGTAGTAGTTCATTATCAGTTTAGTGTCTCAATATCCCTTGGTACTCTGGCTGCAGACGTCAACTCAGCTTTCAGAGCTAATGCTATCAAAGCCATATGCAGGCTCCAAATCAGTTCAGACAAACTAATTAAATAATATTATACACTTCTGGAAAAAAAAAGCTTAGTTCTCAGTGCGTTCAAAGCCCTCATAGCTCAGACAGTGATATCCAGGCAACCCTTGAATTTATCCCTCCTATTCTCTCCGCACTTGCCATTCTTCCAAATACAAAGCTAATATGCAGCGGGCCTGACAGTCACTACAGTGTGAGAAGCCATTTACATAAGCTTGTGTATACGGCCATTGTGATGATAATAGGCGTGTGATCTCCTGTGTCAGCGAATGAGAAAAACATCTCATCCATTCAAATAGATATGTCAGCCAAAGCATTAGCCTCCCCTATAATTGGCCACAGAGGTCACCCTGGTAAAGCCGGGAAAGCAACATTTAATGTGGCACAAGAATTTGTCGTCGCTCATTCGCCTTCCTCTCTGCTCATGCCTGGCTGAAATGTGACACGCAGCCCATCCTGTGCTGGCCCCACTGTCTGTCTGAGGGTTCTGTAAGACTTTTGTAATGGTTCCCATTAATATCACTCATATCTGCAGAGAGCATGTGTTTTTCTCTGGCGGATGATTTCAAACTAACATCAAATCCTGACCTTGCAGTAATGACCCCGCCGTTAATCTAGATGTCCTGGCTTTATAATTTCTGTCCGGCACAGATATTTTTTGTTTCTGTAAAAGGAGTCCTGCAGGGACAGGAGAGAGTTGAGGAAAAACTCTGTTTGACAGAATGATGTAAGACCAAATGAAAAATGACTGTTGGCACAGAATATGCAAGGAACAAAAACATTTTTCAGCTGGTTGTGATGCAGTGTCCCTTTAGCCCTGATGCCTCTCTGACAGAGGTAAATAATCATGTCTGCTAAAGATTGGTTGTTTCCACATGCCTTTTCTTATGGTCTGCTATCACTGCTGCCACATGGAGTCCAGCATGCAGGTTGGAACCGAAAAGAACACTCTTTGAACACATGAACCAACCAACAAATTCAGGCCGAGCATCTCACACGTGCACCACATACTGAGATCTCATAGAAGGCTTATTTGCAGAATTAGCTTCATGAGTTCATGAGTGGTTGAATCAGAGCATGCTGGGACGTCCCCTGGAAAAAAAGAGCATGTGTTTGAGTCTGTTTATTTTGCAACGGAGCAACAGAAAAATGTGTTTAATATTGTGGCAAACAGACCTTGAGCTTCTACTTTGACGAGAACGCAACAGAGGACCTTTTGATATATCTGTTCACAGAACAACAGCAGAAATCCCATCGTGAAAATAAAGAAATCCGTCAATATAATTGCCTCTGCAATCGGATTTCATGCTGTGCACAGTGTGAGCGGTGCTCAGCACCAAAGCGAAGCAACAATACAAGTTGCAGGAATTGTTTACTCGGCTGAGAGGATGGAGGTGTGCAGCCTGTTGCCTGCGGCTCTGCATCCAGTTGAATGCCTTTAATGCAAAGCAGAGGCAGCGGGATATGTTCACTTTGCATTAGCAGTAACTTGATACAGCCGCAAGAGAGTTTACAGTAAACAGAGGGGCTGATATCAATAAGAATTAGGTGCAGATAGTTACACTGCTTGGAAATAAGAGTCAGCCACTCCAGGTGAAGAGGTGCCACGGTGAATTACAAGAAATAAAATATCAGGGGTTCTTATCTTAATGTCTTCTTTCAACAGAAAAAAATATATATTGTGGCTTTGCCCAACCAGAAACCACTCAAGGGGTAAATAATATGGAAATCAGCCACTACTCTAAAATACTACACAGACCCATGTAAAAATTACATATTGATGCATTTTTAAAGCAATCAGATAGAACCTCCTCTGCAGGGCTGTCTTTACGTCATAAAATCACAGCCTTTTTTTTCTATGTTAGTAACAAAGGCTATTTGTAGTGCTTGCCCTTTGCATACTACTGAAGCTGATGTGTTTGTTTAAAGAGTTACTCGGTAATCTGGTGACTTGCACCTGAGTGTGTCGGTGGTTATCTTTGTTCCATGTGAGAGGGTTGCAGTAATGAGATGGAAAAAGAATTCCTGGTTCAACAAGCTAGACAGTTTCTTGTAACAATGCTAGTTGTTCAACCAACAGATGTTATTAGGTCATACAATAAAGCTGCATCTAGTGCCAGCTCACCAGATGAGTAATTTTAGCCCAATATGTTGTAACATTCAGAGTCTTGTTGTGGTTATACTATTGCAGTACCAAACAGCACCACACGGTGGAAACACCTTTCTGTTTTGGTTTGTGCTACAGACAAGCTGTTATGTTCATGAACCACACGTTGTTGTAACATTCCTGTCCAAGTGAGGACTCTCATCATTGACAAGGTAGTGCAGGTTATGTCTGTGCGTTTAACTTCTTGAGCTTTCTTGCATTAGCGGAGAAGTTTCAACAAATTTTTCATGGATGCAACCTCCATACTAAGCTCTGCTACTCATCCTACAAATGCATGTTCCTTACAAATGAGGCATCATTTAAAAGGAAAATAAACAGGCTATCGAAGAAGCATTGTTACAGCAAAGAAATAATCTACCAAACACAAATTCCCTTAAAGTTTGGCTATATGTCCAAACATGCCAGCACCAAGGAAATGTATAAACTTCCATTAGTCAAACATACTTGGTATGAATTGTGTAACATGATTGTGCTTTTAAAGAAATTGACCTTGTACATTCCGTCATCAGTTTATCCCCCTCCCTAACTGGTGTCAAAGCTCCAGAGGATGGTTTCTAGGCCTTTTCTCTGTGTAAATTGAGTTAACAGTTAAAATTGGACTGATGTTATCTCCATCCTCTGAGACTCTTCTCTTTAATTCAACCCAAATAAACCTCTCTTCATTAAATTCTGTTCGGACCCCCTCTAGCATTTGTTCTTTAGAATATGCTTAAATTTATCCTTCTATATCCACCAAATCTTCATCCAGCAGATAAAACATTGGGGACTTTGGGGATTCTCTGGCTGGATTCAAAATGTCAAGGTCTGACCAATAACTGGAGCTTCAATTACAGGTCAAAATAAAGTGACTTGTTTGATGCCATTGGGTTCAGAGGAAGAATGTAACATTTGTGGAGGCCAAATGTTAGAGGCGGCTGTTGCCTTGTCACTTTTTGTCTTTCTTTTTCCAAAGTCATCCCACGGTGTTATGCACCCAACTGTCATCATCTGCTCTCACTTCAGACCAACAGGAAGCTGAAACGCTGTGTGCAGAGCAGATTGGCAAAAGGTTCATGTGAAAATGAAAATTGACACTTCAAAAGGAAAAAAACACATTAGTTGTGAATTACAGGTTTGTTAAAGAGTAAAATCAAAAAAGAGAAATAATTTCACCTGAATTTTGAGTGCAACGTTGCTAGTACAGCTTAAAAAAAGGAGGTTGTTCTACCAAAGTTTGTTTGTTCAGTCTGAGGCTTCAACAGGCTTCATTTGTAGAAGTGTTAAGAACCAACCAGTGAGGCAAGGCCCACAGGAGTACAACGAAGGAAAGTTGTTTTTTTCATTCTGCCCATATTAAGAGAACATAACTTAATTCACAAAGATGAAACATAAGGTGTGAACCAAACAAACCTGACACAGTGGGACTACGGGGAAAATACAAGCGGTTTGGCTAAAGTGAGTTAAACACAATGGGAAAAGAAAATGAGCACAAACGCGAACGAAACATGAATCAACAAATAGACCTAAGCCCCTCTGATGTCTGATAACACAGTCTGCTCCAACAAGCTGGCTTCACAATGTGTTCCATATGATCTGGAAATCAGAAATTCCAAGATGCCCATCAGATATGTCACCTGGGACGCCCCCCTGATGTTTGAATTTCTACTCGGAAACTGGTCGACCTTAGTAACCTGAGCTTGAAATCCATAGTATCATGTAGCACTTATGTCCATCATGTGTCTTAAACACATTAGATTCAATTATCCAGTGCACCAAACAAGCATCAGCAGCAAAGATTTGGCAAATAGGTCATGGGAGCAACCTACATACTCAGCTCTGCTGTTCATCCCAAAAATACATATTCCTTACAAATGTGGCACCATTCAAAAAGGGAAATAAACTATATTTCCATCTGCATAAGATTCATTGCTGAGAAAAAAAATTTACACCAAAGAAATAATCTACCAAACAAAAATTTCCTTACTTTTTTGTGGCAAGTTCGTATGTCTGTGTGTGGGGGGTGGTACGTGTTTATTATATAATATTTTTAAGTGGGTTACATTCTCTCCCCAGAACACAAACTGTTCCCTTAATAGTGTTTATTTGCAACACAGTCTGGTGCTGTGTGATCAAAACAATCACATCCATAGTAGTTTGTTCTATTTCTTTCTGTGGACATGTTTTTGTGTTCCTTTCGCCCACAAACTATCACATAGTGTGGTGTCATCAATTGGAATTGGCAAAAAATAACAACAGCAGCAACAACAGGAGCAGGTGCCTACACAATTTTCCCAGTTTTTTCAGTTAATGACAAGCGGTCAACTCTGATCCTTTTTCATTTCTCTTGTCTTGTCCAACTTATGAGATAAATGGAAAACAGCATCTGGTCAAGAGCCTGCTCTGCCTTTGGCCCACACTAGGAAGAGTCCTCCCCTACAGCCAGGTAAAGACAATGAGCTTATAACTATTATGCTTAATTTAAGCAATGTAAGATTAAATAGATAGATAGATAGATAGATAGATAGATAGATAGATAGATAGATAGATAGATAGATAGATAGATAGATAGATAGATAGATAGATAGATAGATAGATAGATAGATAGATAGATAGATAGATAGATAGATTTTTTAAAAATGTAAAACCGTTGTTTTTCATCCAAAGGTGTCTGAAACCACCTGAAATGAAAGTGCCAGAATTTAAAGGGCTGCTTTTGACTTTTCCTGTAGGTGTGTGCAAACCTTCCATCCAGCAAACACACACATATTTTAGGCAGCAGCAATTGCCTGGTTTTCAAAAGTTGAAAAAGTAAGCCGGATTTAAACTTCTCATTCCTTTTCCAAATTCGTTACACAGGCGCTGAACTTCCTGCATGTATAAACAAGTGCAGCCCAATAAATGCCTGCGAGGAGACACTGTAATATGTGACCCATTTGTGTTTTTGTTCTGTATCCTGTCCCTCACTTTTTGCCCTGCCTTCCAGTGAAGCCTTCCGTCCTGAATGTCTAAAAACAGTTTTGAACCCCGGTGACCTTTTGTACATGCTGTTTCATTTCAAGTCCATGCTTATTTACGCCTGTGTCAAACTGTAGGAGGATTTTCATTGTTCAGATCTGTTATTAACCTTAAAAAGTGCTTTATTTTGTCTTTTTTGTGCTATTGTTTGGCATTTTTCTATTGTAGATCACATGCAATGACACAGCTTAGCCTGGCTAAACTATGTGTTCCCTGATAAAGGTTGAAATTCTACTCCACTGCTCCTTCTGAAACAACAGGCAGCTTTTAAACGGTATGACAGCTGTGACCAGTCCAGGGTGTACCCCGCCTCTCACCTTAAGCCAGCTGATATAGGCTCCAGCCACCTGACCCTGAATAGGATAAGCGGTATAGAAAATGAATGAATGGAACCAATTTGGATTGGCAAAAAGTTTCAGTCCTCCCGAGTATCCACTTGAAGCTGGCTACAAACAAAGGAACATACAAAGGAATCCCCATGAGGTCCCATGTTAAGGTGACAATTTTTACAGCAAATTTACATTACCAATCTATTCCAATTTTTGGTAAGTAGCTCATTTCATTGTGAGAACTTTGCGTTATTTATAATGCACCCATTTGTTGGGTTTATGATGTCTCTGTTACGCACCCGCCTAGGAGAACAGGTTTGCAACACAAAGAGGAATAAAGAATACCCAAATCCACCTGCTCTCTCGGTCCCCAAAACCCGCAACAGAATCAAACTAGTGTTCTCCTTCTGGATGAACAGTGATCTATTCGTTCAAAACAAAACCCAGACATCAAACAAAACCAAAAGATTACAAACCCTGAACCTAACTTAACCTAAAAGAAAACACACCAGACAACAAAGAGAAGGCAAAAAATAACCAGGAAGATAACAGTAACAAAAATGCGTCTTAACAAAAGACAAACTTCAACTCAAAAGAAACAGAATTATCCTATGCTACCAAACAAAGTAACGAACAAAGCTGAACATTATTAATGAGGTTTGGAGGCTGAGAAACAGAAAAAACAACAAAGAAGGAAAGAAAACAAAACACAATACGGCCAAGGCCGTAAAAGTCTCCCATTTCAGAGTTTTGAAGTTTGATAAATTCGGAAACAAGACATGGAAAAATACAATACAGTGTGTGACGATAAGGAAATTTCAGACCTAAGCCGTTTGTTTGTTTATTTATTTTATAACTATGCTGTAAATGTTGTTTGTTTGTTTAGTTTTCTGTAAAAATAACTTTTTTGAATTGTTGTGTGTGTGGTTTCTGGTGTTTCTGCAGCCTGCCTCCAGTGGACACTTGAAGAACTGTAGTTTTAAGCACCTCCACATCATATTGTAAGACTGGAAGTTACCACTTGGCTTTAGCTTGTCAGTTTAGCACAGACCACAGCAGGAGCCTTGTAAGTCAACAGTGATGTCAATCATGATGTCACATTTGCTCTTTTTTTTTAAAAAAAGCACCTAGACATGAATCAGCATCATAAGAACTGTCTTTAACAAGATCAAAAGGAATTTCACATAGGGATTTCAGGGAATACTGAAATTTGCATTCAGAATCCAGTGAGTGATAACACAGTGACTACACCCTTGCTTTACACGACTTATGATAAAATAAGATTAGACACACCTTTATTTGTTCCACAATGAAGAAATTTACAAAGTTACCACAGCAAACAAGGAAATGTATAGTGAAAATCTTTACAATAAGAATATATTAAATAGAATAACATAGTTAGAGAAACTTAGAAAAAATGTCAATATGTCATTTGTGTCATATCGTAAGACAGCTGTTTCTGTTTCATTTTCTCTGTACACAATAAAACCTGTTTACTCTGAAGGTTTAAACTGATAATTTCTCTCTTTTTTTAATGTCTCTGTCTTTCTGATTTAGGCATGTCGCTGTTGACCAATAACTCTGGTCCAGCTCCAGGTCTCTAACTGATCAGACAGATTTTCTTACAACTGTCACTCAGAGCTTACTAAGATGTGAATAAATGAGGAATCTCTCTAAATAAAACTGTGAAAGATAATATCCAAGACCTGCTTGTTTTATAACATGCTCTGAGATAACTTTCATTGGGTTTTTGGGACTGTGGACTCAACTGAAATTGATTGAGTAATCCATCAGTTCAACAAACTTGTCAAAAGCCTGGAAAACTAAATCCTCAGATCTGCCAAAGTAGTCTAAGCCACAGGGTGTCTTGAGTATGAGCTTCTTGTTTTGGAGATGTACAAAGAGAAATAAATGTGACTTATTCAAGAAATGAATTCTATCTACATGCAGAAGAGTCAAAGGCACCTCTGGGTGTTTGTGTTGTTTCAAGCTCTTTCTCCAGCAATCAGAGTCTTTTTTTCTCCCCAGCAGGTGCGTACTTGATCACATGGCTGAGATTGGCCTCCTCGTGTGTTCATGTTACACCTCATCTCTGGGCATGGCTGCTGGCGACAGCATGCTTTCCTACACAGGATGATGAGAGCAGAACTGTGATTCTTATGCAGATGAGAGGAGCGCCGCACACAGACCCTTCCCCGAGTGCTGTGTTTCTGCCCCGGGCACTTTTAACTACATCAAGTTCTCTGCTTCTCTTTGGCCATTATATACATAACACTCATCCATGAGGATGTTAATAATTGATTGCCCCCAGAACTGGCCAGTGTTGCATTGTTTTGTTGACAGAGCAGGAGAGCTCTAGCTCTGTGGTTTGTGGTCTTGGTTTCACATCTGCACTCCAAGGTAGATCAGACAGTCCTATAGGAGCCATGCTGTGCAGAATGCTTCTTCAGCATTAAAGCCTCATATAGAAGATGCTGTAGCATGCATTATTGCACTAAATAACACAGAACAATATTGCAAATGAAAGGCAAGAAATGAAAATGACCTTTAGCTTGGAATAGCCTATTAAAGATTAAAATAAATACAGCGGTAGGCCAAGAATGATTAAATGGAACATTTATAAATGCAATAAAACTTTCTGGGTGTTTCATCATTAAATGATGGCTAGTAATTAACCAGATTTTCTTAAGTTAACCAGTCACTCATGTTTAAATTATATCTTAAAGAGTCAAGTCACCTAAATTAAACATATTCTACTTATTTGAAGTCCTGTCAGAGTCTGCTCTTCCAAGAATTATGTCCGAACTTGGAGATGAGAGCATGAGCATATGAGTAAACCAATAGAATTCTAGAAAGTCCAGTGAAGCAGGTAAACTAGAAATAAAAAGAAGCACAACTGGTATTGTCTGACTAGATGAAGAAAAAAAAAACAAAACAAAAAAAAACGTGTTGAAAATTTGAGGTGGTTTTTTGACTTGTTCCTTGATCAGCCACCAGTGGAGCTCTCTTTCCTGTAAAGAAAGAAAAAATTACAACATATTGGTGAGGTCACAGAAAAGGGGAAACTACTGTATATTTAGAGAACAATTTTATTCAATGATCCAAGCAGAGTTTATTATTTTGGGGAGTCATAATACTCCTTTTTTTTAGAGAGAAAGGAACAAACTGTTCATGTGGAAAAGTATTTCCCTTCACTCAGGTCTTCACCCTCATTAGCGTGGTTACTAAATAGCCTAGAGAGGATCTAAATATGAGGGAGATTCTGTAATAAGGCCTCTGGTTTTAGAGTAAGAAATGAGGATTTAGAGAGATTTCAGCTCCATGAGACAATGAGAGAAAACACCACACACTTTCAGATCCAATAATAGGAAGACAGCAACCTAATCCAACTGTGGTAATGAGATTTGTGCGGCAACAGGGTGCGTCTGAATGTCAGCCTGCTGTATTGCTGCATGAGTGATACGCGCTGAAGGTTACTGAATGCTAGACAAAAAATTTCAATCCTCAGAACGGTTCATTCACCAGGCAATTAAAACAGTTCACCTACTCACATGTCTGATCCTCATGGGCCATCCGTATGGTTGTCAGGGTGACCAGTGTGTGTTTCATGCATCTGATATCTGGATTGGTCACCTGGATTACTGTTACTCCTGACATTTAGATTTGAGTCACATACTGGAACCATATTTCTTTGAATTTTCCAGCTCCTGGAAGTCTATAAAAAACGGGATAAAGACGCAAGGCTCCATGATGTTCTGACCGTTCGAATCACTTATTAACAGTCAGTCTCATCAGGAGCATGAGTATCTGTATAGGCATGCATGTGAGGTGATCACCCAAGTTTAAAATACTCGACCTTACCATGCAGGTCCAAGAGCACCTCCAACCAACCAGGGCACCCAAGACCCACCACAAGGGCCCCAGAGGCCACAGGACCCAGCACTAGCCCAAGGACCCAGAGGGGCACCAACCCACACCACCAAAGGAAATCCCATGGGAGCCCAACTGCACGCAGCACCCATTCCCGATCCCCCACCAACCAACAACCACCCATCTACCCATTCCCCCCCTCAATCACCTCCCAGCCCTTGCGCCCAGCCACCAACTACTTGAGGGTATAGGTTTGGATCCCAGAACAATCCAGGATAGAGCGGGCGGGGCGTGGGCATGCAGCGCCGAGGTCGGGCACAAGCCCCAGAGGAATGCAGGCGATCACCACCAGGAAGCCCAGGATTTCCCTTGGACTGCCCAAGGCCACACTAAGTACGTTCACGTACAGCTTCAGAAATCAGACAATGAGCTCACTCAGCGCGAGATCAGACTATTAAAATGCATGTAAACAACTTAGCCGGACCGAATATGGACTGAGCATAGCTCAATTGACACACCTAGATAATGCAGTTGCTATCAAGCTGTGGATGGATTTGGCAGGACTCAGCAGGTCTTGGCGTTCAGCCAGAAGAGGAAGTAGATGACCATGATAAATAGGGTTGCAGCGCTCATACAGTCTGTGGCTTCATACAAAAAACCAAACACTATGGCACATATATAAAAACATAAAAAGCTACAGCTGCATTCATCATTCTAACACCATCGTTGTTTGAATGTTGTTTTCTCTTCAGGTGAACCGAAACTAGTTCAATATACGCACGCAGCTTTGCTCATCAAAAAAGGACACAGCACCGCCTATCGTGAGACGTTCTCACAGATGTCTGATTCTTTTTTCTGCATGCAAACACAGACAAGAGTAGACCGCCCGCTGTGACTACACAATCGAGCTAGGACCTAAGGATTCTGTACCACAGCTAACCAAGGGACATGAGACATCTGCAGTGTCCACTGGATCCCAAAGAGCCTCCCCAGATCTTCCTCTGACACCTGCAGGCACCGGGGCTTACCTGTATCAGAAAACCAACATGACTCTCCCAATGGATAGAGACGGGCTCACCAGCACAGAGCCATGGCCTGAGAGGGCCGGATACCACCCACTGCATCATGCCTAAATTAGTGTTCCACCTATTGACACCCCCCCCCGCTACTATACATTATCCCTACACTGTGACTAAGTGCAACCCTAAATGTGTTCACCACCCCCATCCCACACCCTGCCTGCCACAAATGAGTGAATGAAATGAATGCTTGTGCTGCATTAAAATCTGAGGGCAGGTCAGGCAGGTGAGAGGGGCACCTGTGACAGACTGCGGCCTCCTTTTTTAAAAGAAAGTTCAAGTTTCATAACTGTGAGGATACGCTGCATATACAAATAAACCAGTCAAAGACCTTCCCACCTCCTGCCATGCAAGAAGGACCTCCCACACACTCTTTATTTCCCCTGCAGTTGAGATTATATTCACAGAGACTCACAACAAACCCCGCAACCTTTCCTTGTTCATGACTTTCAACAGTGGATATCATGTGTTTTTGCAGCTTTGGTAAATCACAACAACAAGGAACATCCTCTTTTTGTGGCTCAATAAAAAAAGGGGAAAGCTTGAGCTTTCCATCTGGTGTGACACAAACTGCAGCGACAATGAGACGGCAAACTGAATTCTTTCCAGCATAATTAGAGGCGACAGGAGCACAACATGTGCCTGAGTAGATATTCTGTTTTCTTACAATAACTGAAAGAGTGGACAGGCTTTTGTTTTGGTCAAGGATTTAACCCTCTGGGGGTATCAGGGACTTTTTTGTCCCTTCAGCTAAATTTTTGCTTGATTTTTGGCCATAACTTTGGTTGTGTTACTCCAAATGGAATGATTTTTTGTAAGAAGACTTTTTTCAGGAAAATTTATAAAATTCAAATTTCAAAATTTTTCCTGGGTCAATAGTACACCAGGGACAAATTTACTACCCTTTGAGGGTATCAGAGGACAAAAAAGTCCCCGTCCAAAAACTGCTATAAAAACATAACAGATTAATATTTTTTTCTCCTTTTTTTTCCCCAGATCTCTCAATCAACTTCAGACCCAATCAAATACACCAAATTTTTAATTGTTGTTTATTATTTTAACCCTTTAAATGCCAATATAATTACATGATGTCACAGATTTATTTTGAAAAATACACATAAAATGAGTTATTTTACATAAAATAAATGTTGGAGGGCTGGGGATTTTTTCTAGAGATCAGGCCTAAATATACTTAAGATTAGTAATAAAACTGATTTTATTACATTGTTTATTTTTTTGCAGTGACAGATTCTTTGTATACTACCCTTTGAGGATATTAGAGGGCAAAAATGCCCTCTATCCAAAAAAACTGCTATAAAAACATAATAGATTAATATTTTTTTCTACTTTTTTTGCTCAAATCTTTTAATCAGCTTCAGACCTAATCAAAAATACCAAATATTTAAATATTTTTTGTAATTTTAACCCTTTAAATGCCAAGCAGATCACATGATATCAGGTTATTAGAGGAAGACGGACTTCCATTACGACCACAATTTGTATTCACAACGTTATTTCACTAAATAATCATGCATTTTCTGACTTCAGGGTTTCATTTTGAAGAAAAATAGTTATATTTGTCATTTTTACTGTTTACCATGGGATGAGACAATTTTCCCATTGTAGATATCTGCATATTCTCTCTCTCTGTTTCTGTTTGAATATGTGTACATGTATGCATGTTTGAGTGTATGTGTGTGTGTGTGTTTTAAGGTATAAGTACGATGAGATGCTGTGTGTGTGTGTGTGTGTGTGTGTGTGTGTGTGTGTGTGTGTGTGTGTGTGTGTGTGTGTGTGTGTGTGTGTGTGTGTGTGCATGTGCGTGTGTGTGTGCTGTCTTTGAAGTGAAGAAGTGGAGGGACTGACCGTTGCTTTTCCTGATTGTAGAACTTGTTTAGTCTGATAATTTGTCTGTTCCACACAAACATACATGCACTCTCTTGAAGTATAAAGTAAAAGGACCATTCACATACTTTGTGTGCAGCTGTCTCACTATTTTGGATAGGGCGCATTCACACTGGATCCATCCCTGGAATGGAGCAGAGCGCAGCGCAGTAGTGACGTAGTTTTGGTATGCCAGGATGAGATTTATTATCAGGAGCCAGTACATGGTGCTGTATTTTGAAATGACTGGTTTCTCTGTTCATATCATGTCAGTTTTCCCGTTTGGTACGATCTGCTTTGCAGAGTTTGATGCGTGCCTGCAGCATACTCTGCCATGAGTTTATGCACCTGAGCTGCTGCTTTGTCAGAATCAAAGTTATAAATATACGTCACTTAGCTGATCTATTATTTCATTCCACTGATGAGCAACAAGCAAGATCTCCACATCAGATTCCTTTTCTGAAACTGTTTCTGTCTCAGATGATAAATCTTGCAGCTCAATGGAAGTTCAAGGTTGCAGGATGATTGCAACCTGCAGCTTGCAGCTTGCAGCTTGTTCTACAAAGAAGCACCTCTTTATCTTGCTTGTTGCTAATCAGGTGAATGAAATGGCTCAATAATGATTGTTTTTGTTTTCTTCAGAGTGAGTACTTTGAAGTGCAGCAAGAGGGGGCCCATGTTTTGATTTACTTTAGAGAGTGCATGTATGGTTGTGTGTGAAAGTAAGCTAAAACAAACACATTATCAGACATAAGTGCTACAGTCAGGACAGGCAAAGGTCAGTCTGTCCACTTCAAAGACACAGCACACAGACACACAGACAGACAGACATACAGACAGACAGACACACACACACACACACACACACACACACACACACACACACACACACACAAAGCAGAAACGGAGAGAGAGAGAATATGCAGATATCTACAATAGGTAAATTGTCTCATCTCATGGTAAACAGTAAAAATGACAAATACAACTATTTTTCTTCAAAATGAAACCCTGAAGTCAGAAAACACATGATTATTTAGTGTAATAATGTTGTGAATAAAAACTGTGGTTATAATGGAAGTCTATGGGACTTTTTTGTCCTCTGATACCCTCAAAGGGTGGTAAATTAAGAATCTGACACTGCAAAAAAAATAACAATGCATCAAATTAAATTTTTTTACTAATCTAGTGTATATTTAGGCCTGATCTCTAGAAAAAATCCCCAGCCCTCCAACATTTATTATATATAAAATAACTCATTTTATGTGTATTTTTCAAAATGACAACAGTGACTTTATGTCATTAAATTGGCATTTAAAGGGTTAAAATAATAAAAAATATTTAAATATTTGATATTTTTGATTGGGTCTGAAGTTGATTGAGAGATCTGAGCAAAAAAAAGTAGAAAAAAATATTATTCTGTTTTAATTTAATAACAGTTTTTGGATGGGGGACTTTTTTGTCCTCTGATACCCTCAAAGGGTAGTAAATTAAGAATCTGACACTGCAAAAAAAATAACAATGCATCAAATTATTTTTTTTTACTAATCTAATGTATATTTAGGCCTGATCTCTAGAAAAAATCCCCAGCCCTCCAACATTTATTATATATAAAATAACTCATTTTATGTTTTTTTTCCAAAATGACAACAGTGACTTTATGTCATTAAATTGGCATTTAAAGGGTTAAAATAATAAAAAATATTTAAATATTTGATATTTTTGATTGGGTCTGAAGTTGATTGAGAGATCTGAGCAAAAAAAAGTAGAAAAAAATATTATTCTGTTTTAATTTAATAACAGTTTTTGGATGGGGGACTTTTTTGTCCTCTGATACCCTCAAAGGGTAGTAAATTAAGAATCTGACACTGCAAAAAAAATAACAATGCATCAAATTATTTTTTTTTACTAATCTAATGTATATTTAGGCCTGATCTCTAGAAAAAATCCCCAGCCCTCCAACATTTATTATATATAAAATAACTCATTTTATGTTTTTTTTCCAAAATGACAACAGTGACTTTATGTCATTAAATTGGCATTTAAAGGGTTAAAATAATAAAAAATATTTAAATATTTGATATTTTTGATTGGGTCTGAAGTTGATTAAGAGATCTGAGCAAAAAAAAGTAGAAAAAAATATTATTCTGTTTTAATTTTATAACAGTTTTTGGACGGGGACTTTTTTGTCCGCTGATACCCCCAAAGGGTAGTAAATTGAAGGGACCCACAAGGGTTAAACAGCATCGTTAAATTAAAAATAAATAAATAAATAAATAAATAAATAGAGGGAGAATGAGAAAGAGAAACTGCCGTACATTTTCTTTAATGCAGTGCTCAGGATGTTCTCCTTCAGCGCCAAGAACACACATGACTTGGCATCAAATACGGAGGGAAATGCAACCTGATTATTTAATTAGATATTCTTTTAGTTGAGTTGCTCCATAAGGATCAGTGCGTGTGGATACAGTATATGGAACAGCTCTTTTGATAAAGCAAACCCATTCAGGAGTTAATGAGGGGAGCTAAGTTAATAAAGCTCTATAAAGACACAACACAGGCACGATCATGCAAGTGCAACACACATGCACACAATCATACATGTATTGTATCAGTTAATACTGGAATCCTGATAATCCCATGGGTCTAATCCAAACATAAAGGATAATGTGATTTATTTATTTATTTATTTATTTATTTAGCACTGGCGGAGAAGATCTGGCAAATTTCCTTACTTTTTGTTTACCTTCCACTACCACTTCTTGATAAAAGTGTCCACTCTTTTCTAATGTTTGACTGTCAGAAAGCTAATTTATTTGTGTGCTATTCACAGATGCAACACATACATGCTCCTCTGCCTGGTGTGCACTGATCAGCTGTTTGGGTATTTCAGCTTTGGAAGAGATCAAGGAAACTGAACTCAAAATGACTGATTCTGTATGTGTGATATATGACACATTTATAAATAATTCAATAACAACTGTTTTCTTTTTTTTCTTTTTCTTTCTTTTTTTTTTGTCGGCAAAGTAAAATGCTGCCATTTTTATAATATCGCGTATAGTTAGGCTGGCTTTAATATTGTGGTTACACTTTCTTAAAATAACCTAAAATACATGCAAAAACCAACCTTTTCTGTGGCATGTTATGATCAACGTGCTCTTATGGTTCTATGTGTGGTTTCTGAACAAAATGCACAAGCTAGTACATTTTAAAAACACCTATCCCTTAAACAAGGGCGACAAAGTAATTTCAAAAGGTAAAATATTTAAAGGTGCTCTGTATGTACACACACACACACACACACACACACACACACACACACACACATATATATATATATATATATATATATATATATATATATATATATATATATATATATATATATATATATATATATATATATATATATATATATAAGACAGCCACACAGAGATGAACAGGCAGAGACAGTATGCAGAGCATTTGGTGCTCTGTGCTCTTCCTCAGGCATGATTCAACCGCCTGCTGCATGGGATTATTTTCAGAAACTGTTAACTGCGGGAAAGTATTATACTGCAAATGAATGCCCCCCCCCCCCCATCCCCAAGATTTGAATAAATCAAGCTTCAAACCATGTTTACGCTTTGTATAAGCGTATATAGAATGTCTTCTCTTTAGGAAACAGCTTGGCCAGCATTAATTTTCTGTCAGCTGTTGATTGCAAATGGTCAAACTTGGAATGCTTACAGTGTGTGTTTGAAAGTTTGGTATACAAGTTGTTTATGCAAAATCATCCACGATCAAATAAGTCTGCAGCCCTTCATGTTTGAATTATATCTTATAAAAAACAAAATATTTTCTGCAGCCAAAACATTTCCATGAGTGCTGTCCATGGTGCTGATCCTGAAGCTGGCCACGCTGCTTTCTGCCATTTGTGTTGGCAGGTTTTTTCCTCAATAACACAACGTTTTCAAATGAAAACAATGTTTCACTTTAATTAAAACTCTGCAATAACTGGATTTCCTCACAGGGGGTGGAGGGAATTTAAAGTTTGATCAAATTACAGTTTAACCTCTCTGAAATTCAGAAGTAAAGAGAAGTCAGGCTACAACAAAAGAGGATATGATGGTGTTAATTTTGGAGCAGCTTTTAAAACAGGTGCTTTGACAAGCAGAGAAAAGAACTCAGACATGGCTAGATACAGGAACACTATGTATAAAATGAAGTCAGTGTGAAGTTAAACTACGAAAACAAACAATTCAGAAATGGTAAATTGCAGAAGAAAAGTAACAGAGAAAATATATTGGAAAAAAAAAAAAAACTTAAACCGTACAGAGAAAATAAACTGCATAAAAGGTCTGAAAAGAAATTCAAAGAAGTGAATAAATACTAGCAATAAGGAGAATAAAAAAAAAGTCAAAAAAGTTAAAGAACAATAAAAGGGAACAAAAATATAAGAACAAAAAGCTTTAAGAAATGTGCTCTCTAATTCTGAAACTTTAATCTATTTGGGGAGGAGTTCCTGTGCTCCTTATTCATGATGGGCTGTGAAACCTCAAACCTGTTCACTGCTGGTCTGGCACTGCTAATTATGTGGGTTTGTTGTTGTAGTAAAGTTGAATATGATCTGGTGTCGACAATTTGTTTTATTTTGAAAGCAACTGGATGTTTTAATGTAGTCTCAGTGCATAACTTCTTATCCTTTTGATAGGCTCTGAACAAATTTGAGTGCTGTTGCTCCAGCATCTGTTTAAAATAGAACTCTTGCATGTCTGATCCAGAGGGCTCTGATTGCAACGGAGCTGAGCCTGTGTGAGTTAACACTCCGACTTGACTTGAAACCAAATCCGGTGTTATTCGGCCTTACACTGTAAAATAGCTACCTGCAAGTACTCTATTCCCTGGATGTGAACAGGTACAGATGACTCACATTTTATTCCATGGTGTGGTTTGGTGGTATTTTGATTGATAAAATAGAGCCAAAGCTGTGTGAATACTGTTGAAATTGACATATAACCACTCTACCAGAGCAATGTTTAACCAGCACAGGCATGTGGATGACATCATGCAAGGAGGTCCAAAGACTGGGGATGCTAACTCTGCTAATATGAGCTAACGTACACTAAATAAATAAATAAATAAATAAATAAATAAATAAATATTATAAGGTATACAATAGGTGCTTCTACACACTGTTTATGGATTTTGTTGAAACTGATTTTGAAACTCAGAGTGAAGCTTCCAGGAAGTGAACAAACCTCTGAACTTTGCACCACTGTTTGACAGTTTAACTGCAGCTGTCCACCACCTCCTGAGGTTTTTCCATCACAGCTGCATTGTTGCCTTTAAATACTGACTCAGAATGCTCTGTTTGGAACAGTACAGCAGAGGTCACATGGTCCATGACCTCATGATAGCCTCTGATTTTTTTGTCTTCCATCATTTTGTCTGGTCATCCATTCAGGGGCCTGCACCTGCTGAGCGCTGTGAGAGGACTGACATTCTGTCGCAGCACAAGGCCAACGTTGTTACATCAAACGGTTGGATTTCTGGCTCTCCTCCGCCTATTGACGGGTTCTTTGAGGCAGAGTGCCTTTCAGCAATGCATTTCAGTCCACTCTTCCTGTTAATATTTACTTTCCGACCCACTCTGGACGATAGAAGGAGGTTGAAACTGACAATCACAGCAGGAGTTGGCCTGAGAGTCAATAGCTTCCTTTGTGAGCCTACTACTTCCAGTTATTGTTCATGTACACATCTGGAGATTTAAATCAGCAACAGATCTATGTGTCATAAGTCTGTTGACCTATTAAACATATTGCATGACTCTTGCTAACTTATTGTATAATGTTCTGAAGATAGAAGCACCATTCATGCCACTTCTTTAGGCAGGAGTCTTGACTGAAAAGACCAGACCTATAGATGCACAACTGAAAGAGCTTCCAACCAGCTGCAGATATGAAAGTGTTCATTTCTGGTCTCTTTAAGAAAAACTGTAACACATGTTACACGGATGTACACTTAACTTCACAAAACATTTCTTCAAACATTCAAAAAGTGCAATCACATAAATCCAGTTTTTAAATGTTAGTGCACTCACATGTGCTGGAGACGGGTACATAACTTGGCATCTTTATTTAATTCTCTCTCCCATTTCTTTTACATTCAATTTTTAATTACCAGACCTATGGGAGATTAACTCCTGGCCTACTCCGCTCTCTGGAGATGTTCGATGTATGAGTACCTTCTGTTACATTATTTAACTGTGTGGTGTGTCGAGGTCGCTGCGGCTTTCCGTGCCAGAGCTCCAGAATTAAAAATGTATCACAAGTGAAAAGGAGTGACTCCAGTGTTTACTAGAGTGAAAATCCAGCAGACCTGCTTCCAGACACAGGTGATTAAACCTTTTTAACCCCGCAGATAAAGGCACCAGCAGCAGCAATGCATTTTCAATTTTACTGCTTATTGGCAAATTCCACTGGTTTCACATTTTAGAGTACCATCTGTGTCTTCTCATTCCTCATCCCAAGATAGATGTTGTAATTTTGAGTAGAAGATTTCCTTCTGGAGGAAAGATGTTTCAAAGAAAAAAACAATTTGGTCTTTAACATTTCATCCCCTTCTCTTTTTGAGCCCAGCTGTCTGTCTGGGTAGTTGATCTACCCCATGTCATGGCCCTGCTTGGAGGTTAGTACTTTGGGGAACAGGTCCTGTAAGCTGTATGCTTCTGATTGGTGGAACACCCACAGTGTTGCAAATATGAGATCCACGTGCAAGCTGCAGAGGAGCTGCACGCATGTCAAACATTCAAGCCAGCAAATTACTTTCGTAAGGGCTTTCACAGTACTTGTGTGCAGTGGATTTTTCTTTGGCAGTATGTGGGCAGATCCAGTCGTCATCATATCCCTAAATGTAATTGATTTGGTTCTTGTCTTTTACGATTGGATGTTGTTTGACTAAAAGTAAACAAGGACAGTGAAACGTTGAATTCCTCTCAAAGATTCCTGAAGAATGGCTGTGGAAACGCCTCACTTAAGTTATTTGATTTTACTAGTTTCATCAAGTGAACTTTGGTCAGCCATTCCAAGTAATGACTCTTCCTCTTTGATATGCCTCTTTCAGTGACTTTTAGCAACAGCCAATTATAAAAACAAAAGTTATCTGCCTCGAATGTTTGACATCCTCTGCAGCTCAGCTGTCATAAGCGACCCTGTAAACTGGATACCTTCAGCTGAACATGTCAGTGAATAACAAGCATACAACAGAAGAAGTCCCCAGGAATGAATCCTAGTTTAGAGTCATATACATGTTACATTTTTTCAGCAGACAAGTATTTATCGGTAATCTGAAGCTATTTGAGAAGGATAAATCTCTTCAGTCTTCATGCTTAAGACGGTGGACCAGTTTGGCATTTCGCTAGCTGTTTTGGGCCTTTTGAAATGTCTCCAACTGGCAGTGGTTTTGCCTCTAGCGCTTGTCTCCTTTTAAGTGTCAACAAATCCATCTGCAATACAATAAAACAGAACCAGCGCAGGCTGAATATCCTCCATGCTAACAGGCTAACTGTTCCGCACATCGATTTGCCAGCCTGTCTTTGGCTTCTTTGGTGTGATTTTTGTTGAATGGCCTTTATCGCTGTCTTACTGCGCTCATCTGATCTGGCGGTGTGTTGCAATTACCTTCATTTTGTTTTCTCCATATGTCATGATGTGATTTACATAATCTACCGGTGCCTTTGGCCCATGGTGGAAACACTGACAAACATATTGGGGCACAGGAACCTTTTTTTTTTTTTTTACCAGTTTTACTGTTTCAAAGTACATCACATGATGCACCAGGCCTCATTTCTGCATCAGAACCTTAAAAAACAGAAAATCTTCCTAGATTCTCATACCCTGCAGCCAGCCTCTGTTGACTCCATGGAGCCCAATCAGTGTTGGAGGTCCTCCATATCTGTACACATCGACCTCTCCATGAGAACCGCTTCTATCGTCTCTGCTACATGTCACTCCAAGACAATTAAAAGTGGACTGGAAGGCCAGTCCGAAGAGACCGGAGATGGGAGTGACAGATGTGAGGGGGAGAGGGAGAGAGAAAGAAGGAGAGGGAAAACACAATAAAGGGACGAGAAGGAGATTCTGAGGAGAAGTTTGAGGATGAAAGAAGAGAAGGGCAAAGGAATAAAGAAAGGCCATAGAGGATGATGTTGGAGGGGACAGCACATGTGAATTCATGGAGAGTTTAGAGAGTGGCTCTGTTCTTGGTTTGATCACACACTGATGTCTCAGTCTGCACCATCACAGAGCTCTTTCTCTGCTGGGGTACAAACAGGCCAGCTGCTGGGGAGGAGGAGGAGGAGGAGGGGGAGGAGGAGGAGGAGGAGGGGAAGCCACAGGATGGAGGGAACTGAGATGGACACTGGAGGCAGAGCTGGCACTTGTCCTTTCCTGGCTTTCTCTTTGCCCCCAATCCCCCCCCCTCCCCCTTAAGCTCTCCCCACTCCTCCCTTCCTCTGTGCCTCAGTAATAAGCAAAGCCCTGATCCAAAACACAGCTCTTTGTGTTCGTGGGCCTCAGCCGGACGGATCGCTGTGGGAAGAAGGAAGACACTCCACAGTTGCCAAATCCCTCTGCTGAGCACTCTCACCAGCTGTCATTTATTTCACTCTCTTCACGTACAGAGCTCCTTATGTGAGGGTTGAAGATGGAATATTTTTACCATTAATTATCACTTTTCTGCCACCAGTCTCTCTCTACAGATGAGCTGTTTGGGTTTAGTATTGACTCCTTTAGATGGGAGATCTTAATGAGTGTAGAAATATTCATCATATCAAATATTCGATTCAAACTGGTATTCATCTTGTTAAACCACCAGATGTTTATATTTTAAATACTTTAAAGTTTGTTCTTATAAATGTTTGAGGTCATCCTGAATGCTTCATGGATCATTGATGGGACTAATGGGAAAAAATGTTGGCTGTTTGTAAAGTATTTCTTGCTTGGCTGTATGTTGGGGACTGTGTTACAATAATTTCCTTTGGATGAGGTAAAGAGGCAGGCCTTAAGCCTCTTCCAGGACAGCTACAGGGTTATTGTTAGTCATGTAATTCAGCCATGCCCTTATATGGGCAAAACTCATAAGTTTAACAACTTAACGAGGAAATAATGAGTTATAAATTGCAAATGATGCTTGACTTCACTATATTTTGCTCTGCAGAATTCTCTGAACAGCATCTGTTATTTTGGATTTCTGAAACAGATTTTTGAAGCAAAACGGCTGGCGCGACTGTATTGGAAATGAGGCGGGCTTTAGGTCTCCACACTGCTATAGGGTGCCCGTCAATCATGTGAGTTGAGCTTTGCCTCTGACTGGGTGAACTCACGATCTTACTATCTTCTAAACTGCCGAGTTCACCCCTCGTACAGTGCGTGCCGTTCACAAAATTAGTGATTCAGACGAGAGACATTTTTTGTACCAAGCTATAAACATGTTTATTTCTGCTGTGAAAACGTTTTTTTTTTTTTTTTTGCTTTTCTGTGTATGTGACTTACGGTACTTCCAGAGCCAGCCTCAAGCAGACACTCGACGAACTGCAGATTTTAGCACTTCAGCATTGTCTCATATTTTCAGACTGAAGGTTTCTGCTTGACCCAAACACACAACTCTCAAAATTATGAAAATAAACTCCTTATTAAGAGTTATAAAACAAAGTGACAACACAAATTTACAGCCTGAATGCTGGAAACTAAAAACTGTTATAACGACAACAAGAAGTGAAAGACAAGACTCAAGTAAAAAGTGAGAATTTAAGCATAAGCGATGAGACATGACAAAAGCAAGTATATTGGTCCAATCCCATAATGGTAGGAGCATTAAATACTTGAAAAACAACACATTTAGACAGATCAAATATATGTGGTAAATTCGAAGTTGACTGGAAATTCAGGTGCTGTTGGCTTAATGGTTTAAGTGTGTACAGAGGCAATAGCCTTGACATTTGCTGGGTGTCTTCTCCCACTTGCTACACCTCACATTTATTGTGACTATTTAGCTGTACTATCAAACACAGCCAACCAGCCCTTAAAAAAGTCATGTAACTAACTGTAAGTGAAAAAAAATAGTTGTTTGACAGACATACTTTTAACTGAGTTATGATCAAATGATTCAAATGCTGTGTTTGTAGAACTGCTCAGGGCTTAAGTTGCAAGCCTCAGAAAGTGTTATTCAAACAGTCTAAAGTATTTAAACATTTGAGCATCATCCCTCTCCAGCAGCAATTAATTTAATGTGGTTTCCTTGCTTTCTCCATCTGTATTTAACAAATGCACGACAACATACGGAAACCATGAGCTAATGTCATGCTTTTCAACAGAAGAAGAGAAAGAACCGTTTTCTGCTTCTCGCAAATTTCTCCCCACCTACTGAGCTGAAAATGTCAAGACTGAACAACCTGAGAGAGATGCATGAATCCCGGAGAGAGCTGTGACGGTGCCAGTTTTGACAAAATGCAGATAACCTGAAGGCATGACCTTGATGTCACTGTGCCAGGTAATAATGGATACCAAGGGTAGCAAAGGCTCATGAATCAGTGTTTGTGTGCTCAGCGTGTGACTATTCCACAGAAACTCGCAGCTTTAAAAGATTGTGGGTATATCCCAAAAACACAGACAGATACCTTGGAGGCAGAGTGCTGTTTGTGTGTGTGTGTGTGTGTGTGTGTATGTGTGTGTTTTAGTGTGAGAGATGACAGAGCAGTTGTCCCAAGAGAGGACAGACACCAGTAGCCATCACTGCAAAGGGAATCCTGGGGGACATCGAGCTTCCACTGGCACTGTCCTTGCCAGCATCTCTTTGCCTGACAATCTGGCTGGACTACACACACACACACACACACACACTCACACGTACACACATAAAAACACACTTGATAAACATCCCTTACTTTCTCTCCTTCTGTCTCTCTCACCTGAGCAAAAATCTCACAACAGTCTTTCCGCATCACACTCACTCATTTCCAATTACCAGGCAGGTTGCTGCCTTTCCAAGACAATAGCTCACCAAACTTGATTACCTGTTCCCATGGAGCCACCGGGCCTACAGATGAAGTCTGGTAGAAGTGAGCATTGCTGGAGCGTTAGCTCATGTTGCTTAGAGACTGCGAGACAAAAGATTGTGAGGAAACATTTTGAATAACACGCAATTTGAACTCATTTCTATCCAAATGTATTCTCTAGAGTTTCTGGTTACTTAAACACAAGGAGAGAAACAAAAAAAAAATTAACTGGAGTGAGAAGTTTTATGAGCTTAGAATAGTATTTTTCTGATTCAAATAAACAAAAGGACAGATATGCTGAGGAAATGAAGCCTGATTCAGGCCAGAGCTGCATGCAAGGGCAAGTTTAACTCCTCCTACAGCATCATGTGTTTGATCTTCTGAAACATCCATATCAGTGAGTCGATAATATGTTTAGGATATTGACAGGCGCCCACGTGTAAATTAGCTGAACTGTGTCTCTGATTGAGCAAACTGGCGATCTTAATATCTTCTAAATTTAACCCCTTACAGTGTGTGCCGATACAGAAATTAGCCATTCATGCTATACTGTAAACATGTTCACTTTTGATTTAAAAGTTTGCTTTTTCGAATTGATGTGTATGTTGTTTCTGGTACTTCTGTAGCCTGCCGCAAGTTGACACTCAAGGAACTGCAGTTTTTGGCACAGAGCATAAAGGCTTGAAGCAAGGAATCAGTGTTGATCAGACTAACAAGCATAAAGAAAAAAAAACAAGCTGCAAAAGTTATAGGATTCTAAAATACTGGGAAATTTTTAAGTCGGAATTAATTGGGAATTCATGACAAGGAACTTAAAAAGAACTTGGGGTAAGTATATTGTAATATCATTAGAACTAGCACCTTGTCCACTGCAGAGGTTTTGAGGCTATATTCCCCACAATTCAGAATAATTCTAAAATTCCCCAGCAGAACTTCCCATGAAAAGTTTTACCAGGAATTTCCCACAATTTTGCAGCCCTGACAAGAACACAAACTCTGACCATCTTGATCTTGTTGTGCCATAAGAAAATCTGTCCATGAAGCATCTCAGCAGCACATTTGGAAGAAAACTTTAAAAAGTTAAGCGCCCTACCAAAAGTTCAAACATATTCCTGTATGGGTTAAAAGCAACCCTGTGTCAGCAGCCATGTGTTTGAGGAAAGGTGTTTCTATAGCAACCTTCAGCACTATGATGGATTGCAAAACTCCTATGTGCCAATGCACGCAGACGCACAAACTGGCATGCCTGCTCGCTTTCTCTCTCTCTGTCTCTCTCTCTCACACAAACACACACACACACTCATCTTCACACTCCTCAGTCTCAGCAGGAGCAGCAAACTATATTTGATGACCTGAAGCACTCATGTTCATCTATCTATGAAGCAAAGAAAGAGCTTTCAGGCGAAGGCAAAAACAACAGCAGCAGCAGAAGCAGAAGCACAGGCTCTTGATATACAGAGATGTTGGGCAAGACAGTCAGTGGGCGGAGAGAGAGCCACAGACAGAAGGTGTGGGTATCTTTCTCATTTAACAGCAGCAGCATCACAGCCAACAGCTGAGATCTGGACAGAAGCAAAAACACCATCTGCATCTTCAGACACGTGTTTCCCTCCTGCTCCCTCATATCAGGCCTTTCTTTGAGGAGGACGCTTCACAATCTGAGTTGTGACTAAAAAAAAAAGGGTTATTGTGATCAGCTGTTGTAGATCTGCTTCATTAATATGGATGATGGAGATTTCCAGCAGAAGCTCAAGGATATTTGACCTTTCTTTTATCATGTCAGCTGGCCTTTTTATGCATGTCAGAGCACACACACACACACACACACACACACACACACACACACACACACACACACACACACACACACACACACACACACACACCATCATCATCATCACAAAGAGACAAAAACAAACTCTTATCTCCCAAATAGCGCACAAGTCCTATAACTACAGTTCTCACCACAGTGTATCTGTGTTCCTCTGTTCATCAAATAAATCATAATTGCTTCATAAATATTTTGAGGACAAAAGGAGCCGGATCTCTTTCTCTATTTCAAGGCCAATTGACCTAAACACCCCCCACTCCCTCCCTCTCTCCTGCTACCTTTTCTCTCTCATGCCACCTGTGGTTTGAGAAGCTGTAGCTGAAGAAATAACCTCTACTGCAGAGGATTCACCTTCTGGGGAAGTTAGACCTGAATAATATCAAAAACTCAAAATAAATCACACTTTAGACATGAAATTTGGGTTGTATCTTACTCATATATTGCACATATGGTTAATTAATAAGTATTTAAATATTATTCATGTGTAACACAAGGGCGTGTCCAAAGGGGGGCAGGGGTGGCACTAGCCATCAACAGCAAAATCCTAAGCTACGGCAGTTTTTTCCGAATCAGCTTATTATACTAGCATAGCTGATTTCATAGAAATGTAGTAGGTAGGAGATGAAATTATCCTTGTCATGTCCAGCTACTCATGAACTTTTTTTTTTTTTTAATATCACAACTTGAAGCGATGAAGTGGAAGCAGTTTTGCTATTCACTCAGCGTCCACTTTCCAAAAAAGCATTCTTCAATACAGGCCTAACAGAAAGCTTACACTACATGTTACATTTAAAAGCAGAGGGCAGTACATGCCAGTGTTGTGCTACTTGAGACCGGTCTTGGTCTTGAAACCACATTTTGAAAGGTCTTGGTCTTGTCTCGGACTCTAGGGCATTTTTACTTGGTCTTGTCTCGGTCTCGGGTACACCAGACTCGGCATTTTCCATCAAGTACATTAAAAAGAAATAAATAAATAAGAAGCAGGGGTGCATTCCCGAGGACTTCTTCTGTGTGTCAACAGCAGTTGTTAACTTGATATTCATTGACAAGTTCACCTGAAGGTCTCCAGTTTACAGGGTCACCCTTTAAACTGTAACACCGGGAGCTGACAGAGACACCTTTACACTATCAGGTTCAAGAAGACTGTTGTTTAGGAGTTATTAAACCAAGTCCATCAGAACTGTGTGTGATCTTATAGTGGATGGAGGGCAAAATAAAAACTTTTTGATTTCATATGGCTAAACTAAATTGCTTCAGACTTTCATTCAAATATTAATAAACAGATTAAAACTGATTATAGCTTCAGGGTTTAAGACAACATGAAAATACAGAATGCAACTTTTCAATGCTTAGGTTTTCTTTGATCAGTATACTCCATTGCTGAGATTTCCCCTCGGAAGCATATTGGTTCAGTTTCTCTGAATGGGTCCCACTGAAAGAACAACTTGTACCTCTCATTATTTTTGCACACATTTTCAAACCTTGGATGGATTCACTTGATACATTGAAATGCAGGGTCTGAGGATACATGTATAGATGAAGGGCACGAGAGGCTGAGAAATGAATCATACATTCATGATTATCTAGTAGCATGTTGTATAATAATAAAATATACATTGCAAATAGTCAGCTGCACAGTTTATTATTAAATAACGTTGAGCTGGTGTTCTTTCATCCTTCACACCGTTCCTCTACATCCTGCTGTCTTTTTGTCCCTAGCAACAATTGGATGCCATAGTTTTCATTTCATCACTTCAAAACAAATATACAGTAGCTTTCATGAATTTTCTGGCTTTTTCTGTAATAGTGTGCTGCAGTCTTGCCAATTGTCACCATCAGAAGCCAGAAAGTGCACAGAACGCCACTCTCAATGCCTTTTACACCCAACACAGGTTGGAGTTGGGGTGTAAAAGCGGGCACATCTATGTCCATGTTCCTCTCCCAGGCAAACCATCTGGGAGCATATTAATGCATATCCATACCAGGTGCTAAAAGCGTTGACATTCATGCCAGCAGGTCTGGCAGAGTGTAAAGAGCTTATTGTAGATGATGGTTTAAAATGTATTAATCAGATGCAGCCTGTTCTCATGCAAACTGGTTTGTGGCTCCAAATATTTCATCACTCCAGTCTTTTGCTGTCTGGTGAGGTCATATGTGGTGATCACCAGGTCTGAAGGATGGACCAGAGGTTTAATTCACAAACTCTTTTTATGAAGTGGACTAATGTGAATTTAACTATTGCATAAAAAATGAACATGTATGTTACATACATCCAAAAAGTCTCCAGATTTGAAATGAAGACAATAGGGAAGTAAAGTTAAAAAACAAAACAAAACAAAACAAAACAAAACAAAACAAAACAAAACAAAACAAAAAACAGTGTCCACTTGAAGCTAGTAGCAAAAGTCAAAGGATCCCCATTGGGTATCATATTTATGTTTTCATACTTAGAGCTTAATAATACAAGTTTGAAGTCTGCAAACTAAATACTTCAGTAGCTATTCCACTCCTGGCAGCTTATGCCACCTCGGGGTAGCCACTGCATCAAGTCACAGAAGTTTAAACCATCTTAAGGCTCTTGCAATGAACTGGAATTGACAGTTATTGTCCTTAAGGCATCTTTGAGGACTTGTAAGTGATCTTGAAATTGTCTCACTTTTATATATTTGTTCATAATCCATCAGATTAAAATCAGATTATCAGTGCTTTTAAAGATGTTTTATGCACACAGTGTATTATTAAATTTTATATAAATACTGGGTGGAGTTAAGGTAATGTTTTAAAGGTGAGTTAATTGAGTTAGGGGAGGTGTTTGCCGACCTGGCATGAGCACACAGTTTTGGCCCCGTAGGCACGTATAGCATTGTGTCCAAGCTTGCGTCTCTTGTTTTTTGTATTGATTATTACAGGAATAAAAGGTTGGCATTCAGGAAAGCATTTATTTGAGTTCACATGTCTTGACTTCAATAGCCTGGTCAAAAATTCTCTCAGTGACTTTGAATAGCAACACTGAGCACAAGCGCAAAATTCATTATTTCTCAATGCCATTTCCTTGGGACCAAAAGTCCCTTTCATGACTCACGGTAAACAGATAGTCTGCTCACCTTCTGCACACTAAACTGTGCAACAAACTGAGTTTATAAAATTTGCTTTTTGTCATGTTTCAAGCAATAGCACTACGTAAATACGTAAATACATTTTGTATCCAGTAAAAAAGTTGTGGTGAACAAAGAAGAGCAGTGTCAAAAAGAAAACCTACTCTCCATTATTTTGCTTCAAAAACAAATATAAAATAAACAAATAAATAAATAAATAATGCACTTCTTGGCAGGAGTCACTTCTTTATGACATTGGGTGATGGTGCTCATGGGAAATGGTGTCTTAATTCTGCAAAAACATAACAGATTCCAGCCAAAGGGGTCACTGCTATCAACAGCAAAGAAGAAGCCTTTGGCCTTTCCCACAGTGTGAAGCTACTGCTGTAGCACAGATCATGTTGGAGGAAATGAACATACCATCAATGTGTTCTATTAAAAATTATTTGTACTACTTTTATGCCTGTTTTCATCTTTGTAGAAAGTTTTATCACTATAACAATGTTCTCATAACAACAAAACTGTCATTTTCTTTTCTCTTTTTAAACTCACTGAACCCTGTAATATTCACAAATCATACTGTTCAGTCTTGTCAGAAATTTCTCTGGTATAACTCTGATCTTGCATCTGGTAATAACACTAATCCTGGCGCACCAGGCTTTCTGCACATCAGGCAGACAGGTGGGCACATGGCCTCCCATATGTCTTCAGAGTGTGCTGAGTTTGACTCCTGCAGTCAGGAGTCAAACTACAAGCTGGTGTCAGAAGATGGTGTCAGAAGATGAGGGGTGGTGGGAAATTGTATTTCCCCCTGTCCACACTTTTTAAAGCATTACATACGGCACAATTATGCAGTAGATTTAGGTAGCTGTGTGAGTTTTTTCCACTGCTAAGACACTTGCAGGTTAAAGTGTGATTAAGGTGCTGTTTGGTTGCAGATTGACTGATTTGACTGTTAATGCAGAAGCTGTACATTGCTCCCTCAAAATTCTCAGTTAAAAAGTACAGAACTTAAGCTGGTTCGGAGTGGTGCAGAAATAAGCAATTTTGAAGAACAAAAGCTGACAAGAGGGCAACAGAAATAGGTGCAGAAGTCTTGTGAAAATGACTGGACCAATAGAAGCCAGTTTAACAATAAGAAATAACATTATAGAGGAGATTTACAGAGGCTATAACTTCAGGAGGGACACAGTGAGTCCATGAGAGAACAGGCTCCTCTCCTGGAGAGGAGCCAGAGAGAAAGCACAGGTAACCCAAATGTTGTTTCCTCCAGCTGTCTTGGGGCAGCTTTTTTTTTTTTTTTTTTTTTTTTTTTTTTTAACTTGGACCTACCTTAGACTTCCAGTAAATTCAATTTTCCTGTCTTTTTTCTTGTAAATACTTTGTGTCCGGATATCTTTGAGAATATTAGGTTGTCTAGAATCTGTAAAAATGTGGGTTCATCTCATTTACAAGGTTTTATAATTAAATGACAACATTTTTCACAACAGTTGATGTCACCACTTATTTGTAAAGTGATTGTATCCCACTTCTTTGAGGCTAGCCTTCACTCACAACCACAGCACCAGAGGGATGATAGATGGAGTTATCGACTGGAACAAAGGGACCTTCAGATCAACAAAGTTGTTTGTTAACTGCATCAGAGTTATAAATCTGCACTGACCTTTCACTGTAGCAGCCGATACAACCACAAGCATGACGTACTTCTCAATGTGTAAGCAACCATCCAAAGTACTCTTTAGAAACGTATGCGGGCAGTGTTGTCTGTATAATTGTCAGCTTGACTTTTTCCAGTCGTATTGTTTCCTACTTACTTTTTCACATCTATAAGCCAATTTTCATTACATGAATATATACATGTGGCATACCCACAGAAAGCTGAGAAACTCAACCAAAGCTCATAGAAACCGTGCATATGGTCATCAAACATAGTTAAAACACCAATCAAAACAGAGGGAGCAAAAACCCGACCAGTGAGGTAGCTGTATCATGGAAACACCAAAACAACACGTGTCCTTGAAGCAGAGACTCCATAGATTCCACCATGATAAACTACTATCACAAAATGACTGTATCTCCCAGCACAATTTGGGAACAATGTCCTGCTCAATCAACTATTTTTAAACACAGTTTGAGCAATTTGACTGAAGGAAGGCGCTTGTCTGTCACTTAGTGGAACGTATGTTTGCCATATGTTTGCCTCCATCTGGATTGCTATTGGTGTTGTTGACATAAAGGCGGTAACCAGAACTTGTTTCTACTAGCTGTCACAGTTCCATAGAGATGGCGTTCATCCATTGTATCGCCTCTTGTACCAAAAGTAATTTAGGCTAAGTGCATAAATTAGAATCTCTGACCTTTAAAACAAGATGTTTGTTGATGATTTTTTTTTTCACCAGCAGTGCCTCATGTCATCAAGTGTTCATCAAGCTCTCATCCCTTCTTTCTATTGGACGTTGTTAGTCTGAGTCCCAGAATTTTTAACATTGTTGTTCTTCAGGCTGCTGCAGTGTCTCCAGCTCTGCTCGAGAAGGGTGATTTTCTTTATTTACTAAGTAAAGCAAAGTTTAAGGGCACTGCTGGTCCATTGTTGATAATCTGCTCCCTCTAAACACTCTGCTGTTTGGTGATTTGCTGCATTATTACAGATTCTCGGGATGTGATAGAAAACCAGGACAGCAAATTGGTTCTTGATGCTGGTCCTGCTTTAGTCCAGATCTCAATCAGGGTCTTAAATCAGGACAAATGAGGTTGGAGTTGGTTGAAACTGAATGCATGGACACACATAAACACACATGCTCCTCCATCCTCTCTGCATCTGGTGCAGTCAGTTATCCCCTTATAGGAAGCTAGAGGGAGCTGTGGGTGTTCAACATCCAGCCTACCTCCCTTTACCAACACATAAACATTGATACACAGACAGATGTACAAGCACACACACGCACACTCGTGTGCGCGTACACACACGCACATGCACAGGTGAGTTATTAATATCTCATGAGCAGCTCACAGATTGGAATCAACCACGGCTCCTCTGACATGTCAAACGCAGCGTCTGTATTCAGCTGCTGGGACACAACAGAAGTAAAAGGAAGCTTTTAAGTGCACATTTCAGCAGCATCAAACCAGCGAAACGCAGACATTATACCCACAGCCCAGAGCAGGGATTGGGCTGCCCATGTATTAAGATGTTATGCATGCAGCACTCTTGCCTGAAGAAGTGGAGAAAAACCCTCAGTGCACTTGTTTCTGAAGGTGACTGACAGTTCAGCTTAGTGCAGAAGCAACATATTCTGATTTCATGCTTGTGGATTTCACTCTTCAGACAAATCAATTCAAGGCTGAGTACATTTATGTTGCGACATGAAGAGTTTGAAAAGGCTTGAGTATCTTTTTTTAAGGTTTTGCATGAGTTTGGGTCATTCAAACAGCACACAGATAACGGAAAGGTTTCTTATGTTATGATGTATTGGTCTAAACTTTCCACAAAAAGTAAGGAAATTGCTGATGAAAACCACACATATGGTGCTCCTGATAATTCATGGATTTATTTTCACTTACTGTTTTTTTTTTTTTTTTTTTTTTAAAGAAAACAGGCTTTCCCTGTAAGTACTGCGTGTACCTGCTACCAGTCCCCTTGACCCAACTATTACCAAGTCCTCAGTCATGTCATTTCTCTATTGTGGTGTCACATTTTCACCTCTCTGCCTGTCTGTGACATACAGCTTTTGTAACCTCAGAACCTCAATTCACTGATCTGAAAGGTTTTAATGTTTTAAATTAAGTAAATAGTCTGTCAACAAAGGAAAACAATGGTTTGGCACTTTGCCATCATACCTGATAGATAACAGAGTATTCAAAGCCTTGGTTTTCAACTGATGGGTTGGGATCCCATCTTGGGTCAAGTAGCCATTTTCAGTGGGTCACATTCATGTTCCTTGAAATAAAAGTGGGGATAAAAGTAATTGCCGTGCCTTTATTTTGAAAGGCATGTTCCCTACAACCTTTCATACACTGATCAGCCTGATCAGAATCTTAAGTCCAGGGTAAAAATTACAAGACTTCCCATTTAGCACCAGTGGATTGAAATCAGGTTGTAAATACAGCTTCAAAGTGCATGAAGAAAAAACAGGAGCAAGAGACAAAAAAGAGAGTAGACAATTAATTGAAAACTGCATTAATACTTAAAAAGGCTGTTAGTTTTAGGATCATAGCCCCAAAAAGTCAAAATCTGCACAGAAATCTGTGTTCCATACCATTTTCAAGAAGGTATCCACACAGATAATAATATTTTCTAATAATGCTTATTTATATGACCCTTTTAATACAGGTAACAAAGGGCTTTACAGTGGGCAAAACAGGTAAAAACCCAAAAGTGGGTAAAAACAGGTAAAAATGAACAGGAAACAGTAAAACCAGTCAAAAAGAGGATGTTGTCACCCATTGGTGTCTATAGAGTGGTTTTTAAACCAAATGGTGGCAGAACGCAACATACCAAAAATTAAGAAATACCATTTTAACTATTTTATATTTTGATAAGTTTGTCTTAAAATGCATTAGGTTTCTAAATAAATGCTCAGAACATATGAAAAAAACAGAAAGGAAGAAGAAGAAGAAGAAGAAGAAGAAGAAGAAGAAGAAGAAGAAGAAGAAGAGGAAGAAGAAGAAGAAGAAGAAGAAGAAGAAGAAGAAGAAGATCAGAGCATGAACTTGTTCACCTCGAGTTCAACACAGGATAATCAGCAAAGCCTGGTTATGGGATCTAAAGAGTGAAAATCCTGTTAATTTGTAAAAAAAAAAAAATTAGGGTGCTTGATCACTTTAAATCTCTTCATCCTAGTTATGAAACCTATTACAGGTGATCTTGGTAGGGAGATAAACACTATTTATTCTTAACTTGTTACCAATGCATTGTTTATTGTTTGTAGTAAATATAGTGTTCTGTTGTAGTAGATTCTTGGCATGGGTAGGCAGGTGTGTATTTAGAAATTGGAAAGGAAATCGTCAGGTCAGAGGAATCTTGCTTCCACAGCCTACAGCTTATTGATCAATGACACACTCAGTAAATACATCAGCACCGGGAATCGATGCCCATGTAAAGTAGTTTAGTTCCTTCACTCAAATCCTGCCAATTTAGAATAGTTTTCTATTTCTGTTGAGGATAACTCTCACTTTTTAAGAATTATTTTAGCTAAAAATGGCATTTTTGATTTCCTGTGGTCAGACGGTAATTTGGCTTGTATCATACTGTCATTGGAAGTTTTTGCTCTTCTTCAGCTGAACAGATCTCTCTTTTCACGTCATTTTTAAGCACTGATGTTTGAACTACTGTAGGAAAGATACTGTTTTGAAATGCGGAAATTTTAAAAGAGATTACAGATACAATTGTGTATTTTTGGTTGTAACTGTACCTCTTCTTTCTGTGTTTATGTGTTTATTTTGCTCTGTTTATACTGTACTGCTGCAGGGCGACTCTGGAAAAGAATCCTCACTCTCAGCGGTCCTCCCTGCTAAAATAAAGGATAGATGCAAAATACAACAAAACAAAAACAACGAGAGAATTGCAGTTTAAAAAAACATGTTTGGTGTGTATGTTAGTATTACAAAATGCATGACTTGCAATGGCAGATATTGTCTATACTCACAGTGAAACCACATTTACACAAGTACACCGTGCTTGTATCTGGTTGGACCCTTTTTGCCTTCAGAACTCTTAATTCTTCCTGGCATTGATTCAACAAGGAGCTGGGAACCTTCCTCATGGATTTTGCTCCATATTGACATGATAGCATCACACAGTTGCTGCAGATTTGTCGGCTGAACATCCATGATGAGAATCTCATATTCCACTACATCCCAAAAGAGCTCTATTGGATTGAAATCTGATGACTGGCGAGGTCAGTGGAGTACAGTGAACTCATCATCACCTTTAAGAAACCAGTTTGAGATGATATGAGCTTTGTGACATGGATCATTTTCCATGCTTATTATATTATCATGGCTAGGGCCTTATAGCACACCAAGCCAGTGCACTGGGTGTCTTTGAGTGCAACAAATTATTGAGGAAGCACATAGAAGAATTCCATGGTGGTGGAGAATGTGCTGCACAAGGTATCCACAACTGGACTGAAAATGCCAGACGAGCACAGGATGACAAAAAACCCAGTTCACTACTGGCAAACAGCAGAGCCAGAGGCAGCAGTACAACACTCATGGTGATGTGAGTTTTATGAAGCAGTGGACTTGGTTGCAGAAGAACTAAAGAGGTGATTTGACCAAGATGGCATGAAAACAGCTGCTCTTAGAGAGCAGGTGGTTGTTAAGTCAGCCAAAAAGGAGCAAACAGTGAATGTGGAGTCCCTGCACCTTCCCTTGTACTTTGATGGACTGGCTGGAGATGCAGCTAAAAATGATGCAGCTGTTTTCAAAGAAGCTAAAGACCTCATTAAACTATGTGTCTCCACATCTTAGCTGAATCACTGGAGAGAACACTTCCACTCTGTGCCACCTTAAGACATGGTTATGCACAACTAGCGCATAAAAAAGACTGACGCACCTTGCTCTCATGCATGTTCATGGAGAAATTAAGACAATCTGGACATAAGAGCCTAATGAGGAGCTTCATCGACGCCAACCCGGAGTCCACATTTGGAGTTGTGTGATGCGGGACACTTTTCTTTTTCAAATGCTGCCGCTGCACAGCATGCCTTTACACACCTTTACGCACGCCTTTACGCATGGTGTTAAGCTCCTGTCTGGCATCAACAACCATGCCACATTCTAAGTCAGGTAAATCACTTTTCTTTACCATTCTGATACTCAGTTGGAAATTCAGCAGTTCATTTTAATCATATCTGCATGCCTGAAGACATTGAGCTGCTGCCATGTGATTGGCTGATTACATAATTGCGTTAACCAGTAGATGAACAGGTGATCCTGATCAAGTGTTTTACCCCTCACAAACAAGACCTTTTCAAGACTGGAAGCACTAAAGATTACTGACCTGTTACACACACACACACACACAAAAAAAATCATACTTTATCTTGTGGAACTCTATGCACATCTATCATTAATAGTATTGCAGTTTTTGAAAACACTCCATTGTAATAGGAACATTTTAAAAGTCTCATATTTTACCATAATGATGACACCAGGTGAGATTTCATATATCAAGCTTTGTGCACACACAGGAAGAGGACAGGTGCTGCCACGGGCCAGCAATCATTTATCATCTTTGGTACTTCACTTTGCATCTTCTTAAAAGCTTCACAGAACACGAGATACAGACAGTGAGATAAGTTTGCAGGCTGCTGTGTACCCACAGAGCAGAATACTTATTGTTACCTGGGCTGAAAGATGCTAAAAACAGCTCAGTATTGAGGCACTTTCAGACAGCAGAGTATAGTTAGGGCAGGGAGAACTATTTGTTTCAGCTGCCCTCACAGCTCTTAGCCATTCATCATAGAGAGAAGCCTGAGCAACTATCAATGCACTTTCAATAACAAAGATTGCCTCAGCGTCTTTGCAGGCGGTGGACTTCTCAGGTGTTTGAAATGGGACCAGCACTGTATAACACACACGTAGACAGGAACACTTTCCCTCCTCGAAGGCCAATCACCTTGGCATTGACCTCACCTCCTCCCCTCCTCTCTCCAGCTCCATTTCCCTCAGTCCAGAGGGTTTGTAGGGTCAGAACAATTGCGCAAGCTGGAAGGTACATGTTGCGCCGCTATTTAACAGTGATGTCAAGTCACGCACCAAGGTAATAGAAAAACTTGAGAGCTGCTAACAGCCAATAATATACTCTTAGTGCCCTGCTGAGGGCTGCAAAGGCAAACTCAGAAATCCATTTCTTGCCGCTCAAGCTGCACACAGCAGCATTGACGTGCCTGGTTTGCGATGACACAAAACCTCCTGTGTGTTTTCTGTACAGCGTAAACCTGAGCCTGTCCCTTCGTCTTTTCCCAGGCTCATTTCAGAGCCTCTGAGGCAACACGAGAGGGGAAATTGTTGTGGAGTAAATAAGTCACGTCGCATCAGCGGTGCAGTAATGTGTTTCTAATGACCGTCGAAAATGAGAAATCCTCTCGTATTAGGCTGAGGTAATTAATAATAGAAAGAGCAAAGTGACAATGAGAAGTGAAACAATATGGGGTGTGCTCGACTAACGAACCCACAATATGGATTTATGCTGATGTATTCACATGACAGAGACATTCAAGTAGTCAAAGGGCTCCAAGTTTGACACCAAAACATATCATTAAAAATACAACTTTTCACGTTTCAACATGTTTTTTTGTTTGTTTGTTTTTTGTTTTAAAACTTACTACTAAAAGTGGATAAAGTTTCATTTTGTTTTTTTGAAAGATAATTAAATAAGAGAGGGTGAATCATATTGTGGTTCTGGAGCAGTGCATTGTTTATTTCATAATCTCCTAATAATTAAATGTGACTTTTTGATGCATTTAGCCATGCAAGAAAGAAAAAGTACTGAGAACCTTTACAAAGTTTTATGAATCAAAACTTGAAATGCAGGCCAAATCCTGTGAAACCTGAAATCAAAGCAATTGTTTATGTCTTATTTTAAGAAAAATAAAATCTATATGACTCAATATGAGCCACAGTCACCTAACAAGCCAAGAAAAATGTATTATTTCAAGATCTTATATGACAAATGACACCCTACTTGCTTGTAAAGTATAAAAATTCTGCAAATGCATCATGAGGAATTTACTTTACTACCTGATTTTTAGATTTTTTTCTTATTTCTAGAAGTGTCTCCCACCACATTGGCAGATTTTTCTTTGACTTTCTACAAGGTATTACATTTTTGAGTTTCATTAATTTAAAGATACTTTCTTACTGAGTGAAAACCTGCTAAGTGCCAGAGAGAAGAACAAGAAAACCTTGAGTTAAACCTGAGTAAAGGGTCTTCAACCTGTCAGAAACATGTGAACTGGGGTTGGGAAAAACAAAAATGACTGTTTGTACACTGCAGAAGTGAACACCACACATAAAGAAAATTATCAGAAATCATTCGACATGTTTATTTCTGTGAGGTTAAGGCTTATACTCAATTTTAGAAATGCTTTGAATGGCTTACCAAATAGATGGTATAAAGGAAACCGTCTAAATATGACAGTCCTTTCAAAGTTTCAGCTCCTGAAATGATCTTTGTACAGCACGCCTAATAGGAGCTTAAAAGCTGCCTGATGTGCAACAAAAACAGTTTTTCTGAGGGCTACAGGTAATTTTTTTGCATAATGAATTGGAAAATGTGGCAAAGAAAGAATGTTTTTTTCCCCCCAACCAAGGTGCCCTTCATTAGGACACTTCACCCCCAGCCGTTTGAGTACCAATCAATCCAAGGTTGTGACTTTAATTGACGTCCATTGTGTGTGAAAACTCATAACTCCAGACTCATCTAACAGGAGAGGGCTGGAAGAATGCTTAGGGAGGAAAGATGAGTAGGAAAAAAAAAAAAACGGTGCAAACAGCTTCTAGATCATCACTGTCAATGACTAAGATTGCGTTAGCAGTGTGTGTGTGTATTGTGACAGTGTGTGTGTATGTGTGTACGTGTGGTGACATCACTGATGGCACAAGCTGTCAGTGACTCAAGCCTCCGATGTCAGCTGTCATGCACATGGAGCCGCACCCGCTGACATGGGGGACCTGAGGCAGCTGTCCTGTGTGCGTGTTGACATGCATGGCCACGATGTTGGTTGAGATATCAGCTGCATCCTACCACATGCTCCCATCCTGCCACCATTATGTTAACACTTGATCTGGAGACTTACATGGGCACACATTGATATAATGGACACACATAGTCTGCGGCAACAGCTGCTTTTAGCATGTAAGGTTACATTTTCTGCTTTTTGACATGTGTGTGAACAATAACTCACCAAGAAATATAGCTGCTAAGAATATTGTTCATTTTTAGACAATTTCAAAAATAGAAATTGCTCACATCTCTTCTACAATGCACACAGCAGTATTGGAAAGATCAATCATTACTGTTAAAGTCCCACCGATTTGGTCTTTATATTTCAGTAGTTAAAATACTTCAGCGCAGAATTAAGATCTAAAATTTAAACTTTTTGGGGGTAAAACCCTGAAACTTGAATATTTTTGACATCTTTAACAACCGACTCAGTATTCTTTGCAGTTTAAATTGTCCACTCCTAATGAAATTGTGGCAGTAGGTGCATCAACACTATTGTTCACAGGCCTGCAGTCTGGTCTCGCTAACTAAAGCGTTCCTGTATCTATAGTCTCGAAGTTGTCAAGGGGTTTTGAACAATCAGAATCTTACACACCAGGAAGATCAGTAAGAATACTGGGTAATGTTAATTTATAATGTTAGTTGGCCTCTGTTCTGATACTTCCCGCTCTCCTTTCCTCTGTCTCATGTGGACACATAAAAAGCCAAGGCAGGGAGAGCAGAGGCAAAGACACCCAGGTACAGAGCACACCTGACGTCACTGACAATCCATATGATACTACACCGGCTGTCGTTCTGAAGGCTGAGGTTGACTTGTGGCCTAAGTCACGAATTCTGTGCTCAGAATGTGTATTAGTAAAGTAAGAATTTTGATTGATTCTTCTCTGATTGGCTTGGAAAAATGTTTTTAAGATATTTTTGACATCTTAATTGCTTTAAAGCTTCACTCCAGTCATGTGAAAATATTCTGATATCGTAGGAGGGAAATTGCATGACCAAGAAAAAAGAAATGTGTGTATGTACTGGTGGATTTTTCCTTTCACTCATTCCTTTTACTCTGCAATCAGTACCCACACAGAGCTATTTATCACTTCCCTCATACCGTCTACAGCAAGTGTTTACTGAATACCAGAACTCAAAACCTAATTCATTACTTATCATTGACAGGCAACAAAGGCTTGCATCCAGGGGTTCAGATTACACTTTATTGGAGACTTCAAATGACTAATTTCACATCATAAAAGTAATCCATCGTGATAAAACCAACAATCAGGCTCATACATGGAGTGCATCAATGTCAAAAAATAAATTAGGCAACAGCGAGATAAGTTGGGGAGCTAAAAAGTGTGAATGTGAACACTTTGTCAAGATGATTAAAATCAAGGCATAAAAGTCAGAATCAGGCCTCTTTCAACAGAGGGGAAAAAACAGGAAGAAATATCTGCTGGTTGTGTTTGGCTGCTGTGTTGTTTCAAACAGAGATGAAGCTGTTAAGTTACACTGCAGGAAAGAGGAAAACTCTGTCTGACATAAAATGACATCTTCAAATGGTTATTTTCATCATTCAGGAAAAATCCTACTCCTATTAATTACATTATCAGACAGGGGTGAATTTTTCCACCGCTCATAACCTTACATATCTGTAACTTTAATTTCTAAGATCTAATATCTATCTACTGGCATTGCTAACAAAAATGTGACATGAATTGCAGTGACTAGCTGGGGTAACATCAAGCAGCATCCTTTGGTCTAAAAATATGAAGCCCTTGCAGAAGTGCAAAAAACTGTAGTTCTTTGAGGCCGCAGAAACACCAGAAAACAGCAAAAATTAACGTAATTACAGCCTGGTCTTAGAAAAAGTTTGGGTCTAAATAGCTCATAAATGTATCAGCACACATTATGTGGGATATGAACCTTTTTTTTTTAAAAAAAAAGTTTGTAATTTCTGAAGTTATTAAACTTTTCCAATTTTGCCATTATAAGGGAACGGCTAACTTGACTGACAGGTGGGCACCCAGTAACTGTCGTCCTTATATTATACATTCTAATGGTAAGACCAGCCACTTTTTTTACTTAGCATTTGCATAAACCTGAAGTGCCAGTTAGACTGCTTCACATACTCATGGCATGGTTTATATTTCACACCCATCTGGGTAGCATCCTATAAATGATGTATGTAAAAGCAAAAACCTTGGAAATAAGCTCAGAGGATGACAGTGTATCGTATCCATGTAGTAAGTGTACACTGCTGCTGCCTAAGAGTAAACTGCATGAGCAACTGGCAGCTGATGTCATGTCAAAACATGACACCTTGATTTGTTTACTTTAGGAGCTACCTGTAAGCAGATGAGAGGCTGGCCCAAAGCACTAAACGTTTAATTACACATTACATTGCAAAGTTATGTGTAAGTTAAGTTAAGTTTAGACTACATTTATGTTACCTTAGATTAGCTCAAGCAGCCAGATAAATAGGAGTGTGTCAGTCTCTCATCTGCTAACAGATAGCCCCTAAAGTAAATAAGGTATAACCTACTGGAAGGCTAACGCTACACCCAGTGACTGGAAGCTCATGTAAGTTGAAATCAAGACAAATGTGTAATTAATTTATTTGTTATCACAGGCAAATGATCTTTGTTATATCGCGATAACAAAATAATAAGTTATTATGGAATAACAGTGCATAAAAAAAAGAATAATAAAAAAAAAAAAAAAAAAAAAAAAACCTGGCCAGAATCATGACTGATGGCCTTTAATCCCATTCAAACTTCAACACTCTCCCTTGAATGGAATTGGAACCATGGGTTGGTTTACCAGGTGTAAACATGACTTTCCTCCGCTTCTCAGAGCATATTCAACTATTTCTTCTGCTAAATTGGCTTCATGTATTTGCAGCATGAATTTAGTCACACTCAAAGAAGCCTGTCACATTTACATTTCCTCCACATAATGTTCTCAGAACTGCTGTTTTGCTGTTATGCTTAAATCTATAAACTGATGGACACATTAGCTCTGTGGAGGCCTTGTTTTATCCATTCTCCACTGGCTTCTGCTGTTGTCATCTTTGTGCAGTTGTTTTTATTTGGCTTTGTTTGGTTTGTTGTCTGACTTCCATTGCGATGCTTTAATGCGGCTGATTTATGCTCTTTGGAAATATAAATACTCAGACTTAAGCTGTGCAAGCTACTAGGGTATTGCCTGGATGAAAAATGGGTTAAACTGTTTGTGATAATGTTCATTCCAACCCACATGCAGCAGTTACACTGCAGTGATCTGATCAAACTTGCTAGTGTGTCAATAAAATGAAGAGTGATATTACGTTAGCTCTGCTTGGTGAGGTTGTAGTTGGCAGATGAGCACTGGTAGGACATAGCCAGGATTCACTAACATTACATGTTATGGACACGTCTTAGAGCACTGGGCTGTGAGTAACACTACGGTACAAACTGACAAATTAAAAAGCTTAATTGTTTTCATGTTCCAAACAATAGTGCCATGTAACTATTAATACAAACATTACCTTGTCGCTTTGCGTCCTGTAAAAAGTTGTCTTGAACAAAGAAAAGTAGTGTTGAAAAGAAGATCTGATCTCCATTCATCTGCTTCCAAAACAAAGGCATGACTTGGCTAGAGTCACATCTTTATGACAGTAGGTGAATGCGCTTGTGGAAAGTCCATTCCAGAAAAAACACTACAGATTACAGCCAAAGGTGTCACTGTGTTGGCTTCTTTCTGGATGCTTCTGTTCACTTTATTTTCTGAAAATTTCTTCTCAAGTTTCCAACTGTACATGAAATAGTCAGCTAGAGTCTTCTTGACATGATATCAGCAAATTTCAAAGGTAAGTGCCTATTTCCCATTTTTAATGACTATGCATGTTGACATTGATTTTGATGTGTACTTTGTAATCCTTTCAGTGTCACATTCACTAATTGCTTTTTATATTGAAATCAATTTATTTTAACCTTTTGAGGTTTAATTTGTTAGAGTTATAGCTGAATCATGCATCATTGTGTGTGAATGGTGGGCAATTATTAAACTATTCTGTTAGAAAATACAAATCTCAATAATTATGTTTTTTGTACTCTTTATTTTCAATTAGTAATCATTTAAAAAAGTTGGGCAAGACATCTGAAGGTCTTAAAGCTGCTTGAAACTAAAAGTTGGGTTAAAAAAAGTAAATGAGTTATGTCTTTCTGTTGTTTAACTGTCTTTGTATTTGACTTCATAACTTGTTTTTATGTTTTCCTTTGTGCCATAATAGAAGAAATGGGTGTTGAAGTAAATACCCTTTGCACAATGAGTCACTTAAATGTGGCTATAGAAAATCAGTTTCCCGCTGTATTGTTTGTCTTCACATATTTATAACCCTGATAGCTTCCTGGCCTCTTTAGGGGAAACAGTGTGTGTTAAAATGTTCAGTAACCACAGACTTGATGTTGTTTTTTCCACCGTTTAAAATAGTTGCGACATGACATTATAGCTGCTGTTATGGATCGTTATGTCAGAACGAGACCAAACAGGACTTGCTGGTCCCAGTTAAGTAAAAATACTTTGTTGTTTGTTGTGTGGTATATTTTATTGAAACTGTAAATGAAAGATGTTGTCAGTCAACTCATGTATTGCCTTGATGTCTTTGATGTACAGGGGGATATTTTCTACTTGAATAGTTGATGTGTCAGACTGCACACAAACACATGGATTTTCATCTTCAAGCGATGCTTTGTGGATAAACAGTGGTGCTTCTGTTGACTCATACTTGAGTGCTTTTGTGCTTTCAGAGAGTGTGAGTAGCTAGTTGGTTAGCTAGAAAGGTGGGTCAAGACAAGGAAAGTTGGTTACAAATGGCAGAGAGGAAACTTGATTTAATAGTGGCTTTTTGAATTCATCTTTACATCATCTGTAACCTGTTTTAGACGTAAGTGTCTTCCTGCCCAGGATGATCTGATCTTGGTATTAGGTACTGGTCCGATACAGGCTCAGAAAGTTAATTTAGAAATCAGTGACAAAGGGCTAATTGACAGCAAATCTATTCAGCTCTGTTCTATGATCTTTAGTATTTACAAAAAAAAAATGTGTTATACCATCAACACTGGAAGGTCTGCATGAAAAAAGATATCACAGATAGCAAAAAGTGACTGAGTCAACATTGTGATATTTTCAGGCTGAAGACTGGAATAATCATTTATGTCAGATATTGAAAACAGTGAAAGTGCTCGCTGTGATCAACATGGAAAAAGCATTGAATGTCAGTTCTGACAATGAATTTACCTTGATATAACAATGATATGATACACATTGAAAGAACCTAGACTTGGATAAACATTGATTCAGCTCTATCTATCTATCTATCTATCTATGTGTATATATATATATATATATATATATATATATATATATATATATATATATATATATATATATATGTACTTCATTTTACTTTGAAACAGTGTTATTATTAAAAGGCCATTTCAATACTCTTTGGCCATCCTCTGCATGTTTTTAATACATGATCACTTTATAACTCTACTTATGGTATAATTCAGCAAGTAGCATGCCAAAATAGTCTACCAATCAGTGATATCACTGCTCTGTGCCCTAATTGAATTATAGTCTTTTGGTACACTGGGTACACACCAAAACCCACCGCTTTTAAAAAGAGTGTTTCGAGCTGGTTTAAAACCTCTTCTGGAGCTCGATTCAGAATATTTAAACTGAAATGTGGGGAGGATGGTTCACTTAGGCAGCAAGGAGCTGTGTTAAATTATTGAAGAGGTGTATGATATGTCCTCTTTAATGTTTTGCTAACGTCTTTTTTTTTTTTTTTTTTTTTTTTTTGGCTCATGTCAATTAACTAGTAGTTACAACGGCTTTGTGTAGCAGGTATTTTTATGCTTGCTGGGTGTCCTTCTTAACCCTTCAGAACCCATCAGTGTGCCATCTCATTCCATAAGTGCTCTTTAAAACTCTTCAACCATTTGGGCTAGAATTTTCCTTTTGCTGCCATTAACCACTGAATTTCTTTGATATGTGTGGCTTTGCATAAATTTTTTTTGTGAAATATTGGCAGCTCATGTTTACAAACTGCACATCATGAGCTCTGTCAGCAATACTCTCCTGATATTTGCTGCACAAAGGTAAGCGCCCATTTCTTACTCATGTGCATACTTTTGCTCATGCAGAGTGGGCAATTATGTTAATTTTTTAACCAATTTGGTGTTATTGACGAGCTGTTTTTGGGTTTGTTCATAGCTTGCAATGAGATGTTTCTATTTTGTAGGTAAAAAAAACGCTCATTGTGTTGTGTTTCATTTTTCCCTTGTGGTCATTATTTGTGAGTTTTGACAACCTCAGGGCTTTTTATTGGCTCTCTGGTTGCAGAATTCCTCTTTCCACCACTCTGTCAGGTCCGAAGACCGAGAGCTAACTATTACCCAGAAGCACTGCAAAGGCAGAAACAGTTTTTATGGTTTCTATTGACAACCAGATGGATGAATGTGTGAATGAGAGTCTGATCCAGAATCCAATGCTGCTCAGAGATTCAGAGAGGCGAGGAGAGTGAATGAATGACTGAGTCCAGAATGTGGGAGAGTGTGGCAGTGTGGCTGAACTGGGGTGGCATAGCAGGGCAGGAACAGGAGACACTGCAGGGTAAAAGAGGAGAGCAGCCATTAGTCAAGCACAAAATCACTCGTGAGGAAAACTTTCAATAGAATATACTCAGAGATCTAGACCACTGAGGTACCACAAGCATTGAGGAATAATCCGGCGCCGGTCTACTCTCTCAGGCAGCTTAAGTGCGGGTGGTGATTGCAGGATTGAAGGCAGGTGCGCAGGAGCACAGGAGAGAGGGCCAACACGGGAAACGAGGGTGCTGCCCCCAGCTCTGGGGGAGAGAGAGAGGGAAAACACAGCCACACAGCTCACCAAACACTCTTCTGTACTCTGCTTCTAGATTCTTGTTTCCTTAGCTACCAAAATGTGCAAAGACATTGAATTTTCTTTCATGCTTTTTAATTTTTGCTTCAGTCTTCCTGAATGCTTTAACACAGCTGTTGTGAAATATTTGCAACTCATGTTTTCTAACTGTAAAAAGTATCTCCTTCAACTCATCGCATGCATGCTCAAAAGTGTGAATGCTTCTTTGTGTATTTTTCGCTGCTTTTGCTCTCATGTTGCTGATTGCTCTCTAAGGACTCTGTGAGGCTCCAGTGGTGTCTGTCTTCCACCGAGCTGATTCACGTAATTACTAGCCTGTTTCTGGTGTCATTGAGCCTCAAAATGGCTTTTGTCACTGACAAGATACGCTGTCACATTCCCGTTTCCTCTGCACACCTCACTTTCAGCAAAACATTAAAGAAATGTTCCCTCTGGAGCTTTATGTGACAGCTTGCAATGCTTCCTTTTTTTGTCCTGCATCTTCCCCTATATCTCCAAGTTCTGCTTTCTGCTGATGTGAGATGTGTCGCAGGCCTTTGATGGCTGCTCCCATTGTTACACTATTGTACTGCAAGACTTTTTCTGGATGCCAATACAGTGCAGGAATTCCTTTCTGGTATTCAAGTCTCTCAGATGAACCTGCAGCTGGAAGTTGCATGATAACAACCAATGTGGCCATTGTGTCCTGAGGCACTGCAGGGGTGACATTGAGCAGATTCTGCGGCGCTCTGAGGCGCGTGGACTTACAACCTCAGTGAAGTGCCCGAGCAAGAGGAAAGCAGAAGAAATCCTCTTTCTCCTTCTCGCTAACACGAGGCTGAGCTGGCGGTAGTACAAGGCTAGGATAAATGGAAGTACATCAGAGCGGAGGGATGAGATTATCCTGGTTGGGATTTGGTTGGGACTTTGAGGAAATGCTGAAGGTGGGAGTACAGAAGAAGTTCTAACCTAAGCTACTGCAGACCGGTGGAGAGCAGTTAAGAAAAGAAACACTTTCTCCTCAGCTCGAGAAATGACAAAAGCTGTGTTTGTGTGTAAGTTATGTAAGTGATGTATTGAGGAGGCATTCTGCAGCTCATTTCACGAGTGTTTATGTGGTAATAAAAGCAATTATTTGTGCACAATTAGATATTTTGTTGACTTCATTAGTAAGAATTCCCAAGCTGATACATGCAATTAGAAGCATTGGAGCAAACACAGTAATGTGTGTATTTTGGAATATTTCATGCGCCAATTAAGCCGTCCTCTTTAACTTTCTGTAAGCAGAGTTCTCCAGGGCACGCTGGTACAGTGAGAGCATGCAAACCTCCTGCTCTGACCTTGTGACATTGCTTCTGGTGCTGCAGAGATTAGCAAATGGCAAGGCTGGCTTTATTTATTTAAAAAAAAGTCATAGCTGCATCAAAAGTGAACAAAGAGTCCTTTGCTACATTAGCAGCCTCTAAAAGAAAGTGTGTCATTAAATTTTCACAACTCCTCAGCTTTTGTCTCTGGCGTGACATATCCATTCAAGTGGTTTGAAGTAACAAAATACACCATGGAGCAGGGTTTTTTTTTTTTTTTCTGTTAGAGCATTATTTGAGCTGCACAGAAAGCTGCTTTCTAAACAAATTTGCACATATAAGACTTCATGTAGAGGGGTTGCAAGACTTTGAAGACTCTTCTCCCAGCAAAACACACTTCAGCATGATTCCTCTCATTGATTGATTACCCTGAAATGCAGTCTTTGAGTCCAGTCTTTCAGTGGCAACACCTATATGACAAGACTGGCATAAAAGGACCCAAAAGCACAACTCAAAACAAAAACTCTTTAATGAGAACTGGGCACTCCGAACGTTACAAAAAATCACAGCCTTGCTGGAGGTCAAAAGACAAACTCAAAAATTCCTAAAAATCCAAACCTAAAGAGCCTAGCTTAAAGAAAACAAATGCAGCACAAAACTAAAGTACTTGGCACATGGACGGAATGGGTACATGATACACAACAATCTGGCACAAGACAAGGGGAGACACAGACTTTTATACAAGAGGTAATGGGGCACAGGTGGAAACAATGAAGGGCTCACAATCACAACGGCGGGAAAACATGAGGGCAGGAAGTAAAAGTGCCTGAAACGAGAGGAGAAATATTACTACAAAATAAAAGCTGACATGACAAGATGTAAACCAAGACTGGAGTAAAAGGTGCAAACTTAACATAACTGACGAGACATGACACTATAACCTGAAAATGTCCTAAATCTTCTTTTTTACAGAGAGCAATATATTCCAAAAAAAGTCACTCCCACTCGGGCATGAGTTTTAAATAAGCTTCCTTTCATGTCTGGAAATATAGGCTAAAATGGAGCCTCAGTCTACTGGATAACTTGTGAACCAAACTGTCTTGCTGATTGACATGTGGCAATGAAAATCTACTTACACGGTCACTTTCAAAAATATAAGACATTCAAGTGACTCACTCGGTCAATATAACAGTATACGACTGGTGGCTTTGGTACTAGCTCCCAAACTAACAAACTGTGAGAAATACAGTATCACATAGAGTTATATAGAAACTTTAAATAAATACACTTTTATTCCAAAAAGGCATTTTCTCCAACACACTTATTTTAAATATGTGTTGCTAGATTTTTTTTTGGCACTCACCATTATGTATATATAACACCTCTCATACAGATGTCATATAAAATACTTCAAAGTAAAAATTTAATCAGTAGAGTAAAACCAATATGATGATCGATATGACTACCATAAAATCAGTAAATGAAGTGAATTTAAAAAGTGCAAAATTATATAAAAATGAAAGCAGTGATAAAAGTTATAGTTATAAAAATAATGCAGACCAGGGATATAAAGAAAGCATTCCAAATAAAAAGCTGGATTAAAAGAGTAAGTCCTTAGTTTTTTACACACACACACACACACACACACACACACACACACACACACACACACACACACACACACACACACACACACAGAACCTGTCATTCTGACTTCCAGTGGCAGATTATAACGTAGCTGGGGCATAAAAACAGAAAGCTCTCTGGCCGGTGCTTCTTAGGGAAATGAGGAGCATCCCAAAAGGAAGCATTCAAGGACTATAGTGATCTAGAAACCCATGGCTACATGTATTGCCAGACATCTTTGTCTACTGAATGTCCCATGTGCTGATGCCTCTTTAAACACCATGACACAGTAGTCTTTTTTATTATTTGTGGTTTTGTGTAGGAAATGGTTATGTGACATGGAAGTCAAAGGAAAAAAAATCTGAATCAAAGCCCCTTCCATCTATCTTCCTACCCAGGTCATGTGACTATTCCAGTTCATTATGGTTAAATATACAGGAGTAATGAACTGGGACAGGTTCCACCATTTTTTAAAAGCTTGTTTCCACAGAACAGCTCTGTACCTAAGTTTTTAACTTTTGGTTAAAACACCTCATCTGGTTTCTGCCTGTGTCCATTATATACGCTCGCTTTCCACTTCAGCAGTTTCTAAAATACTGAACCATACCACGTTCAAAGTCCCTTAAATCATATTTCTTCTCCATCCTGATGCTCAGTTTGAACCTCAGCAGCTCATCCTCATCATGTCTGTATACCTTAATACATTGAGTTGCTGCCATGTGATTGGCTGATTAGACATTTAAGTTAACATGCAATGCTGAATAGGTGTTCCTAATCAAGTGATCATTAAGAGCAGCACACTGCTGTCAATGATCACTTCTCAGGCGCTCAGACCTCAAGGCCAACGTAAGATGTTCATGGAATCACTGTATAAACTGCTGACTTCAGTATCTTAGAGATATTTAATCATTTGTTGTTAACTTTAATTGGCAGAAAACAAGAGTTTTTCGTTGGTTCGTTTGTTCATTCGTTTGTTCTCTATACCGCTTATCCTGTTCAGGGTCACGGGTGACTGGAGCCTATCCCAGCTGTCTTAGGGCGTCTATAGGCAATTTAAAATCACCAATTAAACTTATGAGCATGTTTTTTGACTGTGGGACGAAGCCAGAGTACCCGGAGAGAACTGACCATGGATAAGCACCTAAAGAACATGAAAACTCCACACAGAAAGGCCCACCTGTCAAACAGGGATTCAAACTGGTGACCTTCTTGCTGTGAGGCTGTTGCACCACCATGCAGCCCCTATTTTGTCATTCTAGATTTAATTTAAAGCATTCAAAGGGATTTACTGAAAAAATAAAAAAAATAAAAACCATGCAAAGCTTCTTGTTTTTAAAGCCTAAAATAGTTTTAGGAGGAGCCTAAACTCCTTTGGGATCACTTCCACCCTGTCTGATCACAGCTGTAGTGGCTTTTACATTTCAGATGACTGAACATGTGAGGATAGACAGCCCAGACTGCAGTTTATTTGAGGTAGAAAGGGATAGCCGATGTCTTGTTGCATTCAGTATAATTTGCAATATGACTCCCACTTTTATGTAACAATTTGTCCCGTCATTTATTCAATTATTTGTTCAAACATTATATTAATTGGTTGAGTATGGCATGATAAATTTTCAAAGGCGAACAAGTATTACAAATTATTCTATATCCAGTCAATTAGCAGCACTTTGATCTCTAAATTGGACCAATCACAACGGGTCCTTTGCACCAATAAAAAGACAGCTGGAAAGAAATTTGCAGCGAGGGACAAAAAAGGAATGGAAGAGGAAACATGGTGGCCTCATAATTAGCAGCTAGAAATGGTTATTTCATGGCTAACTTTAAAGATTTATAGGTTCTGTGTACTGCTGTCACAGATGAAACAAAGATGTTTCATTGTGTAATGACCTCAAATGAACCATAGTGTCTTTTCTTTTGCACTAAGAGAGACCTCATAGAATCACATAAACATGTGCAATTTCTGGAGTAGATGTAAATATTAAAAAGCTTTACTGTTGCATCAGATGCCCCTGGTTGTGAAAGAGCTGCTCCCCCCTTGGTCATGAAAAACTCTCAGTGAACCTCAAATGTGAAGTAAAAAGAAGAACGAAGGCAACAACTGCATTTGAATTTTAGATACTTGGGATGAAGCAAAAAAAAAAAAAAAAAAAAAAAAAAAAAAAGCCATGAATTATTTATGTCATCATGACAACATTATAATTAAATGCATTAACACAAAATAGTGCTCTTTAATAATTCAACTCCAGTGTTTTCGTGAAGAAATGTCATGTAGTTTGTTGGAAACAGGGAGGTTGCATGCATAACTGAGCAGGAATATTTCCATAATGGGAACTAAACTGCATTCAAAGTGGTGGAAGGTTACAGAGAAAACGTTCAAAAGAGACACAAGGACTTGTGTGGAGTCTCCAAAAGTATATTTATCTGCAGGGTATCTGAATAACTTCTGCTGTGAAAATATCTCAAATTGAAGTTATTAAAACAGCTGTACTGGAAAGCACAAGTACCAGGCTAAAGACAACAATGTCTGCTTTTGTAACACAATAATTGTATTGTTCTGTCTAACCTTCAGTGTTTCTTAAACGGGCGTCTTACTTGTGAAAATATTCATGAAAACACTCGGCTATTGCTTCTCCTTTTCTCTTTAACTCTTTCTGGAAATAAAACAGACTGTGGAAACATCTAGATACTAAGTGATAACTCAATTGACATTACTGCACCCACATTAAAGATGTTCCATATCAGACCAGGCAAGATGAATAGCTCTCTCTTTAGGCTGGCAGCAGCCACTGAATCTCATCCCCTGGCTGATGATTTTGGTTTAAATTAATGGACAATAAAATCAATTACCTAGATCAGAACATTCAATCAATGGCTTAATTACAGGTAATTTAATGCCTCAACTGGAATTGATTCTATTTATTATGCAGCTGTGAATTAATCAAATGTAAGTGGTATGCAGGAAGGAAGAAGCCACAGAAGACGTGTTTTGGGTGGAAATGTTGGAGTTCCCCTCATGGTACATGGGCCATTACGCAAGAAAGTTCTGTTTAACTTTTCAGACAACTTTTCTGCTGCCTACAGAAAGACGTTTCTCTGACATATGGGCCACTGAACTCCCCATCATGGCTAGGTGGCACCGGAATGACAAGTCTTTCACTCTTTAGTCGTTTACTTTACTTAACCACAAGGTCCAGGAACTTTCTAGTTCCTGGTAAAATATTCCCAGGAACTACATGGCTGTCATGGCCTATTATTTATCTGTGTTTCCACCATGGGCCGGATACACGGGTAGATCATGCAGATTAGATCTGTGACATATGGAGAAGGCAATAAAATTGCGACTTGTGTTCACCACCAGACCAGAGGGTACTAAGACAACGATGAAGCCTATTGGCATGGCCGGTTTTCAGTCTGTGCTGGTTGTGATTATGCAACTTTTTTTTTTTTTTTTTTCAAAGCGACAAATTTTTGAAACAAACAAACAAAAGAACCCCCCCCCCCCTACACACACATATAATAAGTTTTATCATGCAGCCATACAAACTCGTACTCTCTTTACAACTCTATCTCTGGTACATTTCACACCATCAATATTGCAACAAAGCCATTTACCAAGCCATCGCCATCACTGCTGTTCTCTAATGAAGTTTGAAAGTTCAGACTGTCCAGGATGAAATGCAGTCTGCAGGTAAGATCAGAGATGGCAGTGATGTCTCATTCCTACAGAAGAGCTAATGATAACACAGTCATGCCTATTTTGTTTCCATCCATAATGCAGCAGCGCCAGTGAGTGTTTGCCCGACTCTTGCAGGCTTTCAACTCAGATTGCAGGAGCTTTCGCAAAATCTGTAGCCTGAAGCATCTGTCTCATTGTTAGTCTGCCTTTATTTTAAGTGTTTCATGACACCTAGCAGTTGGCAGAGATGGAGACATACTCCTGCTGCTGAATTAATGCATGAGATGGAGGAGTACCCTTGGCTATTGTTCACACAGAAGCTGAATTTACACAAGCTTCAATGACATGAGGAGAGAAAACTGTCACCATTACGAGAATGCTACTTTCACTGGTATTCTCACATTGAGTAAACAGCACTTTACACCACATGTTACCGCCTGACTTTTAAGAATACATGTTCATCCTCCAAGGCTTTTTTTCAGACGTGTGGGCTGTACTTTGAGAGGTGTTAATGCCCTCAAAAAGAGTCAAAGAAAGCTCACAATGACAAGCAATTTACTGGTGTACAACTCTTGACTCTTATCCAAATTCCATATCACATCTCCCTTATCCTGAAGCCCACTGGCATTACACACATTTGTAGTAGATGTGTTCTTTTTACAGTGATAATTTCCTCTTGCTGTTTTCTCTGTGATTGTTAAATGTCAGTCCAGGAACCCACTTGTTCTTTAACAACAGTTGAGCTCCTGCATTGAAAGCCATTAAAGGTTACAGTCAGCAGACATCTAGAAAAAATAAATAAAAATCAAAGACATCTTTGCTATGAATTCACTCCTCATCTACATGTTACTGCACCCTTGTGTCTGGGCTGTGATTTAAACGTGCTCTCTAAAACTGTATCATCTGGGCTCAAAGAAAGAGATCTGCTAGTTTTTTTTTTGGATTGTGGGATTATGCATTCAACTGAATTATGCCTTTGTTGATGCCCACATAAAAGTCAGCACATAAAGTGAGAAAATTTGTGTTTGATAGGTTATTCCTCTGTTGTATAAAATGCTTCTTGGCAATAAATCTTATGCTGTTAGAAATCCTTTTTATTTCTCCTTTAAATGGTGCCAAATTTGTAAGGAACACCCATTTCTGGGATGAGCAGCAGAGCTGAGTATGTGGTTTTGCGCCAGTCAAAAAACTGCCAAATGTTTTCTGCTAATGCCAAACAGCTTAGTCTGCTGTTGCTATTCACTGTTGTCATGAGTTTCTGTTACCCCTGGATGCTCTCGCTCGGGTGCTTGATTAGCTTCTGATTGGCAGCACCTGTCAGCATAGGCCCTGCTACAGTGGTCAGTAGGTCTCCCTGTTTGTTAAATGAATGTACTGTTAATCTGCCAATGCCTTGTTTCATTGGACAAGATCATCCAATCTCCAAAACAACACCAAACAAGAGTCAACAGCTGTTTGGCATTGGCAGAGAAGATTTGACAAGTTTCTCATTGGAGCAACCCACATACTCAACTCTGCTGCTCATTCCACAAATGCAATACGATTTATTGACAAAGAGCATTGTTACAACAAGTAAATAATCTATCAAACACAAATTGCCTTATTTTTTATATCTAGTAAAATGCATACAATCAAACCCACCCACACACAGCAGGGTGGGAACACAATATATGGACTTCTAAAGGAACCTAAATATCAGAATCCTCCACTTCAATTCAAATTCTGCATTGATATTTTTAGAGGTTATCTTATGACATTAATATTACAACATACTTGTTGCCAAAATGTTGCATCATACTTGATGATGGTTAACCTAACTGGTGCCCTAATTGGACACTTGTTTCCATGAAGGCCCTACTTGAGTTCTGTGTTTCCATTTGAGACCAATCCAGTAATTTTTATTCTCTTAGTGGTGGGCCCATTTCTGAGCCTTGTATACACCTATGGGTTACCTATGTACACCCAGTCACCAACTCACCTTGGCTAAATATATTTCACATGGATTTGAGGACAAAAATTTGAGTCCAATAATGATTAAATTAATAAGAATATCCATGTTAAAGCCTCTCTAGTGGAGTTGAGGGAATAAGTCTCCCATTCCCCAGGCAAAATACCATGGCAGTGCAGTTTCATCTGTTTGGAAACTAACTCGATGTTATTAGAGTTTTGTATACTCTATTTCTTTTATTCCATGTTTACTTTAGAAAATTCAAAAAAGCACTCACTCATCTTCTATGACGCTTATCCTGTTCAGGGTTGCGGTTGGCTGGAGCATATCCCAGGGTGAGAGGCAGGGTACATCCTTGACTGGTCACCAGTCTGACACACAGAGGCAGACAACTTTTCATACTCACACTCACACCAACAGGCAATTTAGAATCACCAGCTAACATGATGAGCATGTTTTTGGACTGTGGGAGGAGTACCCGGAGAGAATCCACACATGCATGGGGAGAACATGCAGACTCCACACAGAAAGGCCACCAGGGGAACCGAGATCAGATTTTGTAACCTTCTTGCTGTGAGGCTGCAAGTGCTAACTGTTGTGCCACTGTGCATCCCATAAAGCACTCAGTTGGAGAAAAATAATGACATGAAGAAGCAAAGTCAAGATGCTATTTTTACTCTGTTTGACATCCAGTAGAGGAAGTTGGCAAACAAGTTCAGATCTTAATATCGCTCATTAAAGCATTGACAAAAACACAGACCTACATGCCACAAAGTATTATAGTATAGCAATATTGCCACCGGCACAAGTATAACTTTACACTTAGCACTGCATTTCTGACAGTGAGAGGATCCCAGGAGGAACAGCTCTGCTTGATATTAGGAATGCTGTCATTGTAGCGTGACTTCATGTGATGTTGTAATCAGCCTGAAAGGACAGAGAGCAGCACTTGAACAGCAGAAGCAATATCAGGCTTGTTTTTGACAGTTTTTTGTGTTTTTAGGGTCTTATTTGGATGAAAGGTGTATTTTATTGTTAGTAGTGTCAAGGTATTTCAGTAATAGCCAAAATTATTTGTTATTGTGTCTTAGGCCCCAGCCTTTGTGTTTAAAAATTAAACACAAAGTTGTGTAGTGAGGTTGTGTGTGGCATAACAGGGTGATCTGAAATGACAGCGCTGATTAATAAGGGGCCACATCTTCTCATGTCAACAAAAACAGTCTCCTGGGATTTCCAAAAGAGTTGCTCACATCTTGGTGGACAGAAAGCATTCACAACCAGTTCCTCTGCTCGAAATATGAGGCGGTAGAGCTTCTTGTCTGCTGTTTGCAGAGTCGGGGGCAGCTATCATGGTGTTTCTGTGGGTGCCAGATGGCGCAGTCTCAAGGAGTGCGTGGATGAGTGAGTAACGTAGGAAACTGGAGGTGTGACATGATTTAATAAAAAAGGCTTTGGGGAAGTAAAATGTATTACACTGCTCTGACTTCTGTTACTTTTAAAGTTCATGTACTATAAAGGTCAACTAATAAAGTATTGCAAGAATTAGTTAACTTTACCGTCAAACCTGATGCTCTATCTTTAGTTTTATCTTCTAAAAGAGGTAGTAGAGACTTCTTTTGGCTGAGAAATAAACCCCTCTGATGGCAAAGTGTTCTAAAACAGTTAAAAAGCTGATGATAAGGAAACTTGTTTGATTGAAACTGAAGTTCTCTGTTGTTCTTTCAGAAAAAAATTAGTTCCTCTGGGCAAAAACTGACTCAGGGTCTTACATGTTGCTCTTATGCACAAAAACTTTTATCTCCATTAAATGAAGAGTGATTTTCAAAGATTACTGACTACAGACTGGGATAATTTGCTTTTAGCTATGACATACAAACGTGATCATGGGGCAACTTTTCATTAGCACAAGATTTTTCATTTGAAGCTAATCAACAGACTAGATATATTTGAAAGTTACTACCAAGGATAGAACTGTAAAAATATCATCATTGTATTGGAAGAATACAGAGTATGTGCCTGATACCATTAAAGTTGAGAGAAATGGTTAGTAAAAGAACATATAGTGCAAGAATGTTCAAAGTCTTGACTTTAATTTGAGAGAGTGTGAAGGAGCTCTTAGATAATTGATCATGAGAATTTGGTAGAATAACTAGACATCCTCATCTTATCCACGTGCCAAATGTATTCAGCTTTACATTAACAGATAAACCTTTGTTTGACCTTTGGTGTTGTTTTCAGGTCTATACAAACGTTGGGAAACCAGTTTTTCAGCCACATGTCCTGTCTTTGGTAATTCCAAGGAATCGCCGTCTAATATGAGCATCCTCAGAAGAAGCATGTCTATTTGACTCCAGCTTTGATTGTTTCCTCCACTGAGGAGCTCCTTGTTAGGGTATGTTTATCCTGTTTTAATCCATTTTTGTTTGTCTTACTAGATTAATATGTATCACATTCATCTCACAAGTTCAGAAAAAAATGCCTTATTTGCAGATATTAGAAACCAAAATGAATTTCTGGGTTGCTTGTAATGAGTAAAAAAAATGTATATATCAGTTAAGTGAAGATATACAGTCATCAGTATCCTGCACATGCTTGAGAGTCTACAGATATTAGCATTTTCACAGCGTCTTGAAAACGTAGCTTTAATGATAGAGATTGGAAGTATAATTCTGTCCACCAGCAAAATGAGTTCAGGGTAAACTCCTGTTCCTCTATTACACAGCACGACACTTAAGCAGCAATGACTGCGGTCAGAGGGAGGGATATTTAGTTTTGGACAAGTGGGCTTAAATTGACTTCACAGGCACTCTGAAATGTGCAATAACCAAACATAGTACAGTGTGCAGCATCCGGGCTGCCTGCAGCTAAATTCTCTGCTGCCTCAGAGTTTGACTTTGATATGAGGCCGAGACACAGTATTGTCGAATGTAGGAGGCACTTTAGATTGTAGTTAAGAACAAGTGAACCACGTCATGACTTTGGTGTGCCACTTTTCTTTAAACCACCCAGGACATTGCCAGCCCTTTGCCAGAGTGAGGGCAAGAAGAGGGTGAGGAGGTGGTGGGGTTGGGGGTGGTGGGGTTAGTTTGAAGCGCTGATGGAAAGGGCAGCAAAGACAAAAATCAATATTTGCAGGGCGGGTAGAAATTCCCCTAGCTTCCAAGGCGGTTGTCTGGAGGAGTTTGGCTGCTTTCCTTCCCTGCTGTTTTCTGCTCTGGGTGCCCTTTATCTCTTGCCAGGATCCCCAGGTTGCTGTGCTTACTCTGGAACTCTTTATCATACAGATTGAAAACAGAGGGATTTATGAAGGAGGGAATTACATGTGGTTGGGAATTTGCCATCCACCACATGGTTGTGCACCTACTCCACACTGGAGCCATAACCTTTTCCATTGGACCTCATTAGTACCATTGTGCATGTGGGTATCAGTATGTGTGCGCCTGTAGCTTATTGATGCATTGGTGTCCCAGTCACTGCTGCTGCTACCTACAGCTGATAAATGATGGCCGACCTTACCTCCCCCTCTCAGGACCCGGTGCTGCCTCTGGCTACTTTCTCTACTGTGTATTGATGTAGAGACCTCGAGAGCAGTGTCGCTTGTGCCCTTTGACCCTACCTCCCAATTTGCCTTCAGTGTATGGAAGGTAGGAGTGAGAATTTGCTGACATGTACTCACACTATTTCATGAGGTATAACCTTCGTGAGTCCTTTAGAAATGAGTTCATTATGATGAAGAGAGGAAAACATCATTCACAGCCTAAAATTCAGCTTTAATAATGAAAAATGAACGATAGATGTGTCTTTTTAAGAATACACTCCATAAAGGATAACAATAATGAGAAAACTTGTTTGAAAAGCCAGTTTATCCTTTTTAGATTGTTTTTCAGGTCAGAGGATGTTGCAAGTTGATTTGTTCGACATCTATCTGGCTTGACTTTATGCAACTCTTGCTTGTGCTGCATCAAACCTTGGGACTAAAATACGTCTAGCAATGCTCAACATGTGGGACTGAAAATCAATCATAAACAGCCCGCCGTAATTTTTCAAAGCTAAAAACATGTGAGATGAGATAAAATGAGATTCAGCTTTATTGTATGTTACACATATACAAGTATACAGTAACAAACGGTTTGGCATCCTACCAGAAGTGCAAGTATTCATGCTATTTACAAAGTAAATACAATCATTTACAGACATGGACAAAATTATGCAAAATTAGCTATATATAGATATAGGCAGTAATTCTGAACTTTGTGTTGCAGGCCTTTATCTGGGTCAAAAAGAAAAAATTCTGTGCTTTTATTTTGAAGGGGATTTTTTCAGCAACAGAATGCCATCAATTTCTACCCTTTAACAGGTGTCAATACTACTGAAGCCAGACCAATTGAGAACCAAAGCCATCAAGGCCTTCTCTGCTGGCCCTGTCAAAATTAAAACTTTTTTTCATAATTATCTTAATGTTTGTCTGAATTTGTCTGAGTGACATAATGAAAGACCTGATGGCCATGCTGCAGGAACACACAGTGGTGTGTGTGTGTGTGTGTGTGTGTGTGTGTATGTGCTGTGCTTGTTGAAGATCATCTGTGACTGTGTTGGCTATATTGACACTTCTGTGATAAGTGTGCATGCATGCATGTGTGTATGTGAAGGCCCTGACTGAAACCCCACGGTACACCACTGCCCTAAGGTAAATGCTTAAATTACAGTTGTGGATTTTAGTTCCCAGTGGTCTTGACCTCAAGCACTGATCTTAAACCAAATGACTTTTAAGGCAGTTTTGATGTCAAACACACAAATGCCCAAATATGAATCCAGGAAGTTTTGAAAAAGGTCGATCATTTAATGTATGTTGTTTGTGTATGTTTGTGTATGTTTTATGTTGGTCATAAACCCCAATCCTAGTTGTTTTTTAGTATTTTTCTTGTTTTGCATTAAAATAAAACTGTTCGGATAATACCAAAGGTCTTAAGTCTTTTTAATAAAAACCCTGTTGTACAATGATGTGAATTTAGTCATTAGCCAATAAGTCTACTGTTAGTACCAAAACGGGAGGCTGCAAACTAGTAAAATAATCAAGGTAGGCAGACTACAGAATGAGTGTTTCTCTTGGACCAAGGGAGAGAAGGAGAAACTGGTGGAGTTGTAGAGAGAGCAGGAATGCCTCATTGATGTGTTCTCCAATTTGTGCCATGACTGAGTGGTGAAGGAGAAAGAAAGGACAGAAATTGCAGCAGTCCGTCTGGAGCTAAATGGCTGACTAACTAACTACCTACTGTACCAAATGGAGCTGTGAATCTAAGTGCAGCCTTTCAGTTAGTGATTCTGTAAGATTTCCAGAGTTTCCATAACCTTAAGTGTGATAGAAAACTCTGTGACTTGTGTTTAAAATGAATGTACCCTCATACTCACTCACAGATCGGCATTTATCACCCTGAACATGGGCAGAGGCTATGCTAGTCTAGTAGCCGGCCATTTTTTGTGCTTTTCACAGCTTAATGTCTGAGACACATGCATAGGCTAATGTGTAACGTTTGAGAATCCTTATGTCCTTCTCATCCAGCAAGTAGAGCTAATGTAACCTCACTCGTCATTTAATTGACCGACTCTCAAGTTTGATCAGATCACTGCAGAATAACTGCTGCATGTGTGTTGGAATGAACATTAATCACAAACAGCTTAGCCCTTGTTTTGGGCTCTAGCTTGTGGTTTAGCCTTTAGCTTGTGTTTCAGCCTTTAGCCTATGCTAAATCTTTCTCCTGTTTAGCTTTCTTCTTCTCTTCTGTCCTCTTTTCCTGTCTTACAGTTCAGCTCCAGTGTCCAACATCACAACTAAACGAACACCATAAATTGTTTTCAGAAGAGAAAAACACTCTATCTCTATTTTTACAACTAAACTTGATCAGCTGGTGTGGTGTCATCATGAGACTTCATCATGCTGTAAATTAATGGTCTGGTCCTGTCTAACCCAGGAAGCTAAGAAATAGCATTTAGATAGCCTATAACCTTTACTGGTGCTGATAATCTCATTTTAAGTTGTAGATTATAATCAGGCATATATCTAGAAGTCAGACTTTTTCAAAATCACTTAGAAAGTCCTCACATTCCCTTTAATAATATTGGAGCTTTTAATAGTTATCATAGAATAATTAATTAATTAAAGTGAAAACAAAAGATATGTGAATTAAATGTTTAAAACTCTGCTGTAGTTTGGTTTTTAACATCCACACTGCTGACAGTGGCAGTGATTTCCCTGCAGATGTGGTTTTCTGACTATTTAACACCACTTTTCCAGCTGCTAAACAAAACAGCTTTATTTCTCTCGGTCTCTGTTGTAGTGTTGTTGTTAGTCTCTTTCTGTAATGCATCTCTCTGTGTTGTAAATTCCTTGGGTTAGGCAAGCTGAACCTTGAATATTAAGGATGTGTTTATAAAATTATGATTCAACCACCAGATTTATCAGTACCTGATCAGGTGTATGCTGTACTGGTACATGTTTCATGAATTACATGTAAATGTTGCTTTCTACACACAAATATGTGCCAGCTCCCACACAAGATTGATAAATGAGGGCCAGTGTCTTGACATGTAAAAAGGTATTAGACGTCAATTTAAAACCAGTAAAATAGAAGCTTTTTAGAACTAGGACGTGAACCCCTAAACACTTGGAGGTGGAAATACAGCAATTTTTTTCTTCTTTTTTATTTCTTACGACTACAGTCAATACATAACTCCTGAATTGGAATGGTTAAATTACTGCTTAAGGTTTGTTTTCCTGAGACTCAGACCTTTCAGATAAACTCTGTAAACCACTAAACTAAATAAATCTGCTGTGTTCCCAGCACATTATCCATGTTTCATAGAGCCACAGCTAGACGGCGCATACGACACATCAGTCACAGCCCCCTGCTTTAGTGGCAATGAGGCAATCAGTCAAGATGTCACAGTGAGCATGTGTCAACTGATGGCAGTGATGGAGGGCATGGGTATGTGCAAGTAGAACGGGGGATGCTTGCTGACTTTTGGCTGGATAAATCTTCAATGGCAGCTTCCAGCAGCTCCTGCCAAAACACTTGGTCTCAACATCAAGCCAGTAAAATACATTCATGTAGGAGCCTTCTTATTGGCTGAGTCGATAGCCGCAGGCGAGGAAAAGTTTTCCCACATCTCAATTTCACATTGACAAGAAGTCTGCTGTGAGGATGATTGTGGATTTGTTGCTCAGCACTTTGAACCAGAGTGAGAAACAGACAGAGGAGGGAGGAAAAAGAGAGAGTATTGAAGTATTCAAGCTGATGAAACCATCTGATAAGTTGAAAATTGTAAAGCAACATTTACTTCTGGACATAATTACCATTTTGCAATCAATGTTTGGAATAAATATGCTCCTGAAAAGTGCTGTGCAGCATATTTTGATTGCATTACATTCTACCAGAGCACGTAGGTACATACTAAACCAATCTATATTATGCTAATTGAACTCCTGTTAAATTATAATCCTCCATGCAGGCTACTCTGTGTAAGTTATAATGGGACACAATCTGTTTGAATGAACCAGAATCCAGGTTAGCACACGATAAAAGGTGAAGCTAGAAAAAAGGAACATTGTAAAGAGTCAAGTTCAGAGTAACAGCTAAAAGAAGGCTGATGTTCATCTGTAAAAGCAAATGTTATAAAAAGCAATCTTAAGATCTTTATTCTTTTGTTGAGTCATTCTATTTTATTAGTCATTCTGTTGTACTATTCCATTTGGATCTCATTGACTTATATGTCTTTGATTATATTGTTTATAATTTATGACTGGCTTCAATTTTATGTTTAATTTATTTGCCCTTTTCCAGCTCTTAAATGAGCTACATTATTTTTAATGTGAGTACAACCACAGATAGTATAAGGGACTGAATAGAAAAACATTGATGGACCTGGACTGGTAAATAGACTTGTGCTGCTACAGTAAGAGACAATCAGTATTGGCTAATCTCATTCACACACACACACACACACACACACACACACACACACACACACACACACACACACACACACACACACACACACACACACACACACACACACACACACACAGAGAGAGAGAGATTCAGTGTCTTGCTCAATGACACTTTGGCATGTAACTGCAGGTGCTGGGATCAAACCCTAGGCCTTCCAATTGAAAGACAACTGACTCTACCACTGACCCACAGCTTTCTTATGTCTTTTTCTCCATCTTTTGGCTTTTTCCTTTTTCGGGTCACCACAGCAGGTCACCTATTTTCAATTTGTGTTCTGCATGTTGATTTGGCACAGTTTTCTTGTTCCTTTCCTGACACATCCCTCCCCATTTACCCAGTCTGGGGACCAGTACTAATGAGAACACTGGCTTGTGACCCCCGAGTGGCTGGGTAGAAACACAGCAGAAGCAATTTGGGGTTTTCGCTGTAGAACATTTCAGCATGTGGTGCAGGAGCAAGGATAGCATACCCAGAGCTTCCATCTGAGAGGTGACAGCTATCCTGTGTAAAGCTGATATTTTCAGAGCTCCTCCTGGTGGACAGTTGTAGTATAGGTCTTAAAACCTGAGTCCTCTACTGTAACCCTCGAGTATAATAAATGTATGTAGTGTCCACGATGTCACCCATCTGTTTCTGATACAGAGTTTTGAAGCCTATCGTTAATGGAAATTCTAAACTCATCTTTTTGGGCTTTGTGTGTACATGATTTCAGGTATTTTCAAAGCCAGCCTCAAAGTGAACTGCAGTTTTTACCATTTCTGCTTTAGCTTAATATCTCACAGTCAGAGGCTGAGGCTTGATGGTAATTTGTGAGTAGGTTGTCATTTGTTAGAGAAGTTTATTTTCTATTAGATATTTGATGAATCAGTGATGAATGACTTGTGGACATACAGGGCTCCTGCAGCATCCTTTACCAATTTAATAAAAGCAACAGTGAGAGAAAATGTGATGTACACTAACACAAGAGTCACTGAACTTTCCAATAAGCTTCAAATTAACTCAAGAATCTGCTCGGATGTGTTCTTTTCTGGCCTGAGAGATCTGCAACATTTTATCGGTAAGTTAATTTCATTCATTCATCATTCATCTTCTATACCGCTTCTCCTGTTCAAGTCGCGGGTGTCTGGAGCCTATCCCAGGTGGCTAAGGGCGAGAGGCGGGGTACACCCTGGACTTGTCACCAGTCAATCGCAGGGCTGACATATAGGAACAGACAACCATTCACGCTCACACTCACACCTACGGGCAGTTTAGAATTTCCAATTGACCTAGTGAGCATGTTTTTGTACTGTGGGAGGAAGCTGGAGTACCCGGAGAGAACCCACGCATGCACAGGGAGAACATGCAAACTCCACACAGAAAGGCACACCGTGCCTGAACCGGGATTCGAACCGGCGTCCTTCTTGCTGTGAAGCAACAGCACCAGTAAGTTAATTTTTAGTTAAATAAACTTTGGCAGTATGTTGTCCAATTATCAGCTGATAGTACAAGTGAAGTAGTCTTAAATTATTTCATACTGTTTCTGGGATTTTCTCACTTTAAAACCTCACTTTTAAACCAGTTGAAAATGGCTAATTTTCTTTAATTACTAAAATTGGGCCATTTATAGATTTGGGAAATAGAAAATGTTGTCTGTATGTCAGAGGCTGTCATTGGGTTGGAAAGGTTTGTGTTGCAGTGGGTTTTGTCTTAAGTGCAGAACAAAAGAAGTCTTGACTTGGACTAAAACAGTGTGAACTGAGAAATTAGTTTTACAACCTTTGACTTTTTGGACTGTTTGTGTTCTTGTGTCTTCAGAAAAATGACAAAATAATTTGTTTTCACACTGAAGAAGTTGAGTTTGATTCGTGCTCCCAGTCACCCCGCTCCCAGCAGGGATCTTAGCATCAGCATTGAGCAGGTGCTATCCACTACAACAATGAATCACCGGACCTCTCGCTCAGTTCGTGAAAAATCACCTGATTCAGAGCATCACCCTCTCACTCCTGCCATTTTCTCACAGGCCTATTGAACTTGTCTTCCTGCTTCCCAGCTGGTGTCTCCACCACACACCAGATGGCTCTGCTTGTCTGCAAAACATTTACCCTTTCGATCTGAACGTGACAGATTCTTTGCCAGGCTTTCACATCCTTACCCAGCAGTATGGAGGTGGCGTGGTGGATCAGCGGTTGGCACTGTCATTTCACAGCAACAAGGTTTGGTTCTTGTGTCTGTGTGGACAGTTTCACATTCACCCTGTGTTTGTGTAGGTTTCCTCCCACCAGTCAAACATTAACAAGTTAGTTGGAGTGAAGGCAGTGATTTCCCCTCCCTGCTGGATTGTCTTCAGCTCTTCATGTAAAGAGCTGCTGCCTTGTCCTTGGTCTTCTTGACTTCTAGCGATTCTGGGACACACTTAATGCCTCAGTAGGAATAAGTAGGTAAACAGTAGCATATGCAGTCAGGAGTTAGAGCTGGATAAAACTAGATATTCGTGATGTCCTTCTGACATTGAACATGGCAAGCGTTCTTCAACAACCCACAGATTCATTGGCAGTCAACAAAGTCTCTTTTGCCATATTTTAGAAAATCTATTGGTTAAGCTGGGCTTCTGCAATGAATGAATGATGAAGGGTTTCTTTACCAAGAATGAAAAAAACAGATTTTTGACTGTTGGAGGTCAGGAGAACTGAGCAATAAGGTTAACATCAATACAGTGACTGCCCATAATTCATCTTATATCATCACTGTTAACCCCTCAACACCAATTATTGTGAATTTGCATCATACCATGCTGATCCAGACTACAGCCAAGATAGTATATACATTCCCCCAATGCCATTTTGTGCATATTTAACACATACCTTGGAAGTGTTTACAAGCAACATTAGTTAGACTTCCCAAATGATGTATTACAAAAGCAAGCATACATTTTAAAGACAGTACCATAAGAGAGTTGATTACAATAGAGCATTTGACCATATATTTACTAATATGTGTATTTTCTTTCCATCATCTTCCATGAAGTACCTTCAATGTTAAATTTGGAATCATTTCTTGCTATCAAGCTGTTACTGACTATACTAAAAATAGCAGCAGATCAACTGTCTTTCAATACATTAAAGACTTAATTTTCAAAGCATATGTGACACTTTCACTAAAACCCAATTGTAACATTTCCACTGTTACGTGTGGCCAGTTGCTACAGCCCCTCCCCTTTGTTTTCTCTCCCTCTCTCTTCCTCTGCTTCCTTGTCTCTCTCCTCTGGCCTGTTGCGCACCTGTGTGTAATTTGCATTCAGGTTGGAGGAGGGGATTTAGGGGAGCTGGAAGAGCAGTCAGGGGGCAGAGAGAGGGAGAAGGAAGATACACACACACTCACACACTCTTTTCCATTGTTTAAGGTAATCTTGTTTTTTTATTTCTTTTCCCACAGGTTTATTCTTACTTTTGGGAGTGATCAACATGTTTTATTGTTGATCTTTGTTATTTTAGTTTGTTATTTTAGTTTGGGTTGGAGATCCCGGTGGTCCAGTTTTCGCCCTTTTTCTTACCTAGGTTTTGAGGTAATTTAGTTTGGGGAGAGAGGCTGGCACGACGGCCCATTTGGCGGCTGGGTCGGCACCTTTCCCTTTTTGTTCTTTTTTGCCGGGGTCTTCAGCTCTTTTTGGTTCATTGATTTACATTAATTCTCTAACATCAATAAAGACTGTGGGTTTATTTTTGCAAACACTTTTCTGGCGTCCTTCTTTATGTGTTATGGTCTCCTTTTTGTTGACGAGTCTTGGTTAATTCATTTAAGTTGAGGAGGCCGTAACAGCCACATAAAGACAAAGTAAAAGACAACATACTCTGTTGCTCAAAAGTGGACAAAAAAAGCACAATCCAGAAAGTGAGAAAGTGTTAGCGTTTAACCTTCATTTACACAAGGCCTGACACTGGTGAGGACAGGACACGTAATTATGGGACCTTTTCTCACAGTCACACTAGTGACTGCAACACACACACACACACACACACACACACACACACACACACACACACACAGAGGACACAAGACAGGACATGAAATGAAATGAAATGCCAAAAACCTAATCTGTGTCAAGATTGTGGTCAGTATTGGTCTTTAGACTTTAATTACACACTCAAAGTTAGTTGAACAGGATGGTATTGTCTTTAAAAAGAAAAGACATTTGATATCTACATCTTTATTACTAAACTCAAGATTATTGGTTCAAGCAGGGTGGAGTTTTAGATTAAAGATTTACCAACCATGATGTAATTCACTAAAAGTCCTGTTTTGCACAGCAACTGTACCTCTGATGAGCTGCTGGAGTTTTCCTTTTCTCTTTTTTGTACTTGTACTTGTTTCTTCTGTTGGGTTGGTACATTTTTTTGGTTTATTTCTTTGTGTTTTTATGCATTGCTACTAATGATAGGTTACGATATTGGTATACAAAAGAGCTGAGAGGACTACTGATTGCTGTGACAAATTGGGTCAGAAATGTTTTTGGAATTGGTAGTGTTTTTCCCATGAGCCAAGTATTTAATATTTCAATGTGCAATAATTATATAAGTGCAATATCGGTGCAACATCTGTTATTACTGTTCATTAAGTACAATATCTGTTTCATACTGTTCACTAGGTGCAATATCTGTTAGACATGGTCCTTCTTATCATGCGCATAATGTAAATAGCTTCTATCTTGTGTTAGTACTTATTGCTTATTTCTAGCACTTACTGCTTATTTTATTGCATAGCTTATTGCTTATCTTATCATTTATTTTATTACCTATTCCATCTTACTTCCAACTGCTGTAAAATGTAAGGAGCAAAGGTAATACCAAATTTCCCCCTGGGATTAATAAAGTATTTCTGATTCATATTCTGATTTGTAGTTGCGCAGTACTGTTGTCTGAAACATGACAACAAGCAAACTTTGTAAACTCAGTTTTTGGTGTGGTTTAGACTTCATGAAAGACTGTCAGCTCCAGCGAAAAGACAGAATGATGCATGGTCATCATATACCCATGGTAGAAATGTTTTTTGTGCACTTTTCCAATAAAAAAAAGAACTTCCCTTTTCTGTCTTACAGGATTTTGTGGTTCTATTTTTAAACTGAGTCACACTCAAAACACCACCATATGCATCACTTCTTCAGCACTCTGCTGCCTCACAGCATACAGCTGGTGCCCTTTTAATCCTTTGCACCCCTGCTCTTCTGACAGCCTGAGCCTGCCACTATCCATATGTTTTCATTGGGTAACAACTCAAAACACGGACCACCAATAAGCTTTAGCTAGAGAGGATGTGAAAGTCTGTATGTAACTGTCACTTGGTAACAAAATCAAAAATGGAAAAAAATTAGAACATTTCCTCAAGCTTTTGAATCACTGTATTAATAAAACGGAAAGTGATACATTTTCAATTTTTTATGTCTAGTTTTAGCTGAATCTTCAGCCCAAACCAAAGACAAAGAACTCAGAGTGTTTTCGTGGGTCAGATCAGTTGCAGATTTGCTGCTGAGTAGGCCACAATCTTTTCCTCTGGCACTCAGCTGAGAGAGCACAGCTCAGCCACACTGGTTTGGTGGCCATCGTCTGGCTGACAGCGATAGGGTTGAGGTTACTTGAGATTTTGTTTGTCCAAAGAGAAATGACCCGGTCTTCTGAGAAGGCCATTATAGAATGTCAAGAATGTTTTCCTATCAGCTTTCGCAACTCTCCAGCACCCAGGAGCTAGCTCGATGGGGAAAATTGAAGTGCCAAAGTTTTCTTCTATTTTCACCCTCTTAAAGAAAAATACCTACTGGACCTGATAAGCTACAAGGCTGAAGCATGTCTGAGGGCGATGCAAACACTCAGGGGGTACAGTGAAAGAAGCAGAAACCAGACTGCCAAAGAAAACAACAGAATACTTTCCTTTCTAGCGCTGTCTACCCCTCTGTGATCCCCAAGAGGGATTTACAGGGAGCATGAAAATTATATTGGTGGTCCCTTTGGAGCTCAGCAGATGTCGAGGCTGTGGTCCAGAATTTTTAGTGGAGGTACAATATGTGGGGCCAAAAAAGAAAAAGCTTTTGAAATGTTAAATTGTAGATTTGGAAAGTGAATTCAAATTGGGCCACCTGAACATTTGTTGATGCTGTCACAGTAAAAGGCACCCCTCTCACTTTTATGAGTTTCTGCTAGCTTCCTGTTGGCGCTTCATGAGGTGTGCTTCCATCAAAACCCACCAAATCATAAAAGTGTTCAATTCAGCCTTTGTGAGATGGTACATATGGGGGAAGACATGATGGAAATGTGGTAATTGAGTTGTTCCACAGCAGCTCCAGGCCGTCCTAATGTGAGCTGTGTGAGCTGACCCCGATTTCTTAGTACTTTAGACTTTGAAAGGGAAGAGGTGATTGAAGGCTGATTAAAAGATGACAAGCTTTCAGCACATAAGACCAGTATGACTCTAAAGAATTACGATTTATTCTTCTACTGCTAAATCAGGGTTTAACTTCTTTTTTTTTTTCTAGCTGGGAAGGGGCATGTTTACCACTGTGTTACATCACCTTTCCCTTTAACAACACTCAATAAGTGTTTGGGATCTGAGGACACAAATTGTTGAGTCTTGGCATTGTCTAGATGAAATAAGCAGGGACATCCCCGATAAATATGTTGCTTGGATGGCAGCATATGTTGCTCCAAAACCTGTATGTACCTTTCAGCATTAATGGAGCCTTCACAGATGGTCAAGTTAGCCATGTCATGGGCAAAAACACACTCCCATACCATCCCAGACACTGGCTTTTGAACTCTGCGCTGATAACAATCAGGATTGTCCTCTTCCTCTTTGACCCAGAGGACACAACGTCCATGATTTCCAAAAACAATCTGACATGTGAATGTGTCAGACCACAGCGCACTTTTCCACTTTGCATCAGTCCATCTCAGATGAGCTTGGGTCTAGAGAAGCCGGCGGTGTTTCTGGGTGTTGTTGATATATGTCTTGTCTTTGCATGGTAGAGTTTGAACTTGCACTTGTAGATGTAGTGATGAACTGTGTTAATTGACAATGTTTTTTTGAAGTGTTCCTGAGCCCACGTGGTAATATCCTTTAAACAATGATGTTGGTTTTCAGTGCAGTACTGCCCAAGGGGTCGAAGGTCATGGGCATTCAGTGTTGATTTTCAGCCTTGCTGCTCACGTTCAGAGATTTCTCCAGATTCTCTGAATCTTTTGATGATATTATGGACTGTAGATGAAAACCCTAAATTCGTTGCACTTGTACATTGAGAAACATTGTTCTTAAACTGTTGGACTATTAACTGAGGCTTTAATTGAATTGGAATTGGGGTTGTATATTATAGACAGTCTATACAGTCTATGTTGGTATATAAGGAACAAACAAACAATCAGTTATTTCAGTGAACTGATGTAGCCACCAGTGTGACATCAGTGTTTCAAGATGGGACACAATTCTATCAGCATCTGATGGTACTTTCATCCTTTTGGGAATACTTAATGAATGACAAACTTGTTTCTCAATGATGTGCTGTTCTGCATGCAGAGTGTCATACATTGCCCATACCGAGTAATGTCCCTCATAACAATGAGCAGAAGGAGACAGGTGGCCAGTGACCTGAGAGAGCAGGTCCTCCCGGATGCTGCCTGATGATGGTGAAAACATGGACGGGCATTGTATTAATCCAATTCCATGGCAGTAATGTGGAAAATCCAGCAGCTGTCTGAGCTTTATATAGAAAAGCCTGAGGCATGAGAAACCTGCAGTGATTCAAATGGCACAAAGGCACTGGGCCTGAAATACAGCACTCCTCCCCTGGCATATAGATTTCCCCGACTCCCTTTTGCCTCTTTCTCCCTCTCTCTGCTTAATTTCACCTTCCCTCCAATTTCCTCATTTGCTGTCTCTTATACTCTGATGGTTTTCTGCTTATTTCTCTGCCTGAAGTAGCCGTCTTTCATCTTCCCCTTACAACCCAATTGCCTGGGCAGTTACAGCCCAAATATATCCTTTTTACCTCCCGTCTCCTCATTCAGTCGTACTCTCACCTTGTCCTTCCCTCATGTCTTTGCTCTTAATGGGGACTCTGGAAGCTCCAGGGATGCTGTCTCACTCTATGGGGCTTTAAGGTGCTGCTAAAAAAAATAGAAAGAAGTACATTATTTTCTACTTAATAAAAATTCCACTATATGTCTGCAGGGGTTGATAAGGCTGTGGATCAATACCAGTGACCCAGTAATTTCTTTGAAGATGTTTTAACACTGAACTGCCAGCCTGGACTCCAAAAATCCAAAGCCACAAACACTCACACCGTTTCTTTCAGCTGCTCAACAATGGAGTGCAGTGACCAGCACAACCAGAAATTTCTGCCATACAGGCTAATGGGGCTCAGTCTCACGCCAAAAAGCAAATGACCATAATAATGAGCATAATTACAGTACTCTGCATCACAATACCCTATATTAGCTCCTCACTAGGCAGCACAGGATGGGATATTGAGGCTGATGGGGAAATGGTTAAAGAGAGAATCTGTGAAATGCTGGTTCATCTGGTAGCTGTTTCCAAAAGGTTATCCACGCAAGTTACAAGAACAGGAGCTAATTTTCTAATTAAAGCTGGATTTTTTTTGAAAATGCATCTCACATGAGATCTGAATGACTAAAAAAGGAATCGAATAAAATCACAAAGGTGCTGGATAAACATCAAGTCATATGCATGCTCTCCTCTCTGGCATTTTTTGAATATTCTTCTGGCACTTTGGCTCCTAAAAATGAAAAATGTGTCACTTTTTAATTAGTTGGTGTCATTGAATGAAATCAGTTTTAAGTTATGAATTAGGTTTATGACAATGAATGGAAAACGGTCTCTAATGTGGTCTCTGGACAGTCAAATTCCAGAGTTTTTAAGGTTCCTGTAAAACTTTTTGTCAAGCAGCCTATTAGATCTGCAAGTCAATATTTCCTTCTCATGTGGTTTGCACACGTTTTACACTTTGATACAGCTGTTGTAAAGTAAAGGACATTTTCATAAGGGTGTCTGATGTTTGTATATAAAGTGACCTGGTTAGTGCATTATGGTTGACCACTGGGGTAAAGAAAAAAAATGGACACTGTAAGAGTGTTATGGTCTGAGTCCAGATTTTTCCTCTGCTGAGGGGCTGCAGTGTAGGTCATTGACGACCACCTCTGTAATGTCAACACATGATTTGAAATGAAACTAAAGGTCAATTAATTTCTTTTTTCCTACATGGTTTCTGTTGTTAAGAAAGGTGTTATGCTGATTTATGTCCACGTGCTGATATTTCTGAGAAGTTCAGTTTCATTTAGCTGTTTGATTTTGAAAAGAAGGGACATGACATCACAATTAACAGCTCCGCTGACAAAAATCAGCTTTGCAGAATAGAGGCGAGAAAAGGTATTTATCTATATGCTTAATGCAAGTTTTGGGTGTGATGACAGTTGACAGTCCCATCATGCCACTGGCCGGGTTGCTTCTTTCTGGGCATGCCTACTCTGTAGAGTCTTGAAGTCTATCATCGCTGAGGGCCATATTGGAAATGTTAATCTAATGAGGTTGGATTTGAGTCAACTCAGTAACTAAGAAAAATAATAATAAAAATAAAATAAGTAAATAAATAAATAAAAAACAACATAAAAGTTTTTTTTTTTTTTGGTTCTGTTATAAAATTGGCTTTTTTTTATGTGTATGTGGTTTCTGGTACCTTTGGAGTGGACTTTTAACAAGCTACAGTTTTCAGCACTTCAGCACCACCCTCATTTATAATGGCTGGAGGTTGCTGCTTGATCAGCACCCCTGGAGGCTGTCCGTTAACCATGAAGCTCACAAAAGTCTGAGCTACAATCGCTGGTCTTAGTTAGAATCCACACATTAAAGAAATGACTTCTGAAAAAGCACTGTCTGAGAGAGGTTAAAATCCTTCTTAAAGTACTTTTTTTCACTTTATATACGGGGATTTAGGCAGCAATAAGACTAAAGGTCAGGGACTATTACTTTGAATAGTCAATAAATGGTACTTTTTGACAGCCATTATTACCTTTCGCTAGGTCTGGCCATTTTAAGCTTTGGAAAGTTGGCAATGTCCTCCCTCCTCATTCTGTCACTTCCGTCTCCTCAGCTAACAGTTGTGACCTTTCATCTTTTACCGTACCAATAATTGCAGCGCCCGAGGTACTGAGCTTTAACGGTCAGAGACGGAGAGCTGGGGAATGAAAAGAAAGATAGAATGAGCGAGGGAGACAAGGAATAGCTGCTACCCAAACCTCCAGCAGGCTGCTGCTACTGCCTCCCCAGCCCCCTCTTCAATACTCTTGTCTTTCTCCACCCCTCCCTTGCTCCTCTCCCCTCATCTTTTCTCATTTCGATTGAAGGCTAATGTTCAGGTGTCACATGCCTCAGCCTTGTGAGCCCCTGTGTGAGCTGCCGATTTTACCCTGTAGCAGGAAACGATTCTCATTTCACGGTGGAACAAAAAAGGGTACACTCGCAAAACAAATGAGGAAAAGGTTAATGTATTCCAAACACCTTATCTACACTGAAAGATGACATGCCGTCTTGTCGATGCAGCTTCTCGGTAAGACTGAACTCAGACATGTGGACAACATCCCAGCCTCTCATTCGCTTACTTAAATTATCCGCTCCACGAGAACTAATGCAATGACTGTTTTCCCTTGCCAGTGGACCATAGTGAGCCTATTAAAATCCCATCGCTGCTCGCCTTTCTCCTCAATGTGTCCCTCATTATGAGCCTGTGGCAGCATTAAATGAACGAGCCTGAAGACAATGCAGAGAACTCATGGATTTGATGCAACTTGATTATGGTATTGAAAATGGCCTCTAAACACCATGACCAGCTATATCAACAGGCGCTTAAGGCACATTCATCAGCTCGATTGTACTGGAGCTCATTTCACAGAGACGCTGGAGGAAAAAACATGCGCCAGTCTGGGTCGGGGCCACACCAAAGGGCATGCACAATTGCCGTCGTGATCGGAGAAAATGACGATCACGTCTTGGAGGGAAAGATTACTCATGCCTTCGTGTGTGGGAAGTCGTAGAAATCGCTGCAGAAAGTGTGGAGTGCCGGTGTGTCCTCACCAGGCAGCTGGTTGCCAAGTGGGCACAGTGCTTTTTACAGAGCACAGACCTGCGAGACAGAGGAGCACAGGTTCCTTTTAACGTTACACAATGAGGAAGTGGGAGACTGGAGTTGTATAACTCAGAGTTCACATAAACGCAGACACAAATGTCAGGCATCAGAAAAGGAGAGGCTGTTTTTGAGATGAAGTTAATTTTGTCCTTTTTATCCTTGAGTTTAAAACTGAAGAGACAACTGTGCAAGGATGTGTTAAGGTTTTCTAAAGTTCAGTCTATCAGCAGGGTCAAAGAATGAAGGAGTAGGTGGCTGAATGATTCCAGTATTTTTAATCTCTGCCAATTTCACTCCTCTTTGAGAGCATTGGTGAGGCCTTTAAGAAGACATATCAGCAATATATAGGAGACTGCGAACTCACAGTGCTGCCCACACAGCAGCTTCATAGAACAGAAATAACTTTCACTTATCACGATCTGCTTTTACCGATGCTTTGTCATGATCTGAATTCTAAGAAGCAAGAATCAAACATATTCAGTCGATCCATCAAAGACTTTCATGCAGTTTAATACACTCCTTGAGTTTGCTCAGCAGTTATTTAAAACCAGAGGTCATGATGTGGTTAACTGAGCTCTGAATAAAAAAAAGAAAAAATTGAGAAGACATCAAGCATGAAATTAATGGAAATCTTATCGTCACTGGAGCATCAACTTTACATTAAACTTCTTTTAAAAGCTCAGTCCTACCTTTAATTTAAGGCCACTCTAACTACATTGATGAGCTGTCATTTGAACAGGGCTCAGTGTTGTTTTATGCAGACATGGCAGCTCAGGGTGGCCTTGTTATTGGTGCAGAACAAACTTCAGAGCTTGCAGAACTTGACCCTTTATTGACAGCTTGCAGTGTTTCCTCAGAACTCACTGAAGAGTGCTAAGGATCTGAAGGAAGCAAGTTATCAGCCTGGTGTGGAAGAGGAAATGGGAAATTAATAATTATGAGACTGTTTGATTTTCAGTTTAAAAACACAAGGGGATGATACTAAGGAGAATTCACAGCTTACAGCAATCAAGAGTTTTAGCTTTAGCCTGCATCAGAGCTAGAAAAGATGTCTGTGTATCAAGTATCAAGTCCAATCCAATAAAATGGACTTTGTACCCGTATTGTCACCCACTCTTTTTCTAATACAGAGTCTTGAAGTCCATCATTGTCCAGGCAACTCATTAACTATATATTCTGTATGTTAAAAAAATCACCAATAAAGCTGATTTTTTTTAATGTTATAAAATGTTCCCTTTTATTCTTTTTTTTTTTGTTGATGTATGTGTGGTTTCTGGTACCTCTGGAGGGGACACATTACAAACTGCAGTTTTCAGCACCTAGAACTGCCTTCATTGTGTGCCATTTAGGACACAGCATGTGTCCTCAATCCCATGCAAATTGACCATAATCGTCTGTAATTTGTAAAGTAAAAATTCCAGAAAATCACCTACCATATTTCCGAATCAGCAGCTCTTTGGGTGGTAATATTTCTTTAAGATGGTCTTTGCAGCTTTTTTGGATCATTTTCTGGTAAAAAAAAAAAAAAGTGTTGGTCATTCTAAACAAAGGTTTTAACAGCACTCTGGACATGCTAGACATGAGATGGAAAGAGACTATTCAACCCTACAGTTGGGAGCAAAATTATTCAACCCCCCTGGTGTGTTGGGGTTTCAGGCAAAACATATTACTTTTAAGCTGTTTTAAGTCATGAGATCTGAAGAGATGTTAGGAGACTTAGGTTGCAATAAATTAACAGTATTCATATGCTTCCAGGTTTGTGTGATCAGGGAATTGTAATGCTCTGACCTAGCCAAATATAACTAGGGTGTGTGGGGGGTTGAATAATTTTGCTCCCAACTGTATGTCATTGGTCAATATGCTATACATAGTGAAAAGTAAAAAGCCAAGTTAAACATAAATGATTCAGTTATTAACAATTTCTTTTACTGTCACTAATGGCGTCAAACATACTTGTGTCATTGTAACAGACTTATAAAATCAAACCTCACCTGTCCCTTAAATTGTCTCTTGATACCAGATAAAAGGGGTCAGTTTCCTGCACTGTTACGTGTTGCGTAAATATCACCAAACGCTGCTTTTTCTGAAGGAAAATGTTCTCCATTAGGGGGCAATATGTCGAAAATGCATCAGGATTTTTTATGGCAGGATCAGAACCTGGAGTTTATCAGGACTGTTTTTAAGACTATTTTGACCTAAAAAAAAAAGAAAAAAAAATCTTCTTGTGTCCTCTTTTTGAACTCTCAACATTTTCAAGTCATGATGGATACATTCATTAAAAGACGTCAGCTGTAAGAGTTCTTGAGTCTTAAGAGTGTACAGAGCTTTAGCTTTATACAAGTAACCTACAGCCAAATTGTAATTTGGTGAGACGTTACTAAATGTACTGTTTGGGCACTTGACAGAAAATGGAAACGTAGACATAATTTACAACATAATTAATTTCAGTGCCATGGAAGATGAAAGCTTTGAGCCGTATAAAAATGGACCTCAGGCCTTGATCAGCCCTCGAGCCTGACATTTAACTTGTCTGACCAAGATAACAAATATCATACTTTTCAGTCACACTATGCATTCAGGCTACAGATGCCAACTACTGTTAGTTGGTTTAACTACCATCAAAGTGAGTCCTGGTTTGACATGAAGTAGTAAGAAGGTCAAATGCCTCATCACTACCCTATGAGACCCTTAGATCTGCTTTTTAGCTTTGAGTCTCCTGATTTTATGTCACAAATGTGCAGAAAAATTGAGGCACAATAAGATGACTGCCATAACAAATGACTAATTAAATGATGTGCACACCAGAAGCTTTTCTTTCTGACCTGTGGAACCACTCAAATCTCACTACGCTCTCTGTAACCACACTGAGAAACACATGAAAGCGTTGATTAATTTTACAATAGATGAAGGTGACGTGAGGACACAAGAAGTATAGGTTTGTGCAGCGTCTCGGTGGATCCTATCGAACAAAGTGTCTTTGGGGACCAATGAACGAAATGTGTTCAGAAAACTGATGAAACTGAGCTTTGAAAGGATATGTCACATAAAACATTTTTTCCCAGCTGTAAAATTTAAAGCAGTCAACCTTTAATTAACCATTTTTGGTTAGAACACAGTAAGATTTAGTATTGATGTAGTACTGAGGAGTTTTTCCTCTTTTTCTCAGATCATTTGGACATCTGTGAACACAGGAATCTCAAAACATGCTATGATTTGATCTGATCTGGATTTTACATGCATATTCAAATTTGTACATAAACAGATTAAAGCAAAACAGCCGTGTGACAAACGCCAAAGAGGTATTATTCCTGCTCATTTGATCAGCTCCCTGACTTAGAGATGGATTCCTACTGTTTATTCAGTAGAGTAGTTCCTGTTAATTTGCTGCTTCATGCAACAATGTAATATCCACAACGTCTTAAGCCTGGCTCACACTACAGGATTCTTGGGCTGATATGACCCCGATTGTCGGCCCAGATTATCTTCTAGTGTGAGCGAATGACGGATCAATCCTAAACCCCACGGTCAACTCACTGACTCGTCAGAGCCAACCCGATAATTTTCAAACATGTTTGATATTTATTGGAATGACTACACCACTCATTTTGACAATAGCCAATCAGAGAGGGCCGCCTATGAGGGGACCGCAAATGATTGAAAGTTGTCAGAGATGAAATGTATGAAATGTCGGAAGGAGTGAGTAATTTCGGACACAACCTGCATTATTCTCAAACCTTGTAGTGTGTGCATGTTTAAGATTAGAGAGGAGATAATCTGTGAAGATTGTCTTTATGTGTGTGATGCAACCAGAATCTTTTAAGATTTTTAAAATTCTGTAGTCTGAGCCAGGCTTTACTCCTACTGAGTGCAAGGAGGAGGAGACAAGCCTATGAAAGCATTTTTTGTACCACTACTTGGAGAAGAGCCATATGGCCCTCGGTAGGCATGTCGAGAACATAAGCTGTATAATAAATTGACATAGTCTCTGTGACATTGCCCAAATGTTTCTGATGATGAGTTCTGACGGCCATCATTGAAACCAACCATATTAGAAATGCTTACTTAAACTAACCTTGTTCAAGTTTAAATGAGGTAAAGAGGCCAACGTTAAGCCTCTGAGCAGACAGTTACTGGAAGCTCATCAGTTATTTATTTTTTTATTTTTATTTTTGTTTTTTTTACCAGGCTGTAAACATGTATTTTTGGTTTAAAAACACACAATTTTTGAATAGGTGTGGTTCGCGCTGATTCTGCATCCAACCTCAAGCGGACACCCAAAGAACTGCAGCATTTAGCACTTCCACATACAGCAGGCTTTATATTTTTAGTTCCAGACCCAATCAGAAGCACTATTAACAACAAACAGTTTATACTGTGAGTAGGGTATAAAAAGTTGTTAAATATATGGTTGAAAACAAGAGTCCATATCATGTCAGTGACTCAATTCCCCACAGGGTGTCACAGTAGGAAGCTCACCAAGGGGACAGGTCCAGTAGTGTGTGACCTCATGAGAAAATTAAGAATTGCAGTTGGAACATAAAAACAAAGGAAAAATGCAATGCATCAGTTTTCATCTGATTCAGAGCAAAGCGAACAAATTGGAAGTATCAAAGCTGCCAAAGTTTAGAATGTATAATTTTTCTCCTAGTTTTAATTAAATAATTTTTTAAAGGTGCTAGTTTAAACGCAGCATAGGAGTTGTAATGGTTCATTTTCCAATTATGCAAATCTTATTAATGCCGCGGTTGAGAAACTGGTGTCTTACAAACAACAGCTGACTTGGTCTATTAAATAATATCACCCCTTTTGCTTTATTCTGAAGTTATCAGCACTGTGTGTCAATTCGCTACAGTTTCTTTCGAAACATGTTAATGAAGTCATTAGTATTTGTTTTCAAAAGGAGCAAGAATATGAGATTTAAAACAGAAAACTTGTGTCATCAAATGAGAAACAGAAGAAATAGCTTGACACCAACACTTCAGGCATGGAAATGATCCTGAACTGGAGGCAAGAAGAATGTTAATGAGGAAAAGACTCATTCTCGGATGATACAAAAGATCGCAATTAGGTATCCAAGTGTTATTTATGCAGCTCAAAAATACGTAGCTTCCTCTACCAGCTCACTGCCTGCAATTCTCTGGATTCTCTCTCTGGCGGCCTCAGGTCAAAGAAATAACTGATAAAATGTCATGATGAGAAGAGAAAAATGTCATTCTTGTTGGTATTGCAACGTGACTTGAAGTCAGATTCTTGTTTGTGATGCATATATCCCCCCTGTCACACACAGACACACAGACACACGCACGCACGCACGCAAGCACGCAAGCACGCAAGCACGCACGCACGCACGCACGCACACTCTCAGACCTATCTCAATATTAGAGAGAAACATGGCCGTGCATCTACACACAGACACTGTGGAAAACATCAAAGTAGATACACTCATGCAGGCGCACATGTGCACACATGTGCACACATACAGCGGGCAGATTAATATGAGATAAAATGTCCAGTTTTTGTCAGCTAAGTCAACAGTGTTGACAGGGAAAGGGCAAAGACACATAACACACAACACAGCTAGTTGGTGTTGTGACAGAGTACATGTTATTAAGGGGAATTCATTAGGCTGTAGTTGTCACCTCACAACATGACACAGGCAGGTGAGTCAGAGAGAAAGAGAGAAAGAGAGATGTTGAAGGTGAAGATGGTGTCTGGAGATTGGAGCCAGCTGGAGGTAGGATCATACGAAACATGGGCTGAGCAAAGAGTTGGAACACACTAATGTTTCTGTCTAGAACATGCAGGGTATGCAGTGCTTGATATATCCTTCATAGTCTTAAAGTCAATGATGAGATCCCCTGAAACAGATAAGTGCCCTGAACAATTCCTCAGTTGCCACCTTAAGGCTGACATTTATAATTTTTGGGAAGACTTCTGTCAGATGTACTGTTACCAGATTTGATGCCAGCATTCATTTCATCCTTACGGCTCAGATACACTACATGTATCCAGCTCCACTCTGTCACGATACCATCAATTCAACATTCAAGTCAATGTGTTGACTTAAACTGGATCTGTTTTATGCATGCCTGATGGGCAGGTCATAGTTGATACGCAACCATCTTATTTTTGTTATTTATATCCGAGCCACACTGAAATACTATGAAATTCATAATTTCAACCCTAGAGAGTCATTGGAGGATGTAAGACTTTTTTATTGAGATATTTTTAGACATTTTTTTTAACATCTTTCCTTTCTTAGTGTCTGGTACTGCTAGAGCCAGGCTCAAATAGACACAACTGCAAGTTTTAGCACTACTGCATAGACTTCATTTCTCACGACCAAAAGTTGCTGCTTAGTTCAAAGGATGTTGGAAAACTTGACTCTTTTGAGGATACATATATCACTGGTCTAGTTATAAGAACTTTTCTGATATGGGAGTGTTGGAATACTTAATTTAACATTCAGGTCAAAGCTTGCCGTGCAAAAGTAACTTCAATTTCTTTTGTTTTTGTTCCTGGCTGTTAACTTTTTTTGCAGTAAAGGGATGTATGTGGTTGGCAACACTACCAGAGCCAGCCTCAAGTGGACACTCAAGAAAATGCAGATTTTACCATTTCTGAATCGGATTCATTTCTTGTGGATAGTGGTTTCCATTTGGTCCATTCTGTTGGTAGATTTTTCATGGGTGCAACCTACATAACAACAACAACAACAACAGCAACAGCAACAACAACAACAACAACAACAACAACAACAACAACAACAACAACAACAACAACTTGCTGTATACTGTTAAATATGGACGTGTTAGTGACAACAATGATGAGCAGGTAAGAAACCAACCAGAGTTTAGAATTTGAGGGTGCCCAACTTGATTGCTAGTGGGCCTGTGCCACCCCTAGTCAACCCTGTGGACATAACCCTTACAGTTCATACAACAAATAAAACTATGAAGAAAAAAAATCAAAACATGTTGATTAATTAAAATTGTAATTATAAGTCATTCATTAGTCATTTTTGCAGTTAGTTAGCTGTATAACAGCAGCTCACATGTCTGCTGGCTTAAACTCACCTTCTTTTCTCTATGACCCCAAATATAACAAGAGGATATCTTAATTGTCAAAGCTGTGATATCAACACCCCCCCAAGTGTTGAGCAGTATTACAGTTGACACCTTTCTCATCTTCTTCCAGTGATTCAGCTGACTTGTTTGACACATTTCCATAAATGTAGATATTTTCCTCTCATTCACTCCCTTCCCTCTCTCATTAAATGAGTGTGAATGTCTCTGTCTCTCTCTCTCTCCCATGCACACACACACACACACCTATAAATCTGCACAGAGGACCCTGAGCATTTAGATTAAAAGATAGAATAAATGCTGCCATTTGCACCCACCTGCAGCCTCCAGCATCACTTTTCAAGGATTTAGTTAGAGATGCAGGGACTTCAACAATTAATACGCTCTATTTTGTGTGGAAAAAGTTTGGTTTTCTGTCAGGCAGCTGGGATCCAAAAGTTGTTGACACTGGGGAAACATTTGCCCTTCAAAAACCACAAGCTTCTTTGATGACAGCGTGCTCTGAAATGTGCATTTTTGGCAACCCAAATGGTAGCTATTAAAGCTGTTTTCAAGGATTTGCTTCTGAGCAATACGTCTGTCACTGCCTTACTGACACTGATGCACTTTACATTGAGTGTCATTTGTGGGTTTTTTTTCTTCAGTAAACCACTGTTTGTTCAGAGGCAGACTAAGGGGAAAAACAAGTCATTTGCATACCCTCAACCTCCAAAATACACACAACTTCCACGACAAATAGTAGAGAAGAAATAGTCACATATAATGAGGACTCTCTCATGACTGGAATTCTAGCAGACAACTCTCAAGAATCTACCAGAAAGATATTTTTTTTAATGAAAAATGTAGGTTTCATCTTCAAGACATGGCATCCAAACATCTCCAGAAACGTAGGAGGCTGATTTCTTCTCCTGTTAAATGTTATGCATTTACAGTGAACACAACAAAATGATGCTCATGAAAATAACAACTGATGACAGGCATATGCTTAAATCCATGGAGACACTCCTCTGCAATATGCTGCATTATATGCAAATTGTTTGCAGTGACTGTGTGTGTTAAATCCCCCTCTATGAAAGCCATTATTTCCTCCATGTGCATCCAAGAACTAGATTTTGTCTCAACGATTAATAAAAATGATGCAAATACCACCCACTCACTTTGGAGCACTGACTCTGCAGCAGTGAAGGGACTGATGTTATTGAACACCAGTGAGCCTGCAGTGTTGATGCCAAACTCATTGGCTTAATGCATAGATTAGAAATCCTCCAAGGCAAGGCGTCTTCTGCAACTCACAGCATGCAATTAGCGAAGAATAACAATGCCATGTGGCGTGTAATTAGCAACGGGGATCAACCTCTTCCCCACTTATTACAGCGCCCTGACCTCAACAAGTATTAAGAAAAGGCAGCACTTCTCCAGGAGAAGCTGTGTAGTATTTAACAGCTGTCTGACCTCGAGAGGCCCTTACCAGTGGAACTGCTAATAAAGTCAACTTATAGAAGAAAACACTGCCATTTTCCCAGCAAAGAATATGTTTATATGGAGAGGCATTTGTCTAATGAAGCAGTTTTAATTGTCCCTCCTTTATTGTTTACTCTACAGTTAAATCCACTTTGGCTAATCCTGAAAAACCTTGGCCGTATTTCCCCGGACAGAATATAGCTGTTGCTTTCGCTCGGTTTCAAATTAACCTCTCATGCCACAGTCCTTGCATTTAAAGCTTTTAGTCACACATCTTTCACAGGGATGGAGTGTGGACTGTTTTTTACAGTAAAATTATGTTTGTACCTTACAGAACACTTACAGTCCGCAAGAGGCGGAAGGAGGAGGGATTAGAAAAACAATCCCACACAATTCAGACAAAGCAACCACTGGCTTTTGAATTCTCATATGGTATCAAATGCAGACTTCATAGTCAGATGAAGACATGAGGATGATGATTTCTGGCAGCAGTCTCAAAGCAAACTCACCTTTTTGCTTTACATCTATGCTAACAAATACTGATCCATCACCACCAAGTATACCGTTGCACATAAAAGATTACAATATGATTGATTAGTTCAATATTTACTGAGTCATTTTAAATTGTGAAAGTTTCCTGTACTCTTGTCTCATTTCATGTTAATGAAAATGTTTCAAGTACATTTATATCCTAGTTTTTGCAGTTTGGACATCTTCGGCAAAGGGACAACAACTGTTATAGTCCTGATATCAGACCACAAAAATCAATAAGAATTTTTTTGTGTCATATTATCATGTGACTCCCTGTGATTTACTGGCAACCAGTCCAGGGTGTACCCCGCCTCTCAGCCTAAGACAGCTTGGCTGGGATAGGCTCCAGCCACCAGCCACCATGAACAGCATAATTATCATATGACACATTATTACAAACAGGTCAGGTTGTGTTTTAGCCTTTATCCCATGCTCTATCATTCTCCTGTTTAGCTTTACTTTGCTCTTCAATCCTTTTTCTTTTAGCCAGCCAACCTCCAGTGTCCACCCCTACTACAAATTAAATACAAGAAATTGTTTTCAAGCAGAAAAAAAAATACAGATCTCTCTTTTCACTGCTAAACTTTGCTGGCTGGCGTGGTGTTGTCATTCTACGCAAGAGCAGAATACCTACATTTTAGTGGCTAAACTGGGTTATTAAATGTCTCTCATTTTACTCATGTTTGTGCATATATACTTTAAATAGTAGTACCTGAGTGCACTGTGACCTACAAGTAGTTCAGAGAGTGTGTAATGAAGAAGCACACGACTGATACCTCTTTTGTTGCTTTCATAAATCAATCATGGTCAATACAATAACTCACACACACAAAACCCCATTTTATGGACAGCCTTTTACAAGTCCAATCACAATCTTGATGGTGTAACTCGGAAAACAAGGGGGTGGTACAAAGAATACAAAGACATTTGTTAAAACTCACATAAAGTACTAAGAAGGTGCAGCACAAACATTAAATGAACAAACAGAGAAAATGTATTTGCAGATAAGTGATTAACAGGAACAGAACAAGTAAGAGTGTATCAAGGTCATATACACACTTGCCCACACACACACACACACACACACACACACACACACACACACACACACACACACACACACACACACACACACACACACACACACACACACTGAAATATAAGGCATCTTACTTAAACACAGGGAACACACTTCGCTCCCTAATTGGCCAAAAAAGTGAAGAAAAAGTTGGCAAAGTTCCCCCAGAGGCTTCCTTAATGCTAAAAAACTAGTTCACTCAGTCACAAATTAACAATGGCAGAGCAGAGCTAGAAACATGAGCAGTCACACAGAATCATAGTTTGAATATGGAAATTCTTTCACATGTTGAGGTCTACTAAACTAGTCAGGTCTATATTTCCTGGGAGCATTAAAGAATATTTAGTGAAGCAGAAGGCAGGGAAAATGATGGGCTAAAAGATGCTTGTCTGTACAATAAACAAACATGAATGAGCATGCAATGCATACTAATAAAAGATTAATAAAACAAAGTACATAAATTCTCTTCCATTTTTAATGCATTCTCTAAGGTAAAGAAGAGCTTCAGTTCAAACTTTCTGCTGCATTGGCATCAACAGCTCCATCTTGTCTCTGGAAAATCCACAAATTATCTTATTAAATTAGGATGCATGTATGTTACGATTCCTGGTAAAATTTAAAAAGTCAGAGAACACAAACATATTGATCTCATTTCAAACTCTTTTCATATAAATGAAGACACAATAACATGCATGTAGCATTATATAAAATAACAAGTATCATCACACAGTTGCTGCATTTGTGGCTGAACATCCATGATGAAAATCTCCTGTTCCACCACATCCCAAAGGAGCTTTATATTGGATTGAGATTTGATGACTGACGAGGCCATTGGAGTACAATGAACTCAATATAGTCTTCAAGAAACCAGTTTGAGATGATTTGAGCTTTGTGACATGGAGCGTTATGTGCTCATTAAGGGATGGACATGATCAGCAACAATACTCAGTTAGGCTGTGGACTTTGTTCAACTTGTACTAAGAGGCCCAAAGTACGCCAAGAAAATATCCCTCACACAATTACATCAGCAGCAGCCTAATCTGTTGATACAAAGCACATTTAAGCCCTGCTTTTATGTTGTTTACTCCAAATTCTGAGCATGCCATCTGAATGTGGCAGTAGAAATCCAGACTAATCAGGCCAGTTAACATTTTTCTATCTTCTATTGTCCAGTTTTGGTGAGCCTGTGTGAATTGTAGCCTCAGTTTCTTGTTCTTAGCTGACAGGAGTGTCACCTGGTGTGGTTTTCTGTAGCCCGTCTACTTCAAGGTTGGATGTGTTGTGTTCTGTGACAAGTCGCTATGGCACCACCTGTTGGCCTGCAAACCCCACACAGGAAGTGCACTCGATTTAAAGGAAATGGGAAGTGTGCACTCTATAAAAGGAACAGGAAGTTGGAGGATCTTCCTTTGTCATCATCAGTGCATACATGTGCCAGCTCATGAAGAAGCTCAGCAATGAACTGACTTGTGTCGCTTAAGACGGCAACGGCTGCAAGTCCTTTACTATGTATGATTGCAAGGTAGATAGCCTGAGATTGTCAGAATGTTGACAGAATGTATATTTTTACTTTCTTGTTGTACTATGTAGTTTTGTTTGCTTGGTGTTTTGCTTAGCATGTAGCGTGGTTAGCCCATAGCTAGCTGGCTTTTTCATTGTAGCATGTGGCCTAGCTTGACATTTAGCATCAAACATTCACCTTAGCATGTAGCTTTGTTCAGCCTAGCATTTAGCTTAGCATGTAGCATTATCATGCATGCAGCTTGGTTTCATCCATAACTTAACTCAGCATTGAACTAACCCCTGAGCTTAGCACTTAGCACATTTAATTTAGCATGAAGCATTACTGTGCAGCTTGGTTTTGTCAATAGCTTAACTTGGCATCAAACTTTCCACTTAGCATTTAGCTTATCATAATTAGCTTAGCATTAACTTTATATTCGTATTCCAAGTAAATTTGTTATGAGAAATTATTTATAGCACCTTGCTAAACAGTGTATTTTTCTTTGTTATAGTTTTCACCCTGAATTTAACCTTTGATGAATAAACAAAGATAAACTGAGACCTGACTCAATCATCATTTGAATTGGAGACTGTCAAACTGCGTATCATCACACATGTAGAGAGGACAGTACAGAAATGTGTTCATGAATGGTCTTCTTCAGATCTTCGTTGAATGGTTATACGAGTTACTGTTGTCTTTCTTTCATCTCCAACCAGTCTGTCCATTCTCCCCTGACCTCTGGAATTAACAAGGCATTTTTGTCCTGGAGAACTGCTGCTCACTGAATATTTTCTGTTTGGGACTATTCCCTGTAAACCTTAGAGATGGTTGGATGGGAAAATCCCAGTAGAACAGCAGTTTGTGAAATTCTCAGACCAACAACCATGCCAGGTTCAACATCTCTTAAATCACCTTTCTTCTAGTGATGTGTCATTCATGAACTATTTGTTTTAAACGAACGAATAATCTTGGTGAACAAACTGAACTGAATCACTAACTGGAAAGAGTCATTCATTTTTCAACTTCAGTTGTCCTCTACTCTCTTCTGTCTCTCCCTCTAGACTGTCAGTCACCCAAGCCCTCCCTCTCTCTCCCTTTCACGTTGGTTACATGTACGGACCAAAACAACAGGAGTCGGGAGGCTTGTGTCGCTCACATCTCCCTCTCCAAAATCGAGGAAGTAGCAGATAATTTATTTAACATTTAGGTGTCACAAAAATGTTTTATATAGCTGCTGTCAGTTTACAAACAACTTGTATATAATAACGATATAATACCGTATATACTATATAATTATAAAACTTAATTTCACTCAGCTGACTGTTTTTACATACACCAACAACAGTCTTGATTCGATTGTTTTTCAGTAAGTATAGTGTGTGTGACTATGGCTTGTGACTCACAGTCTTGCACGTTCACTTTCAGTCAGTCAGTTGTTCACTACACGGACTGAACAGGAACTCTGCCTGCAAGTCTCTCCCATCCTAAATGCAGCAGGTCGCAATTATGTGACTGGATGATTAGATATTTGCATGAATAATCAATTGGCCTGTGAGTGTGTGTTCAAAATCCATCCATCCGGCCATCTAAATTTAATGGGTTGAAATTTGATGGTTTTTTTTCTTCTATTATTAATGGGTAATATTTGAATAGAACACAGATCCCAAATACATTTGTCTTACAGAAGCTTCAAGTCTGAAATTACTGAACATCCATGATTTCTCTCTTGTAATTTTGGCACCTATATCATGTTCTAGTCTGTTTTCCTTCACTCTGTAATCCTTATCTTGTTGTTTGACGTACTTCTTGTTTTCACACCTTGCAGCTTGGCCTTTGAGAGAAGACAACTTGTCTCTTAGACATGATTTGACAAAACCCTGGTTAAGGGAAAGAGTGCAATCCAAAAGGAGAGAAGTCCAAAAAAATTCTACTGTTCAAAAGGTCACAGTGTCCAAATTTTTCTCAAAAATGTACTAATTCACATCAATGCAAACTCATGCACAGCCACAACACTGAGCATGTGTCGGCTAATCCCTAAAGGAATGGTCTCTGGGTGGATGGATTAAGCCTCCCTTATAGAAAAACATGACTTTTTTATTATTGAGAAGATGAGTGTAGTGCAGAACAGGGCTCAGTTCGTGTCCGTCATACTGGCTTCTTAATTGAAAAACTGGGCACCCCCTGATCACCCCACACACTGGCAGCAGTTCACACGTGCACCCACACACACACACACACACACACACACACTGATGTCCTATAGACACAGCAGATCAAACAGACACACATGGCTGTATCAGTCATAATTAAACTGCCTCCCTGACAGGGCCTCTGAGATTAAAATGTCTGAGGGACGAATTTCACCCTCACCTTCAGCAAAGGGCAGATTTCAGACACTGGAGCCGGAGACAAAACTCTGCTGTCAGATCCTTCCGGTTGCAGCCGGCCGGAGGATTAGATGGCTAATGTTAATGGGTTAGAGGAATCCTGCAGAGCCACCAGCAGCAGACATCCGCCCAGTTCTGTCCTGAGAAACCTGATAACCATACTAAGATGCATGAGAGGGCCGCTTTTGATGATTATTTGACTGCGGGCCAGGCCGGAGCTGCAGGACTCACACTTGCATACAAGTATTGGCACAGACTGTGGATGAGATTATCACAGTTTGAGTAGATGCACCTGAGGTGAACGGGGTGGAGTATATGATTACAAAGATGTTTTTGCTGCCTAAACATAGAAAACATATCTCAATGGGAGGCGGTGTTTCTGTTTCAACATCCCTGTTACCCGAGGCTCACTATTTGTGTCATTTGGTGTCATAAACTGCACTGGAGGTTATGGATATCTGTCCATCTGGATTTCAAATGACCCCAAATGAAGCTTCATGCTCGAGTCCTCATGCACCTATTTGAGGCATTAATCCTTGACACTCTTGGTACCTCATTTTCTTGCTTTTCAAAAAGTAACTGGCAGATCAGGCTGGCACAGAGTGTGAGGAATGGGCAGTATCCCCAGACAGTTCACTCCACTGGCCTTGTCAAACCAAGACTGAATATAATGAGAAATTGAAATAAAGAAAGTGCTACAACAAGTACTGCTGCCCATCTGAGAATTTATGTTACACAGCTAAAGCTTTGTGGAGATGAGAACATTTTATGTACTAAAGTGATTTTTAAAACTTGCGAGATAATTGGCACCAAAGTAACAGCTGTTTTGGAAACTTTTTTGACACAATGCAGCAAAAAAAATGAATCAGCAAAGTTACAAAGTCTCAATGTATCGAGCTTTGGCATCAAATTCCACACTGGATCAAGTGGCAAGTATGTTTGTTTCTGTGCTTGTTGTTGGTTTGTGGGTGCCTGGGGCTTGGTGTCCTCTGACCCACTTCAAGGGAGGATGAGGGCTAGGTCTGCAGTGGGTGGCTGTCTGGGCCAGTCATGGCCTCCCGGGTGCCAGGCCAGGGCCCGGCCACGAGGCCCCGAGTGCTGCCCCCTGAACACGATTGAGGGCCTGGTGTCCAGCAGGGCCTGCGGGCCTCTACCCCTGGCCCCCTGGGACCCTTACCCCGCAGTGCTAGGGGTCTGCCTTCCACTTCCCTTTGCCTCCTCTCCCTGCTTCCTCCTGAGTTGGCCCATTGCTGTCTCTGTGGTGGACTGTCTTAGTTCTATGCTCTGCTATGGCGACTAGCTGCCCGGCGCTGGGGGTCCTCTCGGTGTGTGTCTGGTCCCTGGAGACAGCAGGGTTACACCTGCACGATCACTCCTAGACATGATCACTCAACACAAAACACAACTCAGCCCGAATAATCTGCACTCACCCATTCATAGACACAAACACAAGTAGGTATGTGTGTGTGTCTCTGGGTATGCATATGTATGTGTATATATATATAAGTGTATATATAAGTGTGTGTGTGTATATATATATATATATATATATATATATATATATATATATATATATATATATATATATATATATATATATAAGTGTATATATAAGTGTGTGTGTGTGTATATATATATATATATATATATATATATATATATATATATATATATATATATATATATATATATATATATATATATATATATATATAATCAGTGTTGTTGCTGTGCTCATTGTTGCTTATGATCCTTCCAGTTCATTTCTTCACAGGTTCTCCTAGTGGTTGTGGTGTCAAAGACCTCAGGTTACTGTTTCTTTTCAGACTCAGCAGCTGGTTGTCTGGTTCTCCTGTCTGTATTCATTTGCTCAGTTGTTGTGGTTGTTCTCTACTGTTGTTTTGTTATTTCTCTTTCCTTTTCTATTTCCTTCTCTCTGTGTACTCTTCCCTTCTGTTGTCTGCCATCGCCCAGGTCCGGTCTGGCAGTCATCTTTAAACTTGGCATTATGCGGAAAAAAGAAATTATAAAGCACCAATAGAGAGTATCATTTAAAACTCAAGGGGAGCCTTTTACACAAATGGCCACTCTTGGCAAAGTAAATCTGTTCTTCAAAACTACGGCAGCCAGACCACAATTCTGTTGTTGTGATGCTGGACAGAACAAGTTAAAAAATAAAAATAAAAAATCTACACTGTTTTGGAGAGGTGCTATTTGGCCTTTTGTCACGTTTTGGGGGCTTTGGTTTGTGGTACTGTTTAGTTAAACTGTTCTATAACAAATAATCTAAATTTTAGAAATTCAACCAGAATCGAGGCAGAAGTTTCTCAGTCAATTTAGACTTGACTTGGAAGCCAGAGACTCACCAATTTCCAATTGTAGCAGGAGAGGTGCTAGTGACCTTCCTGAGCAGTGTTGATGTGCCCTCATGCAAGGCACCAATCAATCAATCTTTATTTGTATAAACCCAAATCACATTATTCCCTTTAACTGGACACTGTGCACTTCACTTGTTTTGTTTTAATTATGTTTTACTATGTTTTTATTCTCTTTAAGGTAACTTTGGGTGTTAGTATTAGTAGTAGTAGTAGTATTAGTAGTAGTAGTAGTAGTGGTAGTAATTAGTTAAATAATAAACATGAACAAGAGGCTGTGCGTGTGCTCACTTAGCTTTAGCTTACTGCTAGATTGACCATTTTGGTGTATCACTGGCAACACAAGTATTTAAGAAGTGAACTCTATTAGTTTTAACTGGTGTAAAACAAGTACCTGTAGTAAAGTACAAAAGTCTTAACTAAATCATTTTAGCGCATTGCAATTTTAAGAAAATGAAGTCATTTAAGCTAACTAAATAATAACTACATTGTCACTTCTATCAGTTTAATTACATTAATATACTTTTTGAATTTATATACCCAAATAGTTTAAGAAAATTGCTTTTCTGAATGGTTTGACTTAAAAAAAAACAAAAAAAAAAAAAACTACTAGGTTTTACAGTTATATACTGTAGGTTAGACTTTGTGCAAAGAATGCTAACTTCAGCTTTAGTCTCAGCTAGTTAGGTGCATCACTGGAAACTCAGTATTTAAGAAGTTGATTCTGCAAGTTAAAACTAGTTACTGAGTGGCAAAGGAATATATAGTTTGTGAACCAGATGCATTACAGGTTGTATCTGAACTATAGCATCCTTATTTAACTGTCAAGAATAGTGTTACCTTGAAGCTGCAAAGCTACAATTTAATTAATTAATATTATCATTTCTGGATGTCTCTGTCTTGTGTGGTGTGAAGCACAAGGACTTAATGTCACAGTAACTAATAACTCTGTGTGCAATGAGAAAGATATGACGATAAGAGGACATATTAGCATTGGACATTTTCAAAGCACAGCCCCCCAAACCTTGATAATTTTTTTTTTTTTTTCCCTCTGATTTACCGTGAGCTACAATAGTTTGCGATTTAAAATGTCATTTCACACTAAGCTGTAAATGCTTGCCATTGTCTTTATTGCTGTGGCATGTTTACCCAGTGCTAAACACATCAGAGCTAGATGTAACCTTGGCTGATGAGATGCTGAAGTTCTTTTAATTGCCTTATTGCCATATGACTCATATAGACAGAGAGAGAAGCTGCTGTTAAATACCATTTCCCACCTGGATCACATACTGTGATATGTTGTCCTTGTGTATTCAATAAAATGACTTAGAAAAGCCAGCCTACAGCCAGGTGGTGGGAAATAAAATCACCCATCTGTGAAATAAGTAAGACGATCAATGGAAGTAAAAACAGCTTTTAAATGTAAAGATGAGATGTACAATTGTCTTAAAGCAGTAAATCCTCAGAGCAGATTAATATGTAAATTCCAATTACTCTTGTTGCAAGTGTGTAACCTTCCAGCTGATGTGTACATCTCATTTAATACATTAAACTGACTCAATCAAGCCATATATTGCATATTAGCACATTGGAGACATAACATTTTGTCAATAGCACTAAACAACTGACATTTAAATTTCATTAAGCATGAATGCCAGAATCTGGAACATTCTTTGGTATTTCCACAGAGAGAAATTAGGACAGGCTTGATTTAATCAGACAGTACAGACAAACATCACCTGTATATGGAGAATTTAAAGAAATTTAAGTGCAACATGCTTCGGTATCCCAGGCTCATTTATCTTGATTGCTAATTGGATTAAGTCTCTTTCAGGAAGTCACTGGGAACTGTTCTCTTGTCATATTTTAGCACACCATTAAAAAAGTCAAAATTAAGTGGCCGAGACAGTGAGATTTTGCCATCCCTCATTTGTCCCCCAGCCTTACTAAGAAAGACTGACACTTTCTCATTTCAACAGATGGTGTCAAACTTTCTGTGCTGAAATTCAACCAGAACAATCGCCCTATCACGGACTCCTCGGCTGTGACTGCGAACACCAATAAAACCCAAACGAAAAGACACAGAGCAAACTCTGTGCTCACTGAAACTTTTCTGCAATAAAAGACAACTTTTAAAGAAATCAATACAAAGTACTTGTACTTGATTAGGACCTCGGCTTCTTCTTCTTCTACAAGATCACGTAGACGAGAGCCGGTTTAGCGCTCGGTGTAGAAGGTCAGTGGCATAATTCGTAGAATCATCCCCTGTTCTGTGGGAGATGGCACCACTTGCAGAGGAGAATATCCATTCAAATAAAAGCCCACAGGGACAGAGAAGCTTCAGTAACAGCCAGAGATGTAGAGAAAGAAAAGAGGAGATGGAGAATGAGATAGCATGGAAGCCCATGTGTATAAACGTGTGGCTTTCAGGCTGTGCTAGCTCAATCAGCCGGGCAATGCATGCGATCGGGGATTATCAAAGTGCATGACAACAAATATTACATGGAAACTTCATCAATGATGTCTAACAGGGATAAGCAAGTGAGTGAAGGAGTGAGGGAGTGACTTTCTCCCTGCTGTCTGTCTGACTCCGCTTGGGATGCTGCAGGGTTTGCATTGTGAGAAGTGTCTGTCAAACTTTCAGAAACCCCATTTAAATCACTCCAAAGTTGGACCTGAACGAGAAAAGGCTTTATTACACCGAGTCGAAGGGAAAGTTGCTGCCCTCCAGCTAAATGAGAATGGAAATCTCAAAGAGGAGTCAGAGCGGAGTCGTTCACATCCAAACCCCTGAGTGACAAGTGCCAGAACTTTCAGATGGAGGAAATTAATTAGTGCGTCTCCATCAACATCCGACTCTTTTCCTTTCCTGCTGCCACGTCGAGCCACATCAGGACGTGTTTGTGATTTTAGATGGTGTAATGGATGTTATTGAACAAGACGAACAACGTCACAACCACTTACAAACAAAAGTTATTTTTTGCTTTCATTTTTGAAAACAAACACAAGTTGTTACAAGAAATGAAAGAAAGTAAAACATTATCTTGATGCAAAATCAGTGAAAGTATTTCATTACATCAAAGCAGAGAGTCTATGTAAAGAGGGGGTATTATGTTATTTGTTACAGTGCGCTAGTCATAGATATAAATGATGTACAGCTAAAAAAATGTACGATTCTCACACTGGTGTTATAGAAAATTTCAGCCTCCATCTGAAAACCTTTTTTGTCTTTATTTTAAAGCTGTTATCTCTTTAAGGCTCCCACTTCAAACTCCCTTCCCTCTAATAGGCCAGACCTCTGAAAGCCTGTTAAGGGCAGAGCTATAAGTATACCTTGATGTTCGAGGTCAGTCCCTTCAATGTGTCATAAACCATTTAGAAGACCCTTATTTAGTGACCTCATTATTTTAGCAAGTCTCATGGAGAACTTGGGCTATTTTCAGGCTGGACCATTCTGAGCAGGTTACAGACGGATTCAGGAATTTTAGCAACATATGAATATGAAGTGTTTTGAAAATTTGCACACATTTTGTATGGACATCGGGTATTATTACTTTACATCCCAAGAAAGTCAAAATTGGACATGTTTAGCAAAAGAATAGTTCAGTGTAGGGTTAGTGTTAATATTTCAAGAGTGTACTTTTTCATACTGGTCATTATTTACAGGTTACAATGCATTTAACATGTTCAGCCTGCCTGAGATAAAATTGGGCTGAATGTGGCCCCTTCGCTAAAATGAGTTTCGCACCCCTGCTGTAAAAGTATAATTACAATATCATTTCGCAAATTACAATCTTCTCAGTTAGCTCACTTGAACGGGGCACAGGGTTTTTTAAGAGGTTTAAATGTTTTTCCTACAGCACCCCATATCTGTGACCATAGTTAAGTTTCAGTTTCTCTTCTCTACGTGTGATCTGCTCACTCATGTGCACCCCCCCCCCCTTTCACAGTGTGAGCTTAAATGAGCCTCACAGGATAAACAGCCTCACTCTTAAAAACATTAAGAGGGTTATGACACTAGTTTGTGACTCAAATCCCCCCAAAAAACTGTCTACAACGGAGAGCGAAGAAGATGAGAGTGATTTTTTATTTCTCTAAATCATGTTATCGGGTGCTAAACACACAGAGATGCAGAGCCCCCATCTGTGCGCAGAGCCACCAGGGTTCATGTATGAATTTAGAGATCTTTTCCTATGAAAAAAATCCAATAGCACTGCACCCCATTTATTTGATATATAAGTGAACTATAAGTCACAGGACCAGTTAAACTATGAAAAAAAAGTGCCACTTATAGTCCCGATAATGGTATACATATTCAGGGTTATTCAGCTACATGGGCTAAATATCATTTAACAAAAAGAAAAAAAAAGTTCAACTGCTTTCCTGTTTCTAGTCTCAAGGTTTGTTATTATTATACATCTTCTGAAGTATTCCAAATAGAGAAAACCTTGAGGGAATTCTTTCCCAGCAGAAACGTGTGTAAAAACATTTATTTTTGAGGTATGCTTTTTATTTTTCTATTTGAGTCTAAAACCAAGACAAACAATGCTGAAATAATCATTCATAAACCATTACATGCAAAGAGAAGAGATGGGAAAAAGGAGCAAACAAACAAATGTAATACAGCATGTATCTCTAAAAAGGTGTGAACTACAAGACTGAAGCATGGCACTGGAAGAAATCAGAGTTTATGGAACTTGTTCCTATTGTGGGCCCAATCTATGTGACATCATGGCTGCAGATACTGATGTGTTGTGCTGCATAATGGTATTTCTGTATGCAGTATACATTCATAAGAGTCTTTTCTATAAGTTTGTAGCTAAAAGCATTCAGCACAGCACATCATTTTGTACATGGTTGTGTTACTGTCATAATTTATTACCTGTAAAATTCTCTATTTTCCCTCAGGAAACAAAATGCAATAACTACATATATACAAAAGAGCTGCTAAAAACAGCGTTGATGAAAGAGGGAGTATTGTTCTTTTTTATTGTCCCTCTGGTACCGCTGTAGTAGCTTTACATGATTTACAGCTCCAAAAGATCCCTTTTTCCCCCACTTATAAAACCCTTAGTTCAGACTGCCTGAAACACTTTTGTAAGCTACTGTCTCTCTTTAAGGCTCACTGCGTCAAAACCCCCTTCCCTCTGATTGGCCAGCTCGTTGGTGGCCTGTCAGGAGAACAGCCATGGACAGACCTTGATGTTTCAGGCTCCCTGTGTCCCTGTGTGTGTCATGAACCACTGGAATTCCTTATGTAATGACCCCATCATCTTAGCAAGCCCTTTTGAGATCTCACTGAAATCTTATGGTATTTTTTTTTTTTTAAACAGGCCTTTTTAAACACTTTACAGGCAGATTTTGGGATTTCTACAACAATAACCAATTACCGTATTTTTCTTTGTGGAATGTACATTGTTTATATTATTTTTGCACATATTTTAATTTTTAAATGACACTTATGGCTATATTTTGTACTTTCCTATATTTTAACACCTTTTTGAATGGAAGTAGCTGTAAACTAGAAAAGCAATTTCCTCTTAGGGATCAATAAAGTAATCCTGTTTCTTATTCTGATGGACATGTAGAGGTTTGAAAAAAAGCTGTACATGTTTAGTATAAACATCCAGCATTTGTACTTTATATCCATGTTTAGAATATGGGACAGCAGAGTACCCCCTCTTTAAGTTCTTTTCTGGAGTCTTTGAGGAATTATTTTTTTCAGCAGTTTGAGCTGCTCCACTTGCTCTGCTGTTGGATCTGACCTTACAGGCTGGCCTTTGTTCTCCACACACATCACTGAGCCTTGGCTGCCCACTGCCTCATCACTGGTTCACTGGTTTTTCTTCCTTGGACCACTTTTGAAAACCAGAAAAAACCCACAAAAGTTGCAATCTTAAAAAAAAAAAAAAAAAAACACTCTAACTCATTTTTCTCACCATTACAGTTTGATCTTTTTTGATGGCTCCCACATCCTGAAGCTATTTGTTTTTCTTACTACAAACAATTTTAAAAAAATAATCCACTTTGCTTTTCAGTGGTCATAAGTGGCCGTTTCAATATCTCCAGATAACTTCAACCTTTACCTTTCTTCATCATGCCACCTTCTTGCCCACATCACCGTAATCCACATCACCATTTCGTCTCTAAACACAGGACACATGTATGTTGAATCATCTGTATTAGTCAGAATCTGTACCTCTCTGTTTGTTGATGCTGAGTGATGCTCCATGTGACTCCAGTCTCACTCTGCCAGAGGATAAAACCCTCAGGTTACTCTGTTCTTAATCACTTCATGCAAATCATGCCATTAATGTTTCTTCTTTTTTTTCTGCGTCAGATGACATCAAAGGCTCAGTCATTTTAGGTTAAGTGTAACCAGCACAGGAGGGGGTACAAGCAGGAGATGAGCTGCAGTAGTGTTTCGTGTCTTATCATCATTTATCAAACACTGTAATCATGCATATTCATTCGTTCAGATGACGTTCTTGCATTGTAAATGCTCAGTGACGTGGAAAAAATGGAAAAGGAATGTCAGGGCGAGTTAGTGTATAAGGATTATATTTATATTTATAGTCATGCATTAAAAAGTTAAAGAACAACTTTTATATGGTGTGGATTTTGCTGTACGCTTCCTGCTCTTATGACTACTACATGTTTTCCTGCTCAAGCTATTTCAGTTGCATTACACTTTCCATGCACTAACAGTTTTATTTTGTCTGCTCATCTTTCCTTTGATACCTGCAAACAGAGCCTGGAGAGAGCTAAAAGTAGAACAGCACACGCTTTGCTTCCATGTCAAACACGGTGACATGGCTGCTTCAGGAAAGTCAAATGAATTTGGGCATTTATTTTACAACACATCTATTTTAGGATCAGAAATGGATCCTCCATGCAGCTGGTCTGATATGCACACGCGATCCCACACAGCAAAACTTGAACAGCAGTAAATTATTGATAGGATCAGATCTCTGGTTTGTGTTTCAGTGTGGATGTGCTTCTGGCTTGATGCCGTACATTAATATCCAGAAGGATTATCCTTGATGGATGATTACAAAAACCTGTCATAACTGAAATATGCAGTAGAAATGTGTGTGTGGAGAGACTGTCCTCTACTATTTCTTTATATAAGGGGGGTATTTTATTCATCCGGGTTGTCTCATCCAAGGTAATTCCTTTTTAATGCCACAAGTGATTACTATTCATACTTTCATCATTGGATAAAATGGGGAAATATACTTCTTCAAGTCGTCAACATGCCATGTGGCTCTAACCAGCTGTGTCTGCCTCCCACTGAGGCCCCAGCTGTGCAGACTGTACACTCAACCACCTCTCCCCCCTTGTAGACCTTTGCCATGTGACCTGGACTCCAAACCAGCCAACCATGTTCAGGTCATACATGCTAACTCTGACTTCATAACTGTACAGTGAAGTCACCACCAGCTGAGCTCTTCCACGGGAAGAAAGAAGTAGTTTGGTTTCCCCCGAGAGTTGTGGATTTTCTGTATAAATTAGTTATTATGGTAATAAAGAAAATTTCAGATAAGCTTTTGAAATATCCTCAATTTTCAAGTTTTGTCCCTAACTCACATGATCGGTTCTTAGTGGAGTTGCCAGGGCCGCCTTTATATAAAAGCGGGGGTATCATGCTTGTTTTTAGGCTTAATCCTTTTTTCCCCCCTCACACTCAGAGAACCCTTAGTTCAGACTCTGTGTGAAACACTTTGCTCTGATTGGCCAGTCCTCTGTAGGCCTGTAATTGCAGACCTTGGTGAATGAGACCCACTCCTTACAACATGTCGTAAACCAGTTAAGGCCCATTTATGCTCAAAGCTGAATATGGATCCAGATACAGATGGAGCCTTCTGTCCATGCTCTTCATTTGTCAGTATTTCTGCTCATTTCCATAAAGCCTACTGATACGGGCCAAATGGAACAGTGGGGGCAGTTTTGCTGTTACTTCCCGGTACATAGTTCTAGAGAGACATGAAAAAGAAATAACAATGGTGGAACTTTTTAAAGAAAAACTTTGTGAGTTGGTAAGGAACTTCTGCCTCCATTTTTTTCTTTCTTTTTTTTTGTCTTTTATACAAGAGGTACATTAGCAATACTTCCTCCACAGTTTTTGAGTTTGTTATTGTCATAAACTTTGACTCTGGGCTGCACCCCCTTGGCTGTTTTGGTTAAGGGCAATGTCAATTTAAAGGACACATGGAAGTATACGAGCAGTTATAGTAATGTCGTTTGAAATGGACGTATACATTTTTTTACATAATGGGAGCATAAATGGGCCTTGAGGAGATCCTCATGTGATGACATCACCATTTCAGCAAGTCTTGTGAAGATCTCATGCTATTTTAGAGCTGAACATTTTGGGCACCTTACAGACAGAGTTAGGATTTTTGTACATCATATGAATATATTGTGGTTTGAAACGTTTAGGATAAACATCCAGCATTATGACTTTATATCCATGTTTAAAATACAAGAATGTATAATACCCCCTCTTTAAACTACAGATGGTGAGGCTCCAGAACTGCCAGACTTTGAGTGTTTAGAAGCACTTACACAGTTACAACCAGAGAGAGAGAGACGAGTAAGAGGAGGGCTCCTTCTCTGTTCCAGCATGTTTCAAGACAAATGGAGCCACAGAACAATTTCTCAAACTGCTCGGCGAGCCACTCACTACAATGGTGGTCTGTTACATGCTGTCAGCAAACTGATGGAGCATGCTCACATGAATGACATAGTAACAAGCAACAGAGTGACCCTTGACAACTAATGACCTCTGAACAGTGACACGTTAAATACCTATGTGACTACCGAATGGCAGATCTTCGATTGAACTCCAGGATAACACTGCTAAAGTGTGAACATTATCGGGAAAAGAAAATGAATTAGTCATTTTGATTGGTAGTTTTCCTGGTTGTTAAAACACAACCCTTCTTCATTTTCACCTTTCATCATATCATTCTGTGAAGTAGCTTTGCACATTTTGGCAATCAAGATTCCTTAATCATCCAACATTGTCATGCATGAGAACCATTATTTCAGCATTATTTATAGCATCTGCATGAAATACTTCACGGTGGCTTTAACTGGTGTATAGAGTTAGACACAGCTTATGTATTTAACTTTCCATGCAGATTTGTAGTCTTGAAATGAACTTAAACTGTGTCTGAGGCTACTCGTAAGCTCCCCAAAGCTATGAGCAGTTAGTCATTGCTAGATTATCTTGGTAGTTACTTACCATGTGTGGTTCTGAGCCTTCATTAAGACTCTTTATAGATGGTACTACCCTAGGTTATAGAGCAATTTTCATATAATACATGATCAATTATCAAATTATGCATATATAATGGATTCATTAAGAAATGTATGGGACTCTACTTCCACTTAAAGTAATTTACAAATGATGTAACACCTCTGTCTAAGATTTTACAGAAATTAGATCATGTTCACATCTTTTTAAGTGGCGCACTTAAAGAATAACAAGAATGAAACACTGAGAATGTGAGCTTTGCAGACAGCCAGAACAACAAAAGAATTTGTCTCCAGCAATTATCGCTTTCTTTCAGATGTCGTTTTAGATTTGAGCTTCACATTGCACTTGAAGCCATACTTCAGTTTGTGACAGAAGAGCTGATGCAGGGGTTGTGCACTACAGCACAAAGGAGAAAAGGGGAGACAAGGAGGAGGAGGTGGGGTTTGGACGGCGGAGGTCGTCGTGACAAACTCAGTCAGTTCATGCCCACTCTGCACATGTGCTCAGTTCCTGGGGGAGGCGAGGCACAGAGGCCAACTCCCTCACTCCCCTGGCCTGCTTTAACCCTCAGGCCAAAGTGTGACACAAGCAGCCTCAGATGGGAGAGCATGTCAAGTGTGCAACGGAATACCCCAGGTGCCAACGAGGATGTAAGTGCCCTCAAGCATAACTGGTAAGTCTTTGAGGTGCATGCGAGGGAGCCTGCTCTATTGATGAGGCGCCTCCAACCGTGTTGCTATTTAAAGCAACCTCCACAACCTAAACCGTAACCCATGCAGGCATACTATCATATGATATCAGAGACCTTTAAACACAACGCTGATTCCATGTGACGTGATCTCTGCTTGAGTTGGACTTGGAGCAGAAGCCTTTGAATTACGCTGGGAAGCGCTGGCAGCTGCATTTTGCATCAAAAACACTCAGAGATTACGAAAACAGATCTTTACAACTGGAGTCAATCCTTTCAGTGAATCATTTGCAAACAAGAATTGATGAAAATGTAAACTTTATGAAACTGCTGCCCATGTGGCAGTGGTTGGACTCCAAAACAACATGAACAACACAAACAGTGACTCTACATCAGATTACTGTACAACAATGGAAACACAAGTCTATGAAATCACAAAACACAACCCTAGGTGGTTTCTGTCAGTAATCTTTACTTAAATTCTGTATCTGGAGGCTTGTGAAATGCCATTCCATGTTAAGGATGTTCTGGTTTTATTTATGTCATAAAGTAGAACAGGAGGAGGTCAAGCCAGGCTGTGTCCCTACTCAGTAAGGTCGTATGTATCCAGGTATTGAATTATAGTGAATTTATCCTTCCTCTTTTTTGCTCCTCACACAAAATCAGCAATCTAATAATGACTCAGCTTGTTGTTTAAATGTACAGTATATACTGTACCTGCATCTACATCCATAGTAGCTCAAATAAAGTTGATTCTTTGACTTATCCCCCATCTCAAACTACTCTCTTGTTTCTGTAGTTTCAGGATGGACTGTTTTAAATGAGAGAAAAAAGAGAGAAATAAGTCTTAGCTTGAGGTTCTTTTACTGTGAACAGCTTGTTCCAGCAGAAACCCAGAAAAGTTAGCCATTTCTCCAGAAGCTATAGTGTTTTTGAAGAAGAGCCAATGAGAGTGCATTCTGGTAAATAATGACCTCAACATAATTGTTAAGAATGAGCATTTTGAAGAATTTATCAACAAATTCGACTTAAACCCCTAGCCCTCTGGAGGCCTGTTGGATCAAAGATATGGGCCTACCTTGGTGTGTAAGGTCCAACCCTCCTAAGTGTCATGAAGCAGTTTGAAGATCCTTATGTGATGACATTATCATTTCAGCAAGTCTTGTGAAGATCTGTTTGGTTCACAGACAGATTCAGGGATTTCTTCAACATTAATAGATAAATGAAAATGTGCACAAATTTAGTATGAACACCCAGCATCCCTGTTTAAAATGTGGGAAAGCACGATTCCACTTGCCAGGACACATCAAATCTTGAACTGACGAGCTGACAAGAACCCAAACTAGAAAAGTTAAACAAGGTGTGCACTGTCCCATCTCTCCACTCCACCAGACAAATGAGATTCCTCCTCTTTCTTTCAAAATGCATGCATATGGGATGGCTTTGCATGATAACAAACAGGGTCATATATTTCCAGGTGAGGTTTGTGAGGAGTGACAGTGCAGATAGGTTTTTCATATTTCATTAAAAGGAAGAATACATCCTGCCGTCCTCTTATGTTCCCATGAAAAGATACAAGACTGATTCACATTTTCTGTATCCAACTCTTAGCGATATCTAAGATTAATTGTTCCCTGATTTATTACTTTTTTTGTGACACAGCCCTCTTATATCACCAGACTTGTAAATTACACTGACTCACTAAAGAAGAAAAATCTCCCAAAGTCTGAAAGCATGCTATCTCCAACCATAAATCATATCATTACAGCTGTCTGGAAACACAGTCTCCAGGCAGCAGATTTGCCAAATATTACAACTGCAGCACTAAGAGGATTAGGATATAAACATTATTGTTATTCATTTAAACAATATCATGCGCTGCTATACAAATTCATAAATGTTATTTGTGGTAAACAAAGCGCATTAACTCATGGAGAGAAATCAGGCACACACAAGACCAGATAATACAGAACTCAATTTGATCAAGGATTGCAATTTAGTGCTTAATGTTGTTCTTGGAAATCTTTTTTTTTTTTTTTTTTACGTAATCCTACATGAAGACAGTGCTGAAATTGTTTTTGCACAGCTTTTTTCAGCTTTTTAAGATCTTTTTTTAATATATTATTGGGAAAGTGGTGCTGAAAATCAACAATGAGCATCAACAAACTGTACTTTTCTCATGCAACTTCTCCAGTTTCTTATTGGGAACATTCAGTCGGCTGATATAAAAAGTCAAACTAATAGGATGAAGAAGTTGAAATTATGAGTTACTACGACAAAAATATGAGCTGACACTTGAAATTATGAGATAATAAATCAAAACTAAGAGGTATTAAACTGAAATTCATGACAATAAATGGTGAAATTATGAGCTAAAAAAATGAAATTACGAGACACTGAGTCAAAATCTTTGGGTTAAAATGTGAACTTATGGCATCCTTAAAAGAAATTATGAGATAAAGTGTTTTTTGTTTTTTTTTTTTTTTTTTTTTTTTAATGAGGTGATTAAAAAATTTACACATTAAGATACTTTGATGTAATTATTGAATTAGAAGTCCAAATTATGTGACACTTAGACAAAAATATGGGATTAACAGTTGAAATAATGCAATACTAAAGTTGACTTTATCAGATATAATACGAAATGAATTTAAAGTTATTAGATAAGGAGTCAAAATTATATGTGATAGATTAGTATTCTCATAATTTGTCCTACTATCTCATTTCATTAGAAAAGAACAGTTTAAAATAAAAGTGGAAGAATAAAAAAGAAAGAAACACTGAAACATGCATTTGCAGTTTTTTAAATATGGCTGATTAAATAAAAAAAGTGCAACTGGTGGACGATTCAGAAAACACACACATAGACACACACACACACACACACACACACACACACACACACACGGTTCTTGTACCTCTGGGAAGCAGTTCCTTTTTGGTAGGGCCATTTTTGGTGATAGATTTATTATCCCAGAATTACTTTTAGACACTAGCCTCTGGGCAAATAGCACGTAGCTCCAAAGGAAGTTCCTTTGGTTGAAAAGCACCGAGAGTCTTTCAGTCAACATACACACATTGGTAAACTAGCATGTGATCAGGCTGTGTCAGATCATACATGGAAATGTTTCAGTTTATATACTGATATATGAGAAGTATGAGAGACTCTGAATGTAAAGCATCTTTACCTGTAATTATTTCATTCAGCTGTGTGCTTTTCACACCTGCTTGAGAAGTGGATAATTAGTGTTTAGATTTTAGTGAAATTAGGAAGCAATAAAAACATCTCTAATATGATGTGCAGGTGTTACCTCAAGATGTGTATACATACCAATTATTGCAGTTTCTCTATGATCAGTGCTCAATTCCTTTGTATCCACATTCCCACCTGAGAGCTACAGATATGTAAACCTGCAGACTCTATGTAGTCGTTCCTGATAGATACTGGCCTGTGACAAAGAGCTCTATGTCCCTGTAAAGACACTCAGCTTTGGAGACCTTCCAGATATTCAGTCTGAGGTGAATCTGTGCTATTTGTGATGTGTCCTCTGGGCCACATGTTCAGAAGGTGAACTCTGACATGCATGGGAATATTTTGCAGCTTCTGTATTTGTGATTCTTTCGTGACGAGGATTAACACCTCCCTCTGAGGCCCTGAGGTTGTCTAATAGAGAAAGTTGCCCCGTCCCATGCTGCTGCTTTGTGAGTCAATGAGTCTGAATTTCATTTCCGGCGATGTCATTAGGGGGCATTGAATCTGTGAGTGTGTTGATTAAAATCCAATTCAGTTTCACAAAAATCTGGGACAAAGCCTGTCTGGGCAATCCTGATGGAGAGATAAATACATTATTCAAATAAAAAAGGTGTTGTTTTCAACGTTGTTGTCATGAACTGGGATGGAGGAATTCAGGAAAAAGTTGTTCTTAACCTAAAAGAATACTTTTCAAAACAGTCCATCAGCATCACAGGACACTTCCTCGATCTCAAAGACGCATTTTGTGCCTTCCTTCAAGGAAACTCTTTGCTCCACTTCCAACTGAACTCACTGATCTAAAATTAGCTTCGGTTGCAGATAGAATCGCCTTCAGTTCAAACTCCTCCTTGTGCGTATTTCTGCTTCAAATACACACCTAACCTGCTGTGACATTGCCTTAAACAAAGCGTGCTTCTCTGCTTTAGAAGATGTTACACTCGCACATTAATTGCTAGAGCGAAACCTTTCGGATGAGGTTTTATTTAAAAGCAGTATCACCCTCTCAGCCAAAGATTGTACTCTATCTGAACTGCTGAGAAATGAGAAATTCATGCTTTCTATTCATGCATTTTCAGAAGCACGTCCTCGATCCATGGATTGGTGGGATTGTTTGTGTTCCATCAGACAATGAGAAGCTGTGTTGTGACAGCAGACAAATCTAATTTCACTTCCTGAAGAATGATTGTTATCGAAACAAGATTTGAGTGTTCAAAAACTGAACTTATTTAATGTCTAAGCAAAATGCAGGAAGACAAATGTGTTTTCTCTTGGTATTGAAAACTATGCATTTCCATCTTAATCAATATTTTACAAATGTTTTGGGGAAATTTTTGCATACTTCCTGACTATTTTTCCCTTTGTGTCCCCAGTAAGATCCACCGTCATCACTGAATCCAATGACTGTACAGTCACTCTCTGTTCAGCCCCCTCATGTCCAATCACATGCATGCACATGCAGATGCCTGATGGGCGCTTTGCAGGTGGTCCAGGTGAAAGTAAGAGTACTTCTCTTCTGTTAACAGAGGCTGAAGTGTGATTTCTCATGTTAAATTTGAACCTTGTCATGCAGCTGCTGAAAAATGTACATCCCCTATTCCAATGAAGTTGTCAGTTGCACGAACCGGTCAACAACAACAGTAACAATGGTGGACTATTGCCATTGATTCACAAAAGTGAATCTGTTGCTCCACCTCTGCACTTAGATAAGACGCATTCAGTATACAGGATATGCCAGATGCTCAGCCCACCTCTTCTTCGGCAGCTGGCTACCAAAAGACTTTAGTTATATTGCCACCTACAGGCCTGACGTGCATACTACAGCATTTTCAGTCCCTCAGCATTTCTGTGTAAACACAATTTTTTTTTCTGTGTTTTTTGCATTTTTGGGTGCAAGAATGTGAGTCGTTTTCGCGTAAACAGGGTGATAACCCCTCTGCAGCAGAAATGCAAGACTTTGTTTTTGTTGGGTGACAGAGCTCAGTACATCAATTCAGCAAAAAGAAAACCAAGTAAGCCAGGAAGAAAGACACCAGATCAACATTAAAAAAAATCTGGGTCATTTTCAGTATAAGAAACTTAATGTTGACATCAGTTGGTATTTCATTCAGTCAAAGCAGAGTCAGGCCAGGAGGAAATGGAAATTGATGCTTGAAATTCTTGATTCCATTACTTCTGTTCTTTGTTGAGTGGGGTACAGATTTGATGGAAGTTTGGCATGGGTTGGGGAAATAAAAGCTAACTTAGTCAGTAATAGAATTAATAGATTTTATAGGCTTTATAGATAAGAAGGTGAGACTTCAGTATAGACACTGGTATTTTATTTCAGTATATTCTGTGGGAAATTTATTTTATTCCAGACACACTACAGTCAGTGACATTACCTTTTAGCAAACCTCAGTGAACCGAAAGTACAGAATACAAATGAACCTTTATATGGATGATCACTGAGGAAAAGGTTCACATTTCTAAGGTTGACCTTTTATGAATTGAATAACATTTTTAATTACAACACTTCAGCAAAATGGATCTTAAGTACCTCTTAACGTTCGTTTCATTTCAAGACTTTTTGATAACAAGGTACACTGGAGTGATTTGTCAGCTGGAGAGAGGAGTCTTAAATTGAGTTTGAGTGACCTAAAAGAAAATCTAGAGGAACCTGTGTCCTCTTAATAAAACCCTTTCTTTCATGTCATGACCCATAAATGCTTGGAAAGTTTCCCTGGTTTGCACAATTTGGCAAGAGGATCCGGCTGATCGTGTGTGACAGACTCCCTGGCTGTGCGCCGGCTCACGGCTACAGATTTCTCGAAATGTTTTACTTCACCCCAATACCACCAAAAGCCTGAAGCAAGTCCTGGGTAAGTCTCCGTGCAAGGTATGCATGGTTGTTTTGTTCGCCTTCCTGCCCTACGAAACCAGTGGAGTTTCACAGGACTCTGAGTCACCTGCACATTACATCGCAGATCACAGGAGAAAATCAATACTTCACACATCAGACATTAAGAGGCCCGATGCCAGGCTTTTAGAGGGGTTCCTGTGCCTCTTGATGTATTTGCAATTCAACCAGAGGATAACTAGGGACTTGATAAAGGAAAACAATCCATAACTGGAGCTGTATCAGTCAGAATTTTGTGTTTTTTCCTCCATCTGATTTATTGATGCTCTCCAGCAGAAATGATTCTGGCCTTAGTTTAAAGCTCCTGTGAGGAGGAAGCTTTGGTTTATGTAGATTTAGTCACCTTCTGTTGTCAAAGAGTACTTGTTATCACACCGCTGACTTGTTCTGCACATGGATTAGCAGTGTTTTTTTTTTAACAAAGCTGTCTCATTGAAGCAAAAGTCTCATATTTGCTGAATATAACTGGAAGACCGATTGTGGCGATTATAACATGAATTAACAGCATTAATTAATTCTTAGTGGTGAAATTAATCAATGAATTAATATCAAATCATAGCGTCACTGACCCCCAAATACTTTGCTCCTTTTAAACAAACGTTCTTTCTGTCATATAAATGATATTACAAAGATATATGCTAATACCATGAAGGGTATTATACCAGAAGCATGAAGTACAAAAGCAGAAAAACAGCATGTGTAATGTAAATAAAGTTACTTCATGATGGAGATGAAGAGATAATACAGACTTTCTTTCTTACAAGTAATAATAAGGAGTGACTTTACAACCTCTTTTTGAAGTTTTGTCAAGTTTTATGTAAAAGGGTTTAAGGTTGCTCATGTTTAGCGCAAATGCATTATTTAAATATTGAATATGTTGCCTGGGGCACTATGTTATAAAAAAATGTGTTAAATATTGAGGTTAAATGACACATTTCATGTTATTTTGTTTAATAAGAGGAGCTTTGAATGCTATTTTAAGCTAACCGCAATTAGTGGAAGAACTTGCTTGCCACTTGGTTCAAAAAACAGTTAAATTACCTGATATGTATAAACGTCATTTATTTAATATAATCTTATAAGGTTATAAATTCATATTTTCAAGGATGGAATTCGAGACACTTATTTTTGAAGGGCTAAAGTAATCTTTTAAATGTACAAAAATATTAATATTAATTTTATCATACTGACAGTAGCATTAAGTTTAATGTGAAGGTTTTCAAAATACCTGTGTTAACACAGAAACAGTAAAAAGTCTCGGCATCTTACTAATTTTCTTGGCTCATCCGGGACAGATATCTGTTATAGTTTCTATACTTTGTGTTTCACTTTAAACAGTTTTGGGCATTAAATCCCATTCAAACACAACTTTGCCTTTTCTTTGGTGTATATGATGCCATAAAGAGTTTAGCTGGCTGTGAATGTCAGTATCGGGCAGGAGTCACACTGGGTGTAGCAGTACATTTAGTGACTCAAGCGTCAATTGGTATCAGACTTTTTTTTCACAAAACAAAACAACTTCCTTTGGTCTGAGCTGCTACCGTCATTAAATTGTGATTCCTATTAAGCAGCAGCTTCAGATCTCAAAAATGTAATATATTGTACATTCCTATGCAAATTTGTAGAGTTATTTGGTCAGACTAAAGCATCTTTGAAAGCAGACTTACTTCATGTTTCAACAGATTTCATGAAACAGTAAGAGTCCAGTTAGCATGTCTGCATTGCACTTCCAGTCCTGCAAGTTGAGTAATACTTCAATCATGATTAAATCTTGTCCAGTTGTATTAAATTAAGACCTCAGACTTCAGGGAAAAATAATTAGCTGGAAGTGGATGTCCTAATAAAAAAGAGGAAGTCCTAATGGCTCCGTCTGCACATTGCATAAGAACGTCCTGAACATTTTTAAGTATTGCAGGAGATTGAATCAGGTCAGATGAGGGTCAGTGTGATTGACAGTTCCAGTCACAGAGGTTCTACTTAATTCTGTTTGAGCTGCAGAGATATGGACTGACAGGAAACCACAGAGTGTAACCCAGAATGTATGAGACCTGGTCCTGGTTGATTAGTTCTTACAGACCTGTGCTGTGCGATGCTGAAATGGAGCTTTTTGTATGTCTTGAATCTTGGATTTCAGCTCCTTTGAAATTCAACACTTTCTATTTGTAATTCCTTTCAAAGTGTTACTTGCTGACTCTAAATATGTACATGTCCCCCGAGGCTTATTGTTGGCTTTTCAGCTTGACTTTCATGAATGGGGGAGACATTTTCACGCCCTCAGCTTGTTCCCTTGAGGATCAGCAGTGCGGGTCACTTTGATCTCCTATCCTACGTCTTTCAAGTTTCCCACCTTGTGTAAAAAATGTGCCTTATATGAAAAAAAAGCTCAGGCGTTATAAAGGAGAAATGAAAAACCACATGCATTTGTGCTTGGACAGCAAAATTGGGGCTAATCCCCTGAACCTCACTGATAGCAAGGCTAGCAGTGCATCATTACTCTTTCATGTGTCGGGCAAGTGGCCGGGTCGTCATCACTGGCAGAGTAAGTGTCAAAGTGGATGTTTATATCAATAATTAAAACTGAGGGCTCAGAGAGTCATAACAGCTGGGGTTCAGGTTGTCACTGGACTTAAATATTCCTAACAGTTTGCCCCTGAGCCATCCATTACCATCACGTTGGACAAAGTGGGAGTCAGTTGATGTTCTGCAGCTTGTTCTCACAAAACCTGAGGGGATGAAAAAAAAGTTCTTTCTGCCTCTTCAAGAGAGTTTTTGAAAATTCATGAAGCAGGTGTAAATTATGTCTTATATTTAGAATGTTAATTGGGAGACTGAGGGTGGAGGAGAGGGTGGACTGGTTCTTAACTTTTTTTTTTTTTTTTTTTTTTTTTTTGAAAAGGTGTGTTAAGGTTATCCTGTAGGTTGGATAATGATATATAGAGTCAAAGCCCCAGCAGTTAAATTTGCCCTGTACAATACAGCTCTAGAAGAGGTGGAGATGTCTAAACTCAAAAAGAAAATACCGTTTAGAAAAAAATAATAATAAAAAAATAATAGATATCCCTAAAAAATGTTTAGGCCAGAAAATGATTAATTTGAAAAAAATAGGATTAAGTGCTGAAGCTTAATGTGATTAATTAGTTACATTTTTTTTTTTTTTTTTTTTTTTTTACATTTAAAACAGATTTGAGTTCATATTAGCCCTTTACTAGGCAAGGAACTATATTTGGTAACTTCTGCACACACTACAAAATGAAAAATTATGAAAAAGGTCACAAAAGTTTAAAAAAAAAAATCTTTGAAATTCAAAGTATTTTAACAAGTGCCCTACTAACGATGCCCAATATAAAGCAAATCTAGCTGGTGTCATGATTGAAGAGTGAAATGAATGCAATAAAATATACTATATGATTTTGACTTTTAGTTTTATGATCAAATAAATGCTGCACTGCTAGATCTGAAATAATGTCTTAGCGAAAGAAGATAGCTTCACTGTTTCATCCACAGATATTTAAAATTTACATGTTCAAACATAGAGCTCCAGTGGCTTTTGTGTCATTAGCTGCGCCCGAATGCAAGGGCAGACTGGCTATTGGGAGGTTCAGGAGGTTTCTGGAATGGCTAGTCTGTTCCAAGGCAGTTGATGAACCTTTGGAAAGAATCCAAATCTTGTATCAGTTAACTATTAAGAGTTCTTTTGTTTTGTTTATTTGAAAGCTACTTTATTACTGAGATTTTTAGTTGCTACTTCAATTGCCTTGTTTTTTTGTCCCTATTTTCTCCTTAACCCTAGAACACTAACGTTAAAATAGTAACACCATCATTAACGCTGGGTATATTTTACCCGAGATAATATCCCGGATAAAAAACAGTTTTCATCAATTTATGTAAACGTACAGCACTGTATGCCAAATTGTAGTACTCTTCATTCATTTCAAAATGTACAATATCACATGAAATAAAAAAAAAGGTAACATGGGGGACAATGACACACACTGAAAATCACATGACAAGAATTGTGTGGGTGAAAATCACCCGACGTTAGGGTTCTAGGGTTAAGCCAGTTGCTTCCTGTGATTTTCTGTTCTTTTACTCACATATAGAGTCTTTTTGATAACTTTTGAGTCGTGTGCCTGGGTCCTTGAATTGGTTCTTGTCATACACTTGAGTAATCATACAACAACATGCATCCTTGAGTTGCTCTTGAATTCTATATAAGTCATTGCATACAGAGTCAAATGCACAGTGAGACGAACAAGAGGAGCATATTGTGTCACTGCAACACATGGGGCCAGCCCACAGGGATGTTATCTGTGGTTAAACATGTTTACTACCAGAGCATCACTGGCTTGACTCATCAGACCAGATGGAACCAGTGTTGATGTTGAAAGTTGCACCGCACATTTCCAACAAACCCACCTGGACATTTATGGTGTGTTCCAAATGTACCCAGAAGTCGCAATTTCTGATTTCCCAGTGGGAAATTAAAAAAAAAAAAAAAAAAAAAAAAAAAAAAAAATGCCCCCGAGGTCTGAATTTCCTACAGGGAACTCAGGGGGAATCTCACCACCCCTGAGTTAACAATCAAAGATGGCTGCCAGCAATGTAAACTGTAAGTGAGCTACGGTAATATTCTGTTTATTGTAACACTTCTGATTGTTTATTGTCACACTAAGTCAGCTATATGAGAAGTGTTATTTATGTTCTTCATGTGGTATGTGCGAACTACAACACAGGGTGTGCTAATAACATCTAAAAACAATAGCCTGGTAGATTGGCACCAGACATACTGTTTTTCATGTTTTTTCAGTGACTGCTTGTAGAGAGAAGGGATAAAAGTAGTGTATGGTGAAACTGTGGATGACTGTGGATATTTTTTTTAGATTAGATTAGATTAAATTAGACTAGACTGGATTAGATTAGATAAGATAGTACTTTATGCAATCAATAGTTTAGAAAAACAGTTTAATTGCTGAAAGAAAAATAGACTAACTTCTCCGCCTTTGTGTCTCCTCTTCATCCACCATGTTTGTAGGCTACAAAAGGACTCCATATTTGCCCAGAAATTGCTTATATTGAGACAGGGAAAGTGCTAGAACTGCTATCATGGACGCTGCCATCTTGTTTTACGACTTGCGCAACTGGAATGTTGCCAACTCGGAGAGGACATCATTCCCACTTCCCTTTTCCTAGTTCTGATGTAACTGGAACACACCATTAGAGGACAGTGGCCTCTTAAAGGAAATACTTGGTTGAAATGGAGAGCACTCAGATGTGTAAGTGTTGAACAATTTTAGTATACAAAAATGAAGTGAGAGTGGACACCAAAGAAGATTGGTTGACTTTTTATTGTGTGAAAAGTCTGCAGCAAAGCACCTATGAAGACAGAAAGGTCCTCTGTTGAATCCCCTGTATCACAGTCCTCCCTCCAGGCGAGACAGTTATCTCTAAACATCCTCAATCAACCTCACAAGTGTGTGAAAGCGTTGAAATCTAAAAGTCCTCTTTACAGGATTTCTCCAGCGATTGTGATATAAATGTCAGGAAAATTTACTGTATACTCCAGCGTCAGGTGAATGGGAGTCAGGAGGGCATTTCTGTGCTATTTCTTTTTGTTGCACTTGCCAGAAAGGACAAAAGCACATTTATTAAAGGCCACAGGACAGTAATATGTCTGAGAATTACAGACACCAGCTTTGGCCTGATGGGGAGGAAAAAGACGCTAACAGAGGTTTATTGTCAAGGTTACAGAAGGCTATATCAGATGGACTGAAGCCAGAAACAAACCCAACATGGAGAGTGAGACTAATAAAATGTTTCTTCATAACTAAAACTTGCTTAAATTATTATCGTACAAATTTAACCACAAAAATAATGTTATTGATCTTTTTATGATTGTTGATACTTTTTTTTTAATTATAATTGCTGCCAAACTGTTGTTAGGCAGACATACTGACAAATGTTGCATTCTTAAGCAGATTATTTCAAGAGTGACAAAACTTGTTTCCTTTCTCAAGACCATGAGCTGATCAAATATACCTTATTTGTTTTAGTAGTGATAAAATACTAGCTTAGTCTGCATCTTATGAAACAACCAGGCCTGGAAGGCAATTTTAACGAGGTACAGGAAATGAGACAACAGAATTTGACATAACGGAACAAAACACCTGACATGTTCATTTAAAAATGAAACCACCTTACCTCACTTCCAGCTGTACTTATACCAAAGGCCAGACCAGCTGATTGATGTTTGGGGTTCTAGTCAGGTTCTGTTCTCCAGAGCCAATCTCAGGCCAGGCATACACTCTGCATATCAAAGCCAATTCCAACCGGATTTTTTAAATCACACAATTGATTTTTAAATCAGCCAGTCATCATTTGCCATGTGGTGGACAGGAGAGCATGAAGGCCGGCCATTGCCTGATCAGCTGCTCCTGACCAGTCCAATGAATTTCTGGCATATCAGAAATTTCAGTCTGCTAATTGGAAATACTTTTTTTCTGACTGTGCCTGTGCAAAAATCAGTAAACAGAGTGAAAGCACCATAATATGCCACATAATGAGTGCAGATGGATATACACTTATCAGCCATAAAATAAGACCATCTGCACAAATAATTAATAATGTCATTACTTCAATTTAAAGGCATAGTGCATATTAATAAACATTTTTCATATAGCATTTTTGACAACATGCCAGAGTTAGCCATAAGGCTTTCACAATGGCTTATATTATACTGGTTGCCAAGTTCTCCAGAAGAGCAGTTGACAAGTTTGTGTAAAAGATGCTAATGCAAGCTTTACTGATAGTGTTAGAAGTGTTGTTGCAAGACTAACTTCACCATGGAGTAGGTGTCCACCTCAGGAAAGCACTTCCACACATAAGAATACAGAGCCTGTTAAGCTGCATGCCAGAGCCAAAGTCCCCTTCCCTGTTGTATCCCCCACTTTGTTTAAAGAGGGGGTATTGTGTTTAGTTTTAGGCTTCATATTTTGTATGTTTTAGAAAACCTTTATTTGCACACTCTGTATAAAACACTTCATTTAAGCTGCTGTCTCTTTAATGCTCCCTGCTCAAAACCCTCTTCTCTCTGATTGGCCAGCCTTCTGGATGCCTGTTTTGGGCAGAGCTATGGACAGACCTTGGTGTTTGAGGCTCACTCCCTCTAATGTGTAATGAAGCATCAGAGATCCTTTTGTGATGACCTCATTATTTCATTAAATCTCATACAGCTCTCGTGTTATTTTTAGACAGGCCCATTTTGAGCAGCTTACAGACATATTCAGATATTTCTATGACATGAACACATAGCAGTTTGAAATGTTGCAAACGTTTAGTATAAACATCCAACATTGTTATTCTATATTTAGTCAAATCATGGAAAAGCAAAATACACCCTCTTTGAATCAATTTACCATCCCACTTTAATAAAAACAGTTCCACCATGACATTTGTACAATCACACAGTGTATGTCAGTCCTAATAATCACCACTGGATATATGTGGAAGTGAAGAGGATAAATAGAAATAGATACATTTAAGCAGTGGAAAAAAGGAAAATTCTACCTAAATAATGACAGGAACCAACCCCAAAACACCATTTTCCATAAGTGCCCCCCCACTTCCTGCCGGGTGTACAGGGTCATTGCGGGGCTGCTTTCCTCACTGCTGGCAGCCAGGGAAAAACAGTGTAGTGTGATTTATGATGTTAATCATTAGCAGGAGAGGAGTGGAAGCACAGGGGAAGTGGGGAGAAGCTGCACTGCTTGATGGAGTGTGTCCCCTCTGCTTGAGCCAAGCCTACATTTGGCTCCATGCAGAGAGGCTGAGCACACTGCTGTCTGATGGAGCGCGATGGACAGCAACTGGGGAGATGCATGAATTCATGGCAGGACAGTAATCAAGAACACCACCACGGTTGGGTTCAAATGAGTTGAAAATCATGATTCAGCAACAACAATCCAAAGGGGCGGGGGGAACCAGGAAAGAAACAATGGAGTTGTCCTCCACGACAAAGCAGGAAATAAATATGGTGTCTAATTTCAAAACCAGTGGGACTGTAGAGTTTCTTAATCCACAATAAATCAAACTCAACAAAAAACTTCATACTTTCACACCTTTTTTATGGGTTCAGAGTTTCAGACATCTTAGTACCCAAAACCTTCTGCACATTTTTAGTGGTTTGAGGCCACTCATTGCATAATTATGTCTTCACCAAGCATCTGATCTTTTCAATTTAGACTTAAAGCTATCAGATGAAGGACTACAGCACTAAATTATATCTGTCCTTTTGTCTTCCGCTGTTTTTGCCACTACCTCTCTTATTACAAGAGGTGGTCCAGTTCTACCCTGAGACCTGGCTCAAGTGACTCTACCTGACACTAAGGGAGGAGTGAAGAGTACATAGTGCAGTGTCATTGCAAGATTCAGGAAGGGAAAAAAGACAGAAATGTGCTTTTTGAAAGTACGTCATCAAGTGATTGTTGAATGAAATCAATCACAAATCAATTAAGTCCAGGTGAGAGTTCGCTCTTATTTTATTTTCTATTGGTTCAATACCATAGACTGTATAAAATATGGATGTAGTCTCCACTATGTCACTCATCTGTTCCTGATACAGTCAAATGAAGCCAATCATTGGACAGGGCCATCTTGGATATGACGCGGACTTTGAGCTTCCTTTATAACAGCTATAGGGCGCCCGTCAGTCACATCAGCTGAGCTGAGGCTCTGATTGGACAAACCCATAATCCTAATATCTAATTAACCGCTGAGTAAGAGAAAAAATTCACGCCCTATACAGTGTTTGCCGATAGTGGAAATATCGTCTCAGACCCCAACTGTTTTTTTAATCAGGCTGTAAATATGCATTTCAATTCCCTAAAAGTCTGGGTTTTTTTGTTTGATGTGTGTGTGACTTCTGGTCTTTCTGCAGCCAGCCTCTAGTGGATTAATTAGCAAGAGTTCAGGGGTTTTTTTTGTAGCCCCCCCCCCCCCCCCCCCCACAACAACAACAACAACAACAACAACAACAACAACAACAACAACAAAATTGTCATAGTGTCCAATCTAGTATCTAATGTAATTCCTTGGCTGCTCTATGGTGAACTGACAAAACTCGAAAGGAAAATCCAGCAATACCTGAGACATCCAACCAGCAGATCTCAAAATCTCTCTGTCACATCCCAGAGAACAACATGGTCTCTATCAAAAGCCAGCCGCTTTGTGAAGCATGACAAAAGTTCTGGACGGTTGGGAGGAGAGCATTTCACATCACACAAGCTGTCGGAAGTTCAAAGAGGGTTCAGAGAGGAGTCAGACTTCACCCTGATGTGAGCTGTGGGTGAAAACAGATCCGAGACTCTACCTGACGTTTCAGACTTTTCACTGTCTTCCTGAATGGCAGGTCAGATTGCTGGAATCTCCCCTCTGATGACAAGATTTTGTTTTTTCTTCAGCTGCCTTTCCACTCTCAATAAAAAGTAACAGGCCAATGCTGAGGCAGCCGACTCCAGCAGCTCAGGAGGATGTATTTTTTCAGGAGAGGAGAATCCAAGCTCACCATGTGTGACAAATAACCAATATTTTCAGAGAATATGTGACAAGTACCTTGATAAATTGGGCGGTAATTCTCTCGTTTTCATTTCAGTGCTCATTCTTCAGTAAAAGTTTGTTAGACACACTTGAGATTTCCATTCCCCTGAATCCCCCCCTTGTCCTTGAGCGAAAAAGCATCGGGACTAGAAATAGCTAAATTATCACCTGACAAATACAGAAAATAAGTCCCATTCAGATTTGCTGATATTGCTGACAGCTTTCATTTTAGCAATCCTCCAAAATATGTCTGCAGGTTTTTGCACCTGAAGCCTGAATTATGTGTGTGACAAACTGCTCACAAATGATCCATGGGAGTGTGGGTGCATTTATGTTACTCCTGCATTCTACTCCATGGATGATGGATGTGGGATTAGGCAGTATCATGAATCATATCAGTGTTTTCCTAGTCACCGTCGAGACATATGCGACTAAGCCCTGTTCCTGAAAGATTCTCATGTAAAGGCAAAGGATAATGCTGCAGCTACCCATAGATTAACATAGAAATGTAAAACCTCAGCGTCAAGGCAAAGAAAACATGTAGAATATGGGTTGGCCTATCTGGGATTCAATAAGAAATCCTTCTCTGTTGAAAACTTCTTTCTTTCTTTCTTTCTTTCTTTCTTTCTTTCTTTCTTTCTTTCTTTCTTTCTTTCTTTCTGTTTGGAATGGGGGCTCTCTGCATCACATTTAACATTTTATTACATGCTTTTTTCGTCTGAACATTACCTTTAAAGAAGACCGGTTATACTCTTGTCCTCTCGTCACTATGTCAGTCTGGGACACCTATGGAGAAGCTTTGCATGATTCGCAGCACAAAAAGCTCTTTATTTATCTTCCACCAGCATCCATGAAAAACCCTAATTTCAGCCTCTGCCTGAAACTTTTAGTTCTTGGTGCTTTTCCAATGATAAAAAGTTATACACAGCTTGTTGGTGTTAATTTTTCACACAGTTTTGCAGTCAAGAAACAACCTAAAAGTAAAGTCTTTACAGAAAGTCTTTACAGAAAACATTGAAGGCTACTTGTTGAAGCCTTAATTACAGTGGCCCTGAAAGCTCACAGCACTGCAACTTAAGAGAACACATGCAAAAAGACAAAACACAAGGAAATTAAGGAAACATCTTCATCAATTTGACAAAACATGAACAGCATTTAGAAAACGCACTGTAAAGACCACATCACAACACATGAGAAAAACGCTCTGGAAATAGACCGCAACAGAAGAGTTTCCAGAGGACACTTAAAAGTGATGCACATAACTGTTATTAGCCAATATCCAAATATCTAAATCATGCAATCACAGTGTTAAAATACCAGAATCAGAAATACTTTATTAATCCCAGGGGGAAACTTAGTATTACCATTGCTCTTACTTACATAGTACAGCTGTTGGAAGTTAGATGGAATAGGTTATTAAAAAAGTGATAAGATAAGCAATAAAATACGCAGTAAGTACCAGAAATATGCAATAAGTACTAACACAAGTTAGAGAGAAACTATTTACATTATGAGTAGGACAGGAAGGACCATGTTCAACATTTAGTGTACCCAATAAACAGTGATAACAGATATTGTACTTAATTAGCAGTATTAAACAGATATTTCCTTATACAGGTATTGAACATTGAAAATGATACTGCAAGTGTATTAACAGATATTGTTAAGTGTATTAATGGGTATTGCAAAGTATATTAGCCAGTGTGTAAAAAGATTGCACAGTCTTGGTATAAATGAATAAGTACATCAGCATAATAATTGCATTTTATGTGTCAGATATGTTTAATGCTGCAGCTTTTAATGGATCAAGTGAAGAACATTTTGAGCACTTATTGGGAGCTTTCATGTAAAGGAGCTGAGAGGACTTTCTGGTAAAGCTAGCGTTGGGGCTAGCATAAAGACTCTGCTTCCTGTGAGCACTTACTCCCCACTGTTGTGAGGACATGGCTCTTACCAAAAAAAAAAGTAATAATGGAGAATCACCTTTTCAACTCAACTTTTTTTTTTTCCAAGACAACTTTTTACTGGATACAACACGATGCATTATTTAGCGTTATTGTTTGAAGCGTGACAACAAGCAAACTTTATAAACTCAGTTTGTAGTGTAGTTTAGTAGCCAGCTAAATTTACCACTACTCACAGCCCAATGTTCCAAGACGTGGGTTAAGATGAACATTTCAATACATTATCTAACCCTAACCCTAAGCACATACAACAAACAACACTGTTACATTTATTGCCTTAGTAGTAATTAAACAATTAGTAAAGGTAATGATGTTCATAACTGAAAATCTTCAAATGAAAGCTTTCATTGTCTGCATCATGTTTTACCTTTTATAGAATTCTGTCTATGTAAGGTAAAACACAAGCTTTCTTCACCAGTCGTCAAGTTCATTAAAACTGCAGTGAGTCACAGGCTCCCTCTCTCTCAGCTTTTTGATCGACAAAAACAACACTTAAATGGCCAGGTAAATGTCAGGTTGGTTGTGGCAATGACCGCTCTTGTCATCAGCATGACACACACATACACACATGCACACACACTAACTGTTCCCACTGTCTATAGTCTACTGTGTCAACAACCTCATACATCATTAGGGATCCAGAGACAGAACCCATCAACAGACATGAATCCCTGCTCTCTCTCCCCACTGCTCAGCTGTAATATTTAACTCACCACTGCTTTGATCAAATCGCAAAGAAGGCAGATCAAAAAAGGAAACTACTCATCCCTGCTGACATGAATTTTCTCATGTATGACAGGACCTGTCCCTGTGTGCGTGTGCGACCCACCACCTGCTGTTAAGCCATAGGCAACATGAAGGTGCTGCACCAGATGCTGGTGTCATGCTAAAATGTGTGATCCCAACCAGATGACCTTGCTGGGTTGGCATGTCCTTGCCACGGGAGAGCAGCGTGGATAAACACGAGTATGGACATTCAGCCAAGAAGGGACATTTCTCCAAAGGAGTAGACTCAGTCAGGGAAGGAAAACACTGAGTCCATGGAGTGTTTGGTAATTTAGATACTTGGTACTGAATCTATGTTCTATAAATGCTTTAGTGTGTTTGTTTCCCAGATTCATTTTAAGCTTTTAAGGTGGTATTTGCACACTTATGTTCAAACTTACACCATATATAAAAATGAGATAAAGCGTCTGATTTATACAAACCTCCAATAAGTACTTCCCTTAGGAAGAATTATAGTTCTTGGCATACACCACTTTCAGCAACTTCGTCATTTGCAACAAAACTAATGTTTTTTTTTTAGCTCAGCCCAATATTTATCCACCACTAAAAAAGATTGAGTAACATTTGGGATGAAATACAGGACATCAGTTCTTATTTTACGGCAGGAACCTTGAGTCTCTCGTAAATGCCCATCTGCAGCAGAATGGACAGAAAGTGGGAAATGAGCTGTGTAACAAATAGATGCAGACAACAAAGTAAACGAAACCAAAGTTAGGAATTGGAATGAAAAAAATGTGTAATGTTAAGAGTTAAAGCAAGGATTCAAACAAGGCTAAATCAACTCAGGATTGGCCATCCCAGCATTCTGTATTTAAACCGCTGTAGTGTCTTCCTGTGTCCTGCTGCAGCTTTGATAGAAAAAAAAAAAAAAACACAAACCCCTGTGCTTTTTAACAGAATGTTTTGCTTTAGAAATGTCCCATTTTTATGTGGTTTCTAAAGTGTGACTTCCTGTCCTGCTCAGTGGCTTTCTGTAAATTGACGTGTCACTGCTCTTCTGGCAAAAAGGAGGAGGCTTGCGTATTGGATTGTTGCATTACACAGCCATAATGCAATGGATCAGAGATGGTGTGAGTTGACACATTGACTTCCATTGAAACCAATCAGACCTGGTGCTATGGCAAAGCAAAGCTGGACCAGAGACACCTCTAGTGTGTTTTAATCGTAAGTGTATGCTATACTGATTATGACCGTGTCGAAAAGATTTATCAGTTTGTTGCCCTGAAATCTGAACAAGAAGTTGACTTTCTGATGATTTATTCACAGTTTTGAGCTCCGCCGGACAAATGTAGGAGTGTTATTGTGATGCAGTTTCAAGTTACTGTGATTTTGTAAGAGTTATATCAGAGCATTTTGCCCTTGTTGGAAAGAAAGGCCAATGAAACTGTGGAGAGAAAAAGAAGGAGATGACTATTGGGGAAATCTTAAGGATAGGACTTGAACCAGAGCGACCTCTGAGATGAGGAATATAGCCTGTGTGTACAGCCAGCACACTTGAAAAACAGGCAAAAGCACCATCCCACCTCAGATTAAGTTTGACAATAAATCAGAAGAAGTGTTCATGTTTGGAGGTTCTGCACACATAACTGATGTTAATTACACTAAATAAACACAGACTTAGTTCACCCCAGGTGTTTCTAAGACAACCTATAATCACCGAAAGCCAGTAATTGCATCATGCAATGCTCAAGTGAATGCCCCAGCAGTTTATTTGACCTTAACATTTTAATTACACCATCCAACCCAATGAGGGGAAACATGTCTGTTTTGAGGAAGACTGTCTTTAATGTCTTTCATTTAGAAAAAAGTACATGACATGCCTTTCCGAAAATCAATTCTGTTTGGGCCAAGAAGGGACAAACAGGTCTGGTTATTGCATTGCTATGGTAACAGTGTAACGACAGCATAACGTCAGGGCAGGTATGAATCAAAATGGAGACAACCCAACAACAAATGAAATAAGCTGACTACTTTTTTTAATCTAATGTTTGATCAACACATGTAGTTTTTTGTAATTAGCCTACAGTTTGACAGATTGCAACTTGCAGCACTGTCCAGCAGTTAGGTCAGAAAGCGGCTCTATTCTGCTTTCTCCATGTCACACAAATTGGACTGCTAAACACATTACAGATGAGTTGTGTACAACCTGTATAAAGGAAACATTTCATGGGTTTTACTAGTGATTATGCCTTGATTAAAAAGGAGAGTGGAGGAGGTGTGCCTGTGTGTGTCCCTGCAGTGTGATGTCTGCTAACACATGTACCAAATCCACTAGAAGCCGCTGCTGTAATTAGCAGATGTGGCACTCTTGGGCTCCTCTTGTGCATAGATTGCTTCGCTTCCTGCATCAGAGGAGCACCCTGGGTTGGCACAATGGCTGGCAGTTTCCCAGTAGATGCAGAAGCTGGCAGTGCTTACAGCTCAGCCTCCGTAGTTCAGGAGGGATGTCATATACAGTACTGACAGTTTATTGGCAAGCCGTGTTTGGTAATGGAGATCTGTTCTTTAAGTCACTTCACTTTAATGCTGTGTGTGCAGAAGTGCTCTGTTACTGAGCAGAGTCAAACCTTGCTTTAGTATCAGTGTTGAGAGAAATAAAGGAGTCTGGATCAATTAATCGTTTTTTATTAAATTGGTGCTTAACCACGTAAAAGTTACGTTATGAGCAGGACAAGGCTGCTCTGGGAAGCAGGAGGGAAATGTGCAGAGCCAGACATACTTATGGACTGATATTTGTCTCATCTGGGCTTCACTTTGATGATACTGGAGATTGATAATTAAAGGCGCTTCCTCCCACGTTAAGTTTGAATGTTTTTCAGATTACTGTAACACACTCAAGACATGTTAAGCCTGGCTCACACCACGAGATTCTCGTGGCTGATTCAGCCCTCTGGACAATCTGCAAATAAATTTGGTCTGGGACCAAAGACTACCCTGATGTTAGGCGCTTGTTCAAAGAACCTGGAAATCTTAACATCAGTGACGAAATGTTGTATGAAATGTTGGAGGGAGTGAGTGATTTCGAACACAACCTGCATCGCTAGATGTCACTAGATGGTTCCCTTAGTCATTGTATTGTATGGTTCTGGATAAGGTTGCAGTTCGCGTGCGGCTGCTACGTCATCATGCTGTGCATGCGCCTTGTTGTATTATGTTAATGAAGAGCAGAGCAGGCAGACAGGCACGATACCTGCGGTTATGTCTCATGTCAAACTATCATTGTCTGCAGCCAACATCACCACACTCATCTCCAGTGTTTTGTGCTTTTGTTTAGATTTGCTTCCTTGTGAGATGACGAAGTTCACGTGGTGCTTCGCTCTCTCTGGTCCGATAACTTTGATGAAATCCTCGAGCCTCCTGCACTTCCGCCCAACTCCTGCCATGCTCTCTCTTCAAGTCTCACCTGCTCTCACTTCTGCCCCTCACATATCTCCGCCAGCTTGAATCACCACCTTCACTCTGCACTCGTGTCAGTAAAATCACCTCCTGCCTCTGTCTGCTCTGGGGTTCAGTTAAACAACTGGTTACAAATCATAACACCATGAACCAGTTAGATGATGTCATCATTTCAGCAAGTCCCATGAAGATCTTGTGCTATTTTTTAGAACAAAGCGTTTTAAAGCAGTGAAGAGACAGATTCAGGGATTTCTCAACATTTGAATAAGTAGCAGTTTGAAAATCTGCACATTTAGTGTGAAAATCATGCATTATTTTATATCCATGTTTGAAATATAGGAAAGCATAATATCCCTTCTTTAAGTTCTCTGTTTGTTGAAAACACAATGACAAGCAAAAGCTTCCAAAGAGAAAATTTCCAATCCAATCCATAATTTGCCATCTTGTTTCGGCCCCATATTGAAAACCATCATGTTTCCTGTCTCTGGAGTCACACACTGATCATGTTGCCTCTTCAGTGAGATAAGAGAACAAACACTGCTAAACAGCTCATCTGCAAGTCAAGTATCACTCAGGTTTCCTCTGTAGCGTGGCAGCTGTTAATCATCATGAATGAATACAGGCCAGCAGGTGTGCAACATCCAATTCATCACATCAGGCCACTTTTAGCGTGTGTACGCAGAGATTAAGTTTTAATTACTTAACATTCTACTGTGATGAGGTCATGTCTCACGAAGAGCTGCATCATACCCTGTCAAAAACGGCAAATATGTGTCAAACAAGCATCATATTAAGTCTGTGATTTTGTTAAGAAGTTGTTCAAGGCAAACATCAAAGTCAGCTGCAGACACTCCACCAGCTCAATGACTCAGTTAGTCAGTGCATCATCTTGGGGCTAAAAGATAATGGATATCCTAAACAGTCATGACAGTATCCCTCCATTCTTTGTCATGCTGTGAGTAATGTGCCAGCGTTTGGTCCGTCAGCTGCAGAAGAGCTAAATGCTGCTGCAAGCTTCAGTTTGATAATGAACACTGACTGTCAGATGTGTCTTAGAAACTTTGCTGACTGCTCATTACTTCAATCCCAATTAAAACGGAGAGCTGCGGTCGTTGATAGTCCAAAACAATGTGGCAGACATGGAACATGCCCGTTGAAGTAGAAGACTATATCAGAGCATTGTTATCACCACAATGCACATGTTCGGACATTGGCAAACCTGCAAATACTCGGTGCAGATTGCTGTTGGCTGAAATAAAAGAAGAGAATGAATGTCCCTCATCTACTCATACAATTCCCAAAGCTAATGATATAATAAATTTTGGCACATCCAATGAGCTGTGCTACTAAAACTGAAGCCTGGAGGCTAATGTTTCATTAAGATAAAGAATTACCAAAATCATATACAAACAAACAGAACACTGATACTTTCAGATAAGTAGGAAAAAACACATTGTAAAATAAGTGGACAACAACACATTTAACTGCAAACACTTAACCGTGATTGAAATCAGTGAAGAAATTGGATTATTTATTTATTTCTTTATTTATGTAATTGAGAAAATTCTTTTTAGCAATGTTTACAATAATTTATGGCTTAATTTCCCATCATAATGACCAACTGTCACCGTGTTAATTCATGCACGGGGAGTCCCCTCACCCTGCGCTGAGTTCCATTATCCCTGTTTCTTACAGATCAGCATGTTCAAACACAAGCACAGCACCAAGGCTGGCCATGTGCACTCCAATTTAAAAACAAGGTGATGAAGAGAAGCAAACTCTAAAGCTTTTTGTGTGGGAACTGCAAATAAACTCTGTTTAAACAAAGAGGTCCCAGGTTCGTTGCCAAAGGTGTGCGTGCGTGTGTGCATGAATGTGCATGTATACGTGTGTGTGTGTGTGTGTGTGTGTGTGTGTGTGTGTGTTTCTAAATAAAAGCAGCAATTGACTGAACTTTCATTGTCCCATGCCATGAGATGAGAAACAGTGTGTCAAAGAACGCAAGCCGTTTTTCTCCATTAGACTAAGAACCTTAAACTGCAGGGAGACAATTTAAAGCTACGCTGAGCAAATGCACTTGCTTTATTAAGCAAACAGCCACAGTCAACAATAGAGAAGTCAGAGTGTTAGGAAGAGTATTGTCTGGAAATCAAGATCAAATCTTGAGTAAAGATACAAATAGAAGAAGCTCTTGGGAAAGTGAGAACATTTACTTAGTAGTGGTACATATTTATCCTACTTATTTTCAAAGTGAGCACCAGAGATAAAGCATCTTAAGAAAAATGAAGTTTTTTTTTAAAGCAAGCTTTAGTATGAATAAATAAATATGTGCGTACAGAGATTGATACATGCAGTTACAGTGTCAGAAATGAAAACCTTCCTGGGGCTGCTTTTTTTCACTGGTATCATTCATAAGCCTGAACTTGATCTGTACTGGTCAACAGCTGAAATGTTATCTACCCCCTACTTCGGCATGTGCATGTCTCACAACAAATTTGAAAGTATTTGAAGATTTCTTCACTTCAGTGATTATGACTCGAGGCCAGCCAACAGTAATGACAAGCTGCATACCTGAATACCCATGTCTGTGGCACGCTTAGAAAGAACAAGTTTCTTGTATTAAGACATTATTCTAAATTTGACAAGTACATTTTATTCTTATTCAACTGGTAGATTTTTTTTTTACCTATTACAGGCAATTCAGACCTTATGTCTTTTAATATCTTGTAATAAGACATGTTTCTGGACTGGCAGTTGAATGTGGCTCATATCAAGTAAAATAAGACAAAAAAACACTTACTTAAATTTCAGTTTTTGTGGTGTGTGCTTAACAAAGCTGAAACCTCACATGGCAAATGCAGCACTCTGCTGTCATTCATTCAGATTGCTGTAAAATCTTGGATCGGCCAAGAACCAGTGAGACAGGCTGATGGTCAGGAAACAGATTTTAAAGTTAGGGTTGCCCCTCTAGCTCAGAAGACTCCAAGAGTGTCTTACAACACTGACCCTATGAAGAGACTGGATGACAATTTTGCAGTCTATCCACTTGTCCCCATCCTGCCATTCTACTGTAAAGGCTGTGGTGTCCTCTTGCATTCTGGTGAATGTTACAAACTGTACCTGACAGGATCTTCCAAATAAACCCAAATGCTCGACTCAGCAGGTAACAAAAAAGGTAGTCTTTATTTTCAGTAAAAACAGAAAATCACAGGAACCCCTGGAGAAATGTTGATCAAAAAAAAACACACAACCAAAACCTCAGCAAAGGCTGGAAAAAGGAACAAAAAAATCTCAGGATAAACCTGGCAAAAAATGATACAAGAGAAAACACTTATCCTTCAACTCACTCCTGACAAAAGGTCTGACGAACACAAGGCACATGACATGAGGCAGGACGAACAGACACAAGACAAAAGGGAGACAGACTACTTATACACAAGGTAATGGGGCACAGGTGGAAACAATGAGGGCGGGGACACCAATCACCAGAGCAGGGAACACACCAGGGCAGGAAGTGAAGTTTTCTGAAACGAGAGGGAAGACATGACTACCAAATAAAGCAAAAGAACCATCCCATAAATAATGTGACCTTAACCTGTGTGACCAGACATGACATTACCCCCCCCTCTAGGGGCGTCTCCAGACGTCCCAAGGCTCCGTGACTGCCGAGAGAAGAAGTCTCTGATGAGGTCCTTATCCACAATGAAACTTGCAGGAATCCATGAACGTTCCTCAGGTCCATACCCCTTCCAATCTGCCAAGAACTGTCTTCCTCGCCCCCGATTCCTGACAGCCAGTAAGCGTTTTACTGTGTACACAGGACCTCCATCAATCATGCGAGGCGGAGGAGGGGGCTTGCCCACAGGCACCAGTGGACTCTCCTTGACAGGTTTGACCTTGGAAACATGAAACGTGGGGTGCACTCGGAGAGACCTGGGGAGGCGAAGGCGAACAGACACAGGGTTAACAATTTTGGAGATGGGATAAGGACCCACAAACCTAGGAGCCAGCTTCTTGGAAGCCACATGGAGTGGTAAATCTTTGGCAGAAAGCCACACTCTCTGCCCTTGCTTGTATGCTGGTGCCTGACCCCTGTGTCGATCCGCAGCTTTCTTCATCCGTGCCGAACTGCGCATAAGGGCTCGGCGTGCTGCAGCCCAAACTTTGTGACAGCGACGGACCAGGGCATGAGCTGAGGGGACCACTACTTCCTTCTCCCCTTCGGGGAACAATGGTGGTTGGTAACCATAACAGCACTGGAATGGGGTCAAGCCGGTGGCTGAGGTAGGTAGCGAGTTATGTGCGAACTCCACCCACATAATACGTCTGCTCCAGGAGGAGGGGTTCTGTGAAACCAAGCATCGCAGGCAGGTCTCGAGCTCCTGATTTAGCCTCTCTGTCTGTCCATTGGACTGCGGATGGTAGCCAGAAGAGAGGCTCACAGTAGCTCCGATCAGCGTACAGAATTCCCTCCAGAACCTAGACACGAACTGTGGGCCCCGGTCAGACACAATATCCCGGGGGAAACCATGAACCCTGAAAACATGAGTCAACATAGTTTCTGCCGTTTCTTTGGCAGATGGTAATTTTGGCAAAGGAATGAAATGTGCCATTTTCGAGAATCTGTCCACCACCGTCAGGACGGTGGTGTTACCTTGCGACATGGGAAGACCAGTGACAAAATCCATAGATATGTCTGACCAGGGCCGGCTGGGGATGGGCAGAGGCTGCAGTAATCCACTAGGCGAAGTAGAGGATGTCTTGTTGCGGGCACAAACAGGGCAGGCTGCAACATAGTCCTTCACTGCCCTTTCCATCGCTGGCCACCAGAACCTCTGTCTAATAACAAACAGAGTACGCTTCACCCCAGGATGACAGGTAAGCAAGGAGGTATGAGCCCAATGGATGACCTGTGACCTCACTGCCTCAGGCACAAACAGCCGATTAGGTGGACAACCACGAGGTGCTGGGCTCTTACCATTAGCTTGCTTAACCACAGACTCTATCTGCCAAGTCACCGCTCCAACCACACGGTTCAGTGGGAGGATGGATTCGGGTTCTTTGGCATCAGGCTCAGACTGAAAAAGGCGAGACAGTGCATCTGGTTTAGTGTTTCTCGACCCAGGCCGGTATGACAATGTGAAATTAAACCTGTTAAAGAACAGAGTCCATCTAGCCTGCCGTGAATTCAGTCTTTTAGCTTTCCTGATGTATTCCAAATTTTTATGATCTGTCCACACAAGAAACGGGTGCTCAGCCCCCTCCAGCCAATGTCTCCACTCCTCTAGTGCTGTCTTGACTGCCAATAGTTCCCTGTTCCCCACATCATAATTTTTCTCAGCTTGGGTGAACTTACGGGACAGGAAGGCACACGGGTGGAGCTTGCCATCCTTGACAGACCGTTGGGATAGAACTGCGCCGAGGCCCTCACTGGAGGCATCCACCTCCACCACAAACTGACGGTGAGGATCCGGAACAGTGAGAATGGGAGCAGTGGTGAACATAGTCTTGAGCTTCTGGAAGGCAGCCTCGGCCTGTGGACTCCACTTAAACTTGACATGAACAGAGGTGAGTGCATGCAAAGGTGCAGCTATAGAGCTAAACTGTCTAATAAATCTGCGATAGAAGTTAGCAAACCCCAGGAATTGCTGGACTTCTTTCCTAGAGGTGGGTGAAGGCCAATTGGCCACAGCACTAACCTTAGCGGGGTCCATCTTGACCTGACCTGGAGCAATGATGAATCCAAGGAAGGAGACTGAGCTGACGTGGAAGTCACATTTCTCTGCCTTTACAAAAAGCTGGTGTTCCAGGAGGCGCTGGAGAACCTGACGAACATGCTCAACATGCGTCTCCTCATCAGGGGAAAATATCAAAATATCGTCCAGATAGACAAAAACAAAGAGGTTCAAAAAATCTCTGAGGACATCATCAACTAACGCCTGAAAAACAGCAGGGGCATTAGTGAGGCCGAAAGGCATTACCAAATATTCATAATGGCCTGTAGGTGTGTTGAAGCCCGTCTTCCATTCATCCCCCTCCCTGATTCTGACCAGATGATATGCATTTCTTAAGTCCAGTTTAGTGAAGATCTTAGCTCCTTGCAGCTGTTCAAATGCTGATGACATAAGTGGGAGGGGGTACCTGTTCTTGATGGTGATGTCATTCAGCGGACTATAGTCAATACATGGGCGTAGTGACCCATCCTTCTTCCCAACAAAGAAGAAGCCGGCTCCAGCTGGAGACGAGGATGGACGGATCAGTCCAGCCTTGAGAGATGTCGAGATATATTCTTTCATGGCCTCCCTCTCTGGACCTGTGAGGGAATAAAGTCTGCCCTTGGGAATCGTGGCACCAGGCTGCAAGTCAATGGTGCAGTCATAAGGCCGGTGTGGAGGTAGGGAAGTAGCTCTGGCCTTGTTAAAAACTTCCTTTAAATCAGAATAGCAGGAGGGTACCTTGGACAAGTCAGGAAAGTCTTTGCTATGGTTCCCTGAAACATGATCTTCTGACCTGACTAGACTAGTGTGTCCCTGAATGCATGAATGTTTACAGCCCTCCCCCCACCACTTTATTTTTCCTGATTGCCAGTCAATGTGTGGGTTGTGTTGTTTAAGCCAAGGAAATCCGAGGATTAGTGGATGCTGAGCGGAGTGAAAAAGATGGAAACTGATGTGTTCACTATGTGTCTGGTTAACAGTCATTTTAACAGGCTCGGTTACATGAGAGACGTCAAACAAAAGTCTTCCATCTAGAGCACTAGCTGACAACGGCTGAGGCAAGGGAGAATACTTTAAACCCAGGCTTCTGGCTAACCCCCAGTCCATGAGACTTTCGTCCGCTCCTGAATCTACTAGTGCCCCTTGAGAAAAGATCTGATCCCTGATTACTATATTTACCTTTGTCAGTTCACGAGCAGGATAGTCAGAGGAAGTCATACGGCTCACCAGCGCCCTCTTTTTCACTGATGAGCCTTGTCTTTTAGTGGACACCCAGTTAGAAGGTGTCCAAGCTGTCCACGGTAGAAACATCTCCCCTCTCGCAGGCGGCGTTGTCTCTCTGCTGGCGACAGCTTTGTGCGTCCCAGCTGCATAGGCTCTTCTGAGCCACTGCCACCTACTGGCACCTCTGCGTTCGAGGGGCGCAAAGTTGGTGATCCCCCCTCTGAATGTGGACGGATAGGGTGCCCCACGTGGAGGGGTGAATGCAGAACACCCATCTGTTTCTCTTTCAGCCTTTCCTGAAGTCTGTTATCAATGCGGACGGCCATGGCAATGGTGGAATCTAGGTCGGTGGGAAGTTCCAAGGGAGCCAGTTGGTCTTTTATAGGGTCTGATAGTCCAGACAAGAAGGCGTCAAGAAGTGCTGAATCATTCCATCCACTGTCTGCAGCCAGAGTCCGGAACTCTATAGCATAGTCTGCAACCCGACGTTGGTTCTGTTTGAGACGAACCAATACTCGGGCCGCCTCTCGTCCTGGAGCGGTGCGATTAAAAACTTTCTTTAGAGTCTCTGTAAACTGCGTCAGGGATTTGCACATGGGTGAGTCTCTTGACCATTCAGCTGTAGCCCAGGCTGCAGCTCTTCCCGTTAAATGGGAAATCATAAAGGCTACCTTGGATTCTTCTGTAGGATAGGCAGCTGGTTGCTGATTGTAATGGAGGTCACACTGAACCAGAAAAGGCCGGCAGTCACCGGAATCCCCAGAGAACTTCTCTGGGGCAGCCAGACGAGAAGCAGGCATGGTGGAACATGTGGTGTGAGCTGGTGTAGTAGCAACAGTAGTGGGTGGCGTGGTGCTGATGGGCGGTGAGGCTGAAGATCCAAGATGGGCAAGCACACGGCGTAACTGTTCAGACAAAGTGCTTACTTGCTCAGTAATTGAAGTCTGGAAATCTTCTTGCCGTTGGTGAAGGCTCATCACCCCATGATTGATTGAGCTCAGCTGCTCATCATGCTGATGCAGACGGCTTCCCTGCTTCTTTAGGGCTTGCTTTACCGCCTCGGAGTCGGCTGGGTCCATGCTGGTCTGTTCGTACTGACAGGATCTTCCAAATAAACCCAAATGCTCGACTCAGCAGGTAACAAAAAAGGTAGTCTTTATTTTCAGTAAAAACAGAAAATCACAGGAACCCCTGGAGAAATGTTGATCAAAAAAAAACACACAACCAAAACCTCAGCAAAGGCTGGAAAAAGGAACAAAAAATCTCAGGATAAACCTGGCAAAAAATGATACAAGAGAAAACACTTATCCTTCAACTCACTCCTGACAAAAGGTCTGACGAACACAAGGCACATGACATGAGGCAGGACGAACAGACACAAGACAAAAGGGAGACAGACTACTTATACACAAGGTAATGGGGCACAGGTGGAAACAATGAGGGCGGGGACACCAATCACCAGAGCAGGGAACACACCAGGGCAGGAAGTGAAGTTTTCTGAAACGAGAGGGAAGACATGACTACCAAATAAAGCAAAAGAACCATCCCATAAATAATGTGACCTTAACCTGTGTGACCAGACATGACAGTACCACTCAAAGGCACATTACAATGCCTGAACAACTTAATCACAACCAATCACAAATCAATCCTAATCACAACCAAAAGAAAAAGCGAAACAAAATAAAAAACAAACCAAAACAAACAAACAAAAAACAAACAAACGAAAAAACAAACAAACAAACTAAAAAAAAAATCAGTTATTTACAATGTTGACAAAGTGGCCAAAAATACATTTTGTACATCTGTAAAGTAAAAAGATGTAAGTAAATCTATTGCTTCAGGAGATGTATTGTGCAAAGTTTTGTCAAGTTTTGAGATCCATAACATTTCTGGGAATGTTGGAATGTCTTTAAACTGATTATTATTATTATTATTATTATTATTATTATTATTATTATTATTATTATTATTATTATTATTATTATTATTATTATTATCTTAATTTTATATTGTTTATTTGAATAGTGTTACTATTTGTGAATGTGAAAGAGCCAAAGTTGCTATCAAATCAGTTTTATTTTTAAAATTAATGTCTTTGATAAAAAGCTATTTTCTCAGTTATTTGCTCAGAATGTTGTTTTTTTCATGGAAACTACCAATATTCAAATGGACAAATTCAAACAAATGAAGAGAGAATAAAATAGCTTTCTGTGTTTAAAAGCTGATCTTTCTGTTCTTTCCTTTGATGTATTCAGGGTTCACATATCCATAACATTTTCAATGGGCCTTCAAAGATTAATGGGTATGATCAAAAAGGCTGGTGCTCGCTTGCAACTTATTATTAACACTCTGGTGGGAAAAGAGGTAAGCTCATGAACAGCCTATTTTAAGCCCTGCTTAACTACAAAATGCTGTGTATATTTTTATTCAGAGTATGTCACATTCACAACTTCGTATTTAGCATAAAGTTGGCATACTACTGTGCCACATTACCATCTCACAGAACAGCTAGCTTGCTTTTGGGAACTCTCTTTGTTGCTGCAATCGTGTCTCATATGCCATATGGTCGTGAGGTGTTAAAAAAATCAGTGTAGCTCCACCAAGAGTAAAAAAGTAAATGTTTGTAAGGGAAAAATAATTATGAACAAATTCATGATAAGAGAACCCTGCAGACTGAAACAGTGCAAAAATCTTGGGAGACCCTGATATTTGAGCTCCCCTCCACTTGTTTTGCATCTCTTCACTACAGAAGCCCATCCAATTTGCAGATAAGTGGATCGCTGAAAAAAATATACTATATAAACTTAGAATGCAGTATACATCACTGCATAGTTATTTATAACACTGATTTACATTTCAAAGGAAGCTATCCCCTCTTGTTAAGGGTGATGTTCATCAACAGCAGGAAATTGACAAATAAGACACAGGTAGATCCAGGAAAAGCTGCTTTTGAATCTTGAATCTTTTGTAAGTATAATGTTGTACATCTGCTTCATGCGAACATTTGGTTTGATTCTGTAAGCTGGTGTGAAAGCAATTTTGAAGCACTCATGTATGATGAGGGTCAAAATGATTTCCTTTTCCTTTTTATTGCTGCATACTAATGCATCAGTATGACTGCTTTTCCACTGTTGCCCTGTTCAAGACATGGACATTTCTCCCGATGGAGATCACCTTGAGTGCTGTAATCACTGAGGTGTTCAGTTTTTACAATTTATACCTGTGCCAATAAATACACACTGGCTTGTTGCTGCCAAAGCCTATAAAATCAAGGGTCCATTTAATCCCAATCCTGCCATATTAGTCTTCTGCTAGCCTTAGCCCTGTCTCCAGTGAAGAATGACTGGTCCTGCTTAGGGTCATCCTGCAAGGCCTCTCATAAATTCCACTAGTGTTACTTGTCTTCTGGCACTTGCTTGATAACACTCATTATTGCTCAATGACCTGAAGGCAAGCTTCACTTTGGGCCTCGTATCCCTCCAGGACACATCTGGGGACGCTTTCCTTCCTGCAGCTCACCTCTACTTTTAAAAGCTATAAACTCATGCCCGACAAGTTAGCCAGGAGACAAGAATCACAAGCAGTGATCATTTGATATTGTAAAGTGAATTACACCCTCCAACGTCCTCTAGAGGAAGGCCGGGTTTCTGAAAGTACCGAAGGGATGTGTGTGAGATGTGTGAGGTTTATGAGGCTCCTCAATCACTCTGGGGAAGACTGTTTGAATCTCACTTACAAACCCCAGGCGACAATGAAAGTTTGAAGTCTCTGTCAGCGGTTAGATTAAATAATAAAAGGAAGGAAAGCGAAAAAGCAGTGTTACATCATCTATGATGTAATTTTTCCTCTTGGCTGTGACGTTTCTAATCCAAAATACATCAATAGACGAAGGATAAAAAGTATTCTTGATAAAGGGTAGACTTTTTAAACGATGCTTCAGTTTGAAGAGCTGGATCAAGCACCTTTCTTCAACGTAAACACTCCTCTTAAAACACTCTGACTGGGAAATATAGATGCTCAACGGAGAAGAGAAACCATTCCAACAGCCAAATAGATCGAGAGGGCCCTAGGAGGCTATTCACACTAGTGCTGATAGTTGTTAAAGCTCTGTGTGCTTCACTTCAAATGGGTTTAGAACAGCTTGCGGATGTGAACAGGGCAATGGAGCAACACCATAATACACTCAGGGATGTTCACCTCAGGCAAACACTGTGTGATGCTAAGCACCTCTCTCAAAGCTGCCAAAGAAAGTCCATCGATTTCTCTTTTTGTTTGTCAACTTGTTTCCATTGTGGGATTTGAGGGAGAAGCGGAATGACCAAACCACTCTGTGTGAACTAATGGCTGCTGGGAATCTCTTGCAGCTGATCAATCAATTAACATGTTTCTCATTTTTCTGGGTGGAAACACAAAAAGACCTCTAAAGATTTGAAGAAAAGTGGGTCAAACTCAGAAGTAAAAGACTGACTGACAGTATTTGATTTTATAAAGATATCCTATCCCACCACCATCTCGTTGGTTTAACTCTCTGGAATTTTCTGCTGTTTAATGCTCCAAAAGTGCACCTTCAAGCACATTGTTGTTTTGACAATGCTTTTAGCGCCTTGTAATCTCACTGTCACATGCACCACTTTAACAACTTGAGAACACTTTTCAGCTCTGGTTACCCGTCACATGAATCGTACTTCACCAATACTGTGTCTGCACATTGCCTATGACAACCATTTAGCTCTCTTACTTGGACAATCACTGAAAAAGGTACCATTAAGTGGTGACAATTGATGCTTCTGTTGGTTTATGTTCACTTTTCCAGAGACAGTTTCTCCTGAAGTGAGTAAATAGAAAAAGTCGCAACCAGAGTCGTTCTCCTTCCCACAGACAAGAACCATCTGCTGAACGGCACCTAAAACAGGTTGTACTCTGTCTGCCGGAGTTTGTATAGTGAGAATCCCACCTAGAACTGACAATTATTTTGCTCAGTCTATGAGCTTAATGAAAAATGTTGGCACAGAAGGTTGAAAATATCAGTATATTTGAACAGTTTGTCTCACTTGTTTGAAAAGTTAGAGAGGATATTCCAGTGCAAACAAAACCATGATTCTCAAATGCCACATTGAGCTTATTCTTCACAATTGTGTCACAGGGATTAGACACATAAGAGGGAGATAATGCCTCAAAAAGTTGCTTTTCAGCCAGAAGTACCAGAAACCTTTACTTCCCACCTTTACTTTACAACTTTTTTTGTGGACTGGCACCAGATCAGGTTCTTTGCCGTCTATGCACCTTTGCAGTTTTGACTCTGTTCTGCACACTTGCATCCATACTGCAGGACAGCAAGCCTCATATGAACAAGGGTTTCCAGCACTTCCTACTCCAAGCCTTTCTCCATTCAAGCTGTCATTATGACAGTTCGTTGTTGTAGTAAACCAAAATATTACCTGGTGTCACCACAAAGTATTTTATTTTGAAATCCAATTATCCAATAACATGTGTGAAGTCATAATTATCATGTGGTAGAATGTAGCATGATGTAGAGTCAGCGGATTTTTATTGTGCTTTATTGTACAGCAAATGGATTCTTTAAACAAAAATTTGATCCAAATTACCAAAATGCTCACCGTAAAGTAAGAGGACAGATTTTAAAAGCATTCGATTGACTGGTGTTTCAGTTTGAAGAGCAACCATGTTAACTGGAAACTTTCAGCTGGATTCTCCCCTTTTAAAAGTCTAGATTTTAATTATCTGATGAATATTCTTTTACATGCTAAAAGTTAAACTAGAATGCATTCTGTCTGACTTATTCTGAGTTCCAACAGCTGTTGTAAAGTGGATATCCACTGATACGTCAAGCTGAAGGTCTCCAGTTTACAGTGTCACTCTTAACCTGTAACACTGGGAGCTGAGAGAGACACATTTACACGATCAGGCTCAAGGAAGACGATTGTTTAGGAGTTATTAAACTAAGTCAATCACTGCTGTGTGTGATGTTATTGTGGATGGAGGGTGAAATAAAAACACTGTGATTGTTCCACCAGTCAGAAATGTTCATCTTTCGGGCCTTGTCTCACAAAGTTCCTTGACATTGGGAAAGTACAACCACCAAGGCAGGGCTGTTATCAGGGGTAAGTTTGTAACCCTAATTTTAACCCTGGTTTCTTCGGTTCATAAGCATACAGTTCCAAGGGAAAAGTCCCCAGCTCCTGGGAAAAGTTTCCTTGGTTGAAAAAAAAAACAACAAAAAAACATTTATTTGTGATAAGGGCCATCAATACTGTCTTCGTCCATACTGGTACATGTTCAAAAGTAGAAAACAAGATACCACAGATAGGGGTATAGGACAAGGGGAGAATGTAAGAAACTCCAAATGGAAACAAGGAAACAATGTAACACCAGGTCTCTGAAACCTTGTGTTTTTTTTCCCTTTCTTTTATAAATTTGTTGTTGTTCTGCTTCTTCATGTTTTGGCTAGAGGTCTATTCTTTAGTCTACTTCCATCAGGACATCCTAATGACTTCCATATGGCACATAGCAATCAGTTTAAAGTATATCAGGGGAAGTGAATTCTTTCCTGTGCCAAAATCATTACACAATATAAGCTTTTACTGTGTATGATGTAAAATAATGAAGACTCCATTGAGACAAGATTGCAGTCTAAATGTTTGACCTTGCTACCCGCAGAAGCTCCGCCCTTGCCTGATATGAATAATCGTTTTGACCAAGGTCATGTAAATGATTAAATCTAAGTTCTGAAAGCTTAAGCTGAGATCAAACGTCTTTCTGTTAAGCTGCTGATACACATTACAGAAGGCCCAGGGAGGGGAAAAAAACATACCTCTCTCTATATACTAAATATAAAGTGATGTTTATGAAAGCTGGAGCCCTTTTCAGTCTTTGAGACTTCCCTCTAGACACAGCCGATCTCTCAGCACTTCTCAAGCTGTTATCATGCTGATTTATGAGGATCCCTCTGTGAGGCATCAAGGAACTTGATGGAAAGTAATATTCTTCTGAGGCGACACTGATGAAAGCAATGCATACAAATTCCTATGCTGCCTTTACTGCCTCTGTTTAGGATCTGAAGAAATTAAAACACCACTACAACTCATGTTGGAAAGAGGAGATTTGGAGACTGAAATTTGCCGCAATTTGTTTTTGAACCAAAACTGGGGATTGGGTTTTTATGTCACAGTTTTTGAGGAGATGACACACATAAGGAAATGCAAATGACAACACAGGAAAGTACAGATCCAGTGTGATAAATGTCGGCTATAATACTAAGGACATGTGTGGGTTAGAGGTCGTATAAATCTGCTTTCAAAGCTCATACGTCTGTGTGACTTCCAATAGAGGTCAACCATACATCACTCCCCATCACTGATGCGCATCTCAGTTTTTTTTTTTTTTTTTTCTAAGGCACATCAAAAGAGCTGTCCCTGAACACAAGTCAATCAAAGTCACTCATTCATCTCATATGGTCCATATAGAGTCACATTTGGCCATCATTCAGGACAGGAAGTCAAGCATGCGTGAGACTTTGAGGACCTAATCTGCTCCAGTCAGACTTCCATAGGTGCACACACATGCCTAGTGAGCCCTGAGGAGCAGCTCGTACTGTTCATGACCTGTGAAACCAGCCATATGTGACCCTAGTCATAACTTACTGGCATGTACAGAGAGAAATACAGTGACCTGTCTGCCATCAAGGGCTCGCAAATCTGCAAGGCAGGCCCCATTTTGTGTTCATCTTCACACATTTGAAGGGAGCTGACCATGAAATCGGAGGATATTGATGTGTGAGTGTCGAGAGTTTGATATATGTGCACTTTTGTGAGTGAAATACTGGTTTTTATGTGACCCCTAGTTTCTTTCTGTTACATTTTTTTTGCTCATCTCCACTTTAACCAGCATTTGATCATTCATAAAGCTGCATTTATTTAATCAACAATGAATTTATGGGGGCATGGGGCACTGGTAAGGATCTGAAAAAACAGAACAAGAACAAACAAACAAACAAAAACAAACAAACAAAACAAAAAATTTACAGCTGCGTATGTCATCCATCATTGTTAAATTCTAAACAAAACGGGGGGTTGAATTTAAAATAAACCATGCAAACAGAAAACATTAATGTGTTTTCTATTTTACTGTTGCAACAAGACCTCCGGTGTAACAAAGTCAAAAAAAAAGGACTGTATTAGTGGCAGCAATTCAGGAAACCCAGCAATATGTGCATAAGTACTCTTCTGATTAGTTAAATTAAGTATTAAGTAGAACCTATTTTTGTTTGTTTTGGTCTGTTTTTGGATTGGCCTATTATCCCCACAGCAGAGGGCTGCCAGTCTCATGTACTGCTATTTTGGGAATCGCAGGCTGAAAAGTTTTGGGACCACCATTTTAAACCAATAAGAAAGTAGTATTTAACACAGTTTGGTTATCACATCTTCTATGCATCTTTTAGGTTGTTTATAGAGACAGGACAGCAATCTCAAAATCTATTGTTTATTCTCTGATGAAGATGTTGTTTCTTGGAGCAATAAACATCTCCTAACAGCTTCTAATGTAATTGACATCTACCAGTGGAGGACCTCTGGTCTGGATGTCATCGTTAATGTGCAACTGTAATGTGTTTACAGTCTGCGTAGATGCTTGACGAGCAACAATGGAGCTATAGTTGAATGGAGCTGAAGTTGAATAGAATTGAGACTGTAGATGTCCATAGAGATTATAAAGCTAATGGCTCTGATTTTTTCCTGTACTGACCAAAAGCCAGTTGTGTCACTCCCTCTCTTGCTTTAACATACATAAGAATGCATTTCCAATATTCTGACAATTCCCACTCATAGCTGACACTAGTACTCTGATGGTAATGGATGTAACAACTGTGAATGAATTTGAATGGCTGGGCATGCAATTTAGAGTTTCGACCCCTTGATGATGGTTGATGCAAATTTGCGACACACCTGATTTTTGACGTCAGGTTTTAGTGCAGCTGAGATGACCTTTATATCCCATTAATGCCTATTGATTCATATGTTACACGTACCAAGGGTCATATCAAATGCACTATGTTGCAATATATTGGTCAGAGGATTAACTTATTATACTTATATATATGTTATAACTTATTTATATCTATTGTATGTGCTATATTCAAATTTACAATCTACACTCAATTTAGAATCTGTAAAAATGCAAAAACACACAAAACCTTTTTTTTTTTTTTTTTTTGTAAAATAACTGTTAATTAATTCAGGCAGTAAAGAGTTAAGTCAAAAGACAAACTTAACAGGTAAAGTCAGTACAAAAACATGACATGACCAGAATTTTAATGCATATGGGATGTCTAAAGAGACAAACCTTTTCTACATTTGCACCATCTCCAACCTCCATTCAAGCAGACAGTTTAATGAGAGAGCCCTGTTTTTAAAGATGGCTTCCAAACAGATTTCACTGATGGATGATACTGAAGTTAAACCCAGAGCCTCTGCTCAGTCCTTCAAGCACTCACTGCTCTGCGTATCATGAAATATAAAAAGTGACGAGCCATCCACCACAGCTGAAAGAGCTTGGAGATGGCGTGTGTTCAAGCAGGCAGAACCTTTGGAATTGGTTTTGTGCCAAATGGGTACAAGTTGGAATCTGAGTAACCTCAGGCAGGTTTCCTGAGGGAGGGTGGATGATGTGTGTATAGACATGACAGCCTATATGAAGTAAGGTCTGATTAACACGCCAGATATAATAAGAGAAAACTCAGACATGGTTTATTATGAAATTATAACAACGTGTGCAGTACTGATTACAATTTAATAAACTTTGAACTTAGCTTGATGTACTTCAGAAGTGGAAAAGAGGGAAAAAAAAAGGAAATTTTGAGTGTTGAAACACGTGAAAATGAAAAATGTTTTCTATTTCTCTTTTCCATCTTAATTGAAAAAATTGACTTTTTTTCTGTCAAGGTGAATGCTTTTTGAACACCGTTGTTATCATGTCCTCTGATCCTGAGAATGTGAACTTGATTTCACCCTGCACGCATGACAAGGTAAAGATTAATCTCTAATTCAATGTTGCAAGCCGACTGCTGCAGAAATGGGAAACACATTATCAACCTTATCTGTGATCTAATGAGTCAAATAGAATTATGTTACACTTTCCCCTGTACGAGAACACATTGAATGAAGACAGAGCCTGCAGCTTTATTATCCCATTTCTGTGTTATTGAGTCAATTGCATGTTATCCAAGGCCATTCCACATGCTCATGGCATCACAATAAGGGAGCTCTGAAAGATGTATTGAGTGTTGGGAAAAAGGACTCTCAGCTGGAGAAAAAACCCTAAGAAGGGCGAGTGATGAAGTGACTTCAGAGCAGGAGGGAAGTCAGCAAAACTGCAAAAGTTGGATATCAAAGTGTATTAAACTCTCCTCCTGTAGCTCGGATTCTTTGTTAAAATGAAAGAGTACTTCTGCTGATGCCACAGAGAACAACAAGTCGATGCATTATTCAACAAATAATTCAAATAAAACAAATAATTTATCAAACAACGCTGGTCCGTCTTTCACTTTTGCCAGATCTCTTTTAATAATCCTTTCTGTCTCACTAGATCAGTTATTTTGCCTTCCCTCTCTGCCTTGAAGAGAAGTCACAATCAAAAGGCACTTTGTTCATAATAAACAAGAGCGGAGGATTAAGTGCAGATGTCAACAAAGAGGCGCTTGTTGATGTAGTAACTGGCACTGAATTTGCACATCCAGCCAAGCTTGGCCAATTCACTGCATGTACTACTGATAGCAATGGATTGGTTGGAGGCTTACAGACTGGGGTTCCTGTTTCTCTCTCCCAGCTGGCACACACAAGCCTCTGCTTTGTTGTGATGAGAATGGATTCCACTTTAACAAGAAGCTACCTTCAAAAAACGAATGCCTTAGTATGATTTTTCAAAGGTGTTTATATTTTTCTTACTCTCCTTATCACAGAGATATCATAGACTGTTCAATGTTTCTTTGGGCGTTGCTTTTGATTGGCAGGTGCATTAATTGGTCGATTTAGGAGGATGGCAATGTGCCAGAGGACCTGAAGTGTTGAGCATGCATTGCAGGGACCGTCTTGTTCCAGTGGATGCCAGATGGAGTGTATGCTTGTACGTAGCTCTTGGGACTTATGATAAGGTCACTTTAATGTCTGTTGTAAAATCAAAGTCATAATTACACACAGGAGCATCATGGCTTGGTGCAAAATCTCAACCTTTGCACCATGTAGCTCTACGTGTTGATGCAGTTATCACAAAGTTGTCCAGTTGAATAGATTAAATTTTGAGTGGATTTGTGTTGCACTGAAATGTCACCAGGGTGCCCCCTCTGCTCAGGCTTACAAAAAGCAGCAGACAGCTCTTTGATCACCACAAATGAAATGCCGTCCTTATGAATCAAGGATTTTAATCTGGATGGATTTCCAAAAGGAAAAAGAGACCTCTTTGTACTTGGCTGCATGATTTGAAAAGCCCCCTATGAACTGAAATGAGGAATGGATTTCAGTGACTCCCGTGCACACTAACTTGTTCATAGTCTCTGACATGCTGTGAAGACTCTGAACACTAATGAACACTCTAGAACAAGGTGGTTTAACTTTGAAACAAAGCACTTACTGTAGCTCTGATCCAGTGCTCTGTGAAGAGTAAAGGCTTGTGGTTGTACAGCTCAGCTCCCAGGAGAGAAAGTAGAAATGTATGTGTGTGGGACAGGGTAAATGGGCCTCATTCACTTACTGTTTTTAAGAGGAAATTTGTTCCTTAAGCCCACTTGCAAAGTTTAAGAAGATTCTGACATTTAACAAACTTTTCTTATCTGGGACTTAGTGGAGAAAACACTGAAGAGCACATTTGAGTGAGGTTATATAGTATATATATATATATATATATATATATATATATATATATATATATATATATATATATATATATATATATATATCAGCTCTTCCATTCTATTGACGTTGCCATGAGGACTACAAAGCTGACGATGGTAGTCTAGCTGTCATACTTGCTCTAGTAACAGGCTTTTAAAAGCAAGAAAGCGACAAAATGAACAAAAAATAGGAGGTGGAGTCATAGTGCACATGTTTTAAAAAAGTTTACACTGAGCACTGTCTAGCATAAATGATTTCACACAAGTTGTTTTGAGCTAGCTTGCTGGTGGCGGAAACCAAAAGTCAGTAACCGCGAGCGCAAATCAAAACCTATAGACATATGAAGAAACAGGTGGATTGACAGGCTGTCAAGTTTGACCAGTTCACTGCAATATAACTGCTAAATGTGATTTGGAATGAACATTATCACAAACAGTTTAGCTTGTGTTTTAGCCTTTAGTCCATGCTCTATCTCTCTCCTGTTTAGCTTTCTTCTGCTCTGACATCCTGTTTTCTGTCTGACAGTTCAGCTCCAGTGTCCAACATCACTACTGAATAAATCACAGAAAAAGTTTTCAACAGAGAAAAACACAGATCTCTCTTTTGACTACTAACCTTCATTAACCAGCATGGTGTTGTCATAGAGACTATGGCGTTCCACAAATCAATCCAGTCCTGTCGACTGGGAAACTAAGAAGTAGCTATTGGTGATGGTAATCTTATTTTAAGTTTTGAATAGAATCAGGCATATATCTAGAAGTGAGACTTTTTCAGGATCACTTAGAAAGTCCTCACTGTCCTTTTAAAAGTCATGTCATCAGGACTGTGTGTGTACAATTCCAGCCAAAGGTGTTGCTGCAATCCACTTCAAACAGATAGTCCCCACTGTCTCTTTAATAAGAAAGTCTAAAACAAATGGGCAGTTGTATTGTCAGGAAGCATATGTTCCTACAGACACTGATTCTTTCCAAGGATGGACAAGCTAAGAATTAGGCCCAAAATAAAAAGGTGATAGGAGTCACTAATCAGGGATAAAGTAAATGACTATCATACAGAAATGAAATTCAAACTTTTATTTAAAAGGAAGCCAATTGATGGTGTTAACCTTCTTTTAGAAGATTTTCTAAAAAGCTAATAATTGGAAGGAAACCTGTGACCAGGATGTGGATCTCTTTACAAACAAACAAAATCTCTTTTATTGAATTTAACACAGAGATCCATAACACAAGTGGAATTATAGGCATGTACAAAAGGAGGTGTCCCTCCTGTCATTCAAAGATTGAAAGACAATAGACAGATGATGAACGATGAAGATTAATGACGAAGATGAATGGCATCCCCTCCTGCCGTACGTCACTCAGAACAAATGAATACCAAGGGCGCTCCTCATCATTTCAATGAGCTTTAGCCCTGCTATGTTTCAGCATAAATCATGTTAACCTTCTCATTTTCAAGTTCATTCATTTTTAAGGTGCTCTTCCTGCGCTCTCGCTGGCTGCAAGCTTTGTGGATCTGATTGCTGGGAATCCATTAAAACCTTATACAGCAGAATATTGTGTCACTTTTCCCAGGACTGCCGACTGTACTATTTGTCATAACTCAGAGCTGTCATTACACTGCTCTATGTAGCATGCAAATGATGGTGGCAGGTCCAAGGATATGTGCGGGAGAAGGGTGTGAAAATCAGTGTTACAATGCTTCTATAAAACAGAAGATTGATCCGTAGTGTGACAGGAACACCCACATGTGGGAATAAAGACACTGCAGACAGATCTACACAAGGAGAGCTGGTGGTTTAAAGGCTGGATGAGTCCATTTTTCACTGTCACTTAACATAGCACATTGTTTTTCATCCATACAGCTTGTTAAAGATTGAGATCTTTTTGGGATCTGTATGGTTGAAACAGAAATTGGGTTTTTTAATCTATTGCAAATATATGAATAAAATGTACCCAAGGATTGTGGTGCAAAATATTGCCACCTTAGTTCCCCAAAATACTTTGACACCAACATACATCTTCACATTTCTGTTGTGTTAAAATCTTTCCAAAAGGTTCTCAGAGCGTTCATCCCGAAGTGTTTTGCATGTTTGTTTTCTCCTTGATTGCTCTTGTTCTTAATGCCTGTTTCAAGAACTGGGTCAAGGTAAAAACCCGAGCTAAGTTGAATGACCTCCTGGACTCCCTGTGGGTTTCATTAAAGGGTCTTTGTTGTTGAGTTTTCTGTGATGATGATGGGTTGTTACAAAACAGAAGAAGGTGAAGAACTGCTCTGAAATCCTTCACTGCTCTCAGGGGAACATCACCAAGGCTGCTCATGGGAATGTCTTATCTAAACTGTGTAATTGTTTTGTTGCCACTGCTGCTTTCAATAAACCTTATTTATTTTTGAAGGGCTCCCACTGAGCTTTAATTATCATCATTATTATAAGCAGTGGTAATTCTTTCGATCTGTGAAGTAATTGTGAAGCAATTCTTCTTTTTGCTGGACACTGCTGTTTAATGTAAATATTGTACCACTCTCATCATAAATGTAAGAAATAAAACATATAAAAATAAAATAAATAAATATAATATTAAAAAGTCACCTTGTCAAAGACATTACTTGTGAATAATCAATTTAAATTAAAAGCATGAATCAGTATGCCATAGAATAGCAATGTAATACAGTGACTCAAGTAGAAAAGTCTGCACCAAGCTGAAACCTCTGGTCTTGTGATATGAAACCTGTGTGGAAATGTGAATAACTACATTTTATGAAGCATCCACTTGATGCTGGCTACAAAAACAAAAAATGCAGTTCTCACCAAATATAAATATTCAATTAACAAGATTTATATACACACACAGAGAGAGAGAGAGAGAGAGTTGAGAAACATTGTTCTTAAACTGTTGGACTACTTGCTCACACAGTTGTCCACAAAGTGGTGAACCTCATCTCATCCTTGCTTGTGAACAACATTCTGAGTTGTTTCTGAGTTGTTTCTGAGATGCTTGTTATCATGACACTCACCTTTTTTCAGTCATCCCGTTCACCGGTGGAATATTCCAAACAGGTTTTGAGCCAAAAAAAAAAAAAAAAAAAAAGTTTATCAGTTTGAACTATAAATATCTTGTCTTTGTAGTGTACTTAATTGAATATAGGTTGGATGGGATTTTCAAATCATTGTAATTCTATTTTTCATGTTGTTTCACATAACGTCCCAACTTCATTGGAATTGGTGTTGTATATATTTTTTTCCGGTTTATCCCACTCTGTGCATACCATGTTTGCATACCTCCCACAATTGAACTTCCCCCTGTTGTTTCCCCCTGTAGACTCCAGGCTGGTAAGGCAGTAATGGGGTAATACGACAACAAAAGCACTCTGCAAAAGCTCCAGTGTAAGTTTATGACAGTTTCTTGAGTAAAGTCAGTGCTACATTCAAAAAGATGTTCAAACATTGTTGAGTTTGTGTTAAAAATGATTCTCCTTTTTCGGCCTCTGTTATTTCATTCATTCATTCCCCTTAAGTGTCACTCTTTTGTGTTCACACTTGCCCCGTGGTGTTTGAGTCATCATTTCTGCCCACTTGCTGACAGTGAATTTCTCATGAATATACCAAGCTACATTCACAGGTCAAGTTATCATGATCCAGCTTGGGTATTTCAAAAGGTTGCTAATAGGAAAAATCCGGGTAAAGCTGGAGTAATATATGTGGCTGTCACATGCAGCTTTCATGGAAAATTTTGGAAATTTTCAGCCAGTTTGTATGTGTCTTAATAAAGCTCCAGGTTTAAAAAGGGAACTGACATAATGAAAGACATGTTTGCTAATAATCCTTGAATGTTTGAATTATTTAAGACTTATCCCACAAGTATTTTGTAGTTTTCTAATTAAAATGATGAGAATCACATTTGTGTAACACTCAATTCTCGGTTTGTGTCAGTGTAACAATAAATTTTGCACATTCTGCCTTTGGACTGACTATTTAGTTCCATTGACATCTTCAATTCCCTCAATGTGTCCTCTCGACCATATAACTGCCCCTTAACTACCAGAACACAACTGCTGTCATGGGACATTCAGCAGGATTTTTTACACTGGCTTAGTGCAGCAGCAGTTACTGATGCAGTGTTGACCTGCTGTGTGAGCTTTAAATACTATCTGTGTATGGAGTAATACTAATAAGAAAAATGTCATCATACCACTACAAACATTTAATATAAAATTGCCCGGCTGTGTGTGACAGTTAATTGTCTTCATCTGCAGGGAGACCCCACAGGAAGTCATGTGAAGAGATTGATGACTGACACTTTGACAGTGGTATGGAAAAACCGAACACCCCCACAGTTTCCAGCTTAATCTAGTGAAATGCTAATGCGTGACCAATCAATACCACAGTATATTTACTTCAGCTTCTTTTGCTGATATTGCAATTGCTTTAAACGTCAGGGGTATGTGGATACATTATGTGTGTGTGTGTGTGTGTGTGTATAATATATATATATATATATATATATATATATATATATATATATATATATATATATATATATATATATACAGCTGGTGAGCAACGGGAAGCTGCAAAGGAGAGATAAAGAAAAGGCTTCAGTTTACTCTGATACCGTCTGATACGCCTGCTCTCGACAACCTCAAAATGACCCATGAACCATAATGTGGTAAAGATGTCAACCGGTAGATGCAGGCATGAAAAGCCGCTCCCAGGCTTTTTCTTGATGGAGCAAAAAGCAAACAATTTTGACATCATTCACTTCGGAAATCGTCTTTTTCCTCTTCATCCGTAATGGTACGTTAGAACAAGTCAAAGGTTTGAAAATGCATTCAAGCAAATGACAGAAGGGAGAGATAGGGGGTAAACGCATGTCTCTGTTGTGACAGGTGACGTGACAGGAAGGCCGTGATGTGAGGTACTGTGAGGAGCCTGAGAAAATAGATATGGGAGGGAATTAGTGAAATAAATTAGAATTTGAATGTGTCTAAAGTGACAAGCCTTTTTGCGTTGTCCATTTTTGTATGCGATGTTTCAAATTCAACAGTCAATAATGATACTTATACTTGTTCTATTTTTATAAACTAAAAAGCAATATTTTAGAAGAGTTCATAAAAAAATATATTAAGGGTTTTACTACAGTACTGCACTTTTTACTGTGTTCTCAGAAATCATTGAAAGGTATTAGTTTTATTACCACAAAAAGGCTTTTTAACTCGGTACTTTAACTCATCACTCAAACCTTCAGTTTGGGTGTTGAAAGAATTGGAAGTGGAATTAGAACTAGAAGTGCATTAAGGGGAAATTTTCTGACAGCAAAATATTGAAACAACAGTCTGTCATTGTTCTCAGTGAGAGAGGTTTAAAACAATGGAATGCATTACAAAACGAAAACACTTTTCAAACCAAAGGTTTTTAACACACGTTTAAAAACAAAACAAAACAAAACAAAAAAAAAAAATGGTATGGAATATTAAAAATCTTATTGTTTAACTAATTGTTCTGTTGTCATTATCTATGACTGGTCTCGTTTTTTGTTGACTCCTAGTTTTTATTGTACACATTAGTTTTTATGGTTGAATGTATTATTTCATGTTACTTCAATCATGATTGAAGTCCTGAATTCCAGTAGTTAGTTTAGATTAATCTGTCATCGTATAAATAAAATTTCATCAATTTGCATTTTGAAGCAGATTCCATGTCCGATGAAAAAAACAAAAAATGACAGTGCTCCTGGACCTTTGGTTTAATCACATACAGGTGGCTCCTCAGATACTTCAGGCTTGTTCTTATTTCATCCTGTAATGGAGTAGTTTTATGGGTTAGGGGAAGCTAGTCAATGAAAAAAAAAAATAAAACATCAATTGCTTCTTATCAACAGCCAATTTGTTGTAATGTGTACAGATCTTCATCATGGCAATTGTTACATTCATAGCAATGATGCAAAATTGTTCTTATTGGCATTTATTCTGTTTCATACAGCTGTTAAACTCAGTCTTACACAAAATTTACAGACGTGAAGTCGGTTTTACTACAGATAAAGTATTCATTTGTTTCATAGTTTCATCCACAAGTCTTTTGTAATATGCTCACTACAAATAATCCTTCTCAGCTTCTGGGATGTGGTTACATGCTGACATTTTTTTTAAGTTCTTCCTAATTTGTTTCGCACATGATATTTGTTAAATTTCTGCTTTTTTGCTTTCATTCTTTATTGACGTGTTCAAAATAAAGATCTGAAATAATCAATCAACCTGATCAATCAGCCTTGTGGCTGCATCTGTATGCTTAGCTTGTAGGTGGTCATAAGAAGACCCTGCTTAGCTACAGGTTCCTGAAAGGGATAAAACAGCACACAATCAAAAATTATAAGGCATTAATTTCTGGTTTTAGTGTATGTAGTTGGGACATTAACACTTACAACACACACACACACACACACACACACACACACACACACACAGAGAGAGAGAGAGAGAGAGAGAGAGAGAGAGAGAGAGAGAGAGAGAGAGAGAGAGAGAGAGAGAGAGAGAGAGTTAGAGAGAGAGAGAGAGAGAGAGAGAGAGAGAGAGAGAGAGAGAGAGAGAGAAGCAACATAAAACAAAATAACTTCAAACATATTATGTGTTAGAGAGTTACAAATACTTAAAATCAGAAGCCAGATTTCTTTAACGTGTGAAAATGAACTTACATTAATCCAAAGGAAACTGCTCTGCAGTGCATTTCAGAGGAGATAAGTGAATCTATGATCATAATATTGCTGAAAATATTATTTATATTATACCATCCATTTCAATGGCTTCAACAAAACTGAAAAACCTTGTAAAGTCTAAAAATATCCCATTTATAAGCCAAGGTCTGGTTGTTTTACAGCAATGCTCATCCTTTTTCATTTCCTGGCAATGGAGATGACCTCACGACAATATAAAAATAAAAGTCTGATCCATTTAAGCAGGATATTGTGAGATTATAAATGGCTTTTCAGACACATTATTAACTTGAAACTGTTCCCTCCATTTCTTCCTCTATCTGACCATTAGTCTGAAATTAAACCATAGGAGGGGGGAGTCATTACTGCATCTCCTCCACATTTCTTTAAAAAAATTTATGGCACCTCAAACTTTTCAGGGGAGTCACTTTTCAACTGATGGAGCTTGATGTAGTCTGTGGCCAATGACCCTCACAGAAATATATCGACTGCAGCCAGGCTATTGGAAAGATGTCAGGCTCAACAGAAACAGATTTGGAGAAGTGTCCCCTGGAGGCTGCCGTGGTGGCTTCATTAAAACGTATCATTTATATGTTGGATTTCTGCAGTCCAAGACATGAAGCCACAACTTAGGTCAGTTCAAGAACACTAAGGTTTGGTCCCACAGGGTTCTTCAACTCAGCCTTAAGATACATGTCAGGCAGTTAGAACATACCATGGAATTTATTAAATGGGTTTCATTACTTTTTTTGAAGGTCTGCTTGGAATTCATTTACAGCACATTTTTCCCCTTTAGATATCTGAAGCAGAATTTTGTCAGGGCAGGCACTAAATGTATGAGTCCGCTATGGGAATGTGCAAAACTTAAAATTTTGATATCTTCAAAATCATAAGTAATATAAAGAAATTTGGCTCTCATACAGTGTGATTTTTTTGAATGGTTGTGTATGTAGTTGCAGTGGTTTGCAGCTGGTCTTAAGTTGAAACTTAAGGAACTGCACTGTAGCACTGTTTCAAGCTTGGCTCTTAGTGATGGCAGCACTTCAATACCAGTGAGTAGTGAAATTGAAACATTCAGTGGATTATTTTACTAGCGAAACTGAATTTTAAAAGACAATGTTCCACAGGTTTTTAAGGCTTTAAGCATGTAAGTAAATGTCTTCTCATTCACCATTTACATTGGATCTTGCCTTTTCTTGAGCCACCTTTCTACTGCTGTGTCCATCAGTTTTAATTTGTCCTGTATCACAAGGTTGGCTCCCAGGAAAATGTCATAGTCAATCCTTAATTATCTGTATGATTGAAAAGCTGAGTCATAACTTCAGTCAATCTTCTGTAAGTAATAACACCAATACTCAAACCACCCATTTTCTAAAAAGCTCATCTTCTGACCTTCTGTCTCTTTCCCTGTTTCAAAATGGACTGAAAGCGGGTGTGTATTGATCTCAACCATTGGAAAGAAAATGCCATCTGATAGCTCCACTTGTGCTGTGATATTTGGGTCTTGTGTATTTGTGTAATGATTTTACTCTCCTGAGAGGAGATGAGTTTAGTCTTAAAATCAATTTTCATGCTTTCATTTCTGGCATCCATCCCATTGATTTGTCTTTACTGAGTGAGCTTCATTTCTAATGAAAGTAGAGATAAGTCACTGAATGTGTGGTTTAAGAAAAAGGTCATATGATAATATCCTTAGAGTCTTAAACTAAGGTGTAGACTTAATAGTATACCAACATCTATCCTGTTGTTATGCCTTGATGTGGACACTAAAGCTAGCTTGTGATCAACTGAGATTTCACTATGTCATTCAGTGTTGTTGTACCAGAGTCTAGGACTTTGACATGAATCTAACTCCAGCTCCAGTACTCAAGACTTAGTTAAGCATTTAAAAGTCAGTGAACTCTTCAGGTTTCTAGTTTAAGTAATGATGTTATAGTACCACAGAATCGAGTATCATTCATTGACATTCACCTTTCCAATACACAACTGGACAATCTGAAGCATACCACCACTACCAGACTCCGGGAGTCACGACAGTGCAGGTCCTCCTGTAACGATTTTAATCAGGAGCTCATTATGTCTCACACACACAGGCCACTCAATCACATCAATTGATTAATTAAGTGCCAAGGGCGTTTGGGAGCCCAGGTGACAATATGATCCCAGGGGACACCGCAGAGGCCCGACAGGAATAGTCGTTGAATAAACGCTCCTGTGGGGTCAGCATAACTGTCACATGTATCTACTTCTACATCTAATTAAAAAGCAAATTACCTCACCAATAAAAGCTGGTAACTCACAGCAAGGACAGATGTTTTCACTGGGCTTTCAGGTGTTGGTTTATGGTACACAGTTCAGATTTAAATCAGGAGAACAGAAGGCAAAGCATGTAATACAAGCTAAATCTCCACTTGTGTCGCTATGAGGCCAGAAATACTGACTTCCTTTGGTTTAACATACCATTACAGCTAAATACACAAGGACCACCCATGTTTTTCCCCATGTACAGCAAAAAGCATTAACATAGGTGGGAGAAGTTCCACCAGTTTTAGCTGGAAAATTGTGAATTGAAGTCAAGCGTCTCAAGATGTTTAAATGAAAGGAGAAACACACCATTAGGATGTTTTTTTTTTCCTTCTGTGCATTGCAGCTGTACCTTCCAAAGGTTGTTCAAATACTTGCTAACTTTATTGAGCTGTTAAAAGCCCAAGAAAATGTTTCACATTGAAAGGCAAATCATCAGCTGGATAGAATTTCACTCAAGACCCTTAAGAATAAAACTCTTTCATCAGGGCTTAGTCATAAGTCTGAATAAAATTTGTACCTTCAGTGAAGTTTTTCACACAATTTTCCAATTATCTGATATTAGAGATTGGTTACAATTTCTCCAAATCAGGATTTCATTTTTGTAAAATGATTTTTTCAGATTGACAGTAGGAAATGTTAAGCCTATTACACAACGAACTGTTCACACAATCAAGTGTCCCAGCACAGGATGTTCATTAAGTGAGAGGAAAAAACAAAACCCCTTTCAAGCCGTAATGATGAGAAGGTATGACAAGGTCTGTCTCATTAAAACACTCATTATTTTCAGGCCTTGATTTTAATGTGTCAGTGCTTTAGTGTTCCAGTCATTCAACAGCAGCAGCTTTCACCTTTATTATGCACTGAGGGGAATATTTCTGAAGTCTTTTATATGAATTCTTTAACTTATCAGAGAAAGTTATAAGATTGTTATTGGGACTACAGAAGTTTGCCAGTATGTGTGTGTTTGTGTGCTGTCCAGCTCTTTTCATCCTTCGCAATGGTTATTTGGTGCAGAATCAGGAATGTGGTCACTGTGAAAAGAAGCCTCACAGCGTAATATTACCTCCAAGTCTTAACAGCTCTTCCTTGGCAGGCTGTGTCCAGTCTTTGCTGTGATATAGCAAAAGAAAGAAGGAAGAAATGGCAAGGCTGACTGATAGATTATTGCAGAATAATCTATCAAATGTATGTTCCATATTTACAAAATTTGCAATCTGACAATTGCATATTTTGTCTGAGAATTACAGAGCAACACAGACACATCGATACAGAAGTATGTAGTGCTCATAACCGTGTCGCCCACTACTGTGTAGAGTCAACACTAGGGTGGCCATATTGTGAAAACCATAGACTATAAGTAATGGATGTAGTCTCAGCAACATCACTTGTCTGTTTCTAAAACAGATTATTGTAACAAATAGGCCGGTGTGGCCATATTTGAAATGAGTTGGGCTTTGAGTTATTACAGAAGCAGCCAAAGGGCGCCTGTCAGTCACATGAGCTGAGCTGTGCCTCTGATTGGACAAAATGGTGATCCTTATATCCTCTAAATTGCAGAATTAGAAAAAAAAATCACCCATGTAGAGTGAATGCCATTCCCATAATTAATGATTCAGATAGGGGACATTTTTGTACCAGGCTGTAAACATGTTTATTTTGGCTGTGAAAATGGCTTTTTTGGCTTGGTGTGTATGTGACTTCCAATACTTCCAATACACACGACGAACTGCAGATTTTAGCACTTCCACATTGTCTTATCTTTTCGGACCAGAGGTTGCCGCTTGGTGAAAACCCAGAAAGAAGACACCCTACCTGGCCTCTTGGAGATACTGCAAAAATACCCAAAGACATTCAAAACTAGGTTTTTAAACAATACATTTATTCAAAACATTCCTTTTGTGTTTGAATTGAAATTTTCCTACAACCTAAACATTAATAATACCTCACAACATGTTTAAATAAAAAAGATGCAGCCCATTGCTCAAATATATTGTTCATGTGCAAAAACAACAACGAATAAAAGCCTCCAAATCTTAGTTAAAGTTTAACTAAGATTTTGAGGCTTTTGATTAATAATTTTTCTTTTCAACTGACACATAAATGCAGACAGTACACAGTGCTTCCCACTGGTCACGACCACGACAAGAATAGAGTTACTTTTTTCTTTTTTCTGCAGTTCGTCTGTAAAAGTGCATTTACAGTTCAACACTTTCTGTCTGAGAGCACAGCGCAGGCAGTCAGAGCACGTTTTCTGTTTTGATCTGAAAGAAGGAGTGCCCTGGGTCTTCTGTGTCATGATGCATGCAGCGTGCATGCTTAACATCTTGACAAGTAGGTACCTCGAAATAATGCCAGTGGCCCAGTGCAGTACTTTATTACAAATATCAATTGTCTGTAAAACAAGCTGAGGAAACCCAGACGAAAAGACGACGTATGGTCACCCTGGTCAATGCAGAAGTTAAACCAGGCTTAAGGCAAACTTCTGCAGTTCCTTGAGTGTCCACTTGAGATAGGCCAAAATTCCATATTAAAAGGCCTCATCTTACAGCAAAACTACTCTGAAAAGTCAGTACCATATTTTTCTCTGTTTAGTTAATGTATTTCACCCCACTTATTAAAACTTTTTGGACTCTTCCATTTTGTTTATATCAAAGTTACAAGTTACGTAGATTTGCATTATAACGGGTATCTCTGATTCGATCAACAGACAGGGGCAACAAAGCTGTCTGTTAGAGGGCTCAACTCAGCTCCAACTTTTCGTAAGTTCCTAGTTTGAGGTTAAGGTCAAGTTATATTTTTAACATGGCAACGGCCATTGTTGGGCTTCAGAATGCCTCTTAAGAAAAAGATGTGTAATATTACAGAGAAGCCTCTCCCTCCTCCGGAGACCTGTATTACGAAGCTGGATCTTTCTCTTATTAAGGTTACTTCAGGGTTGACCCTCTATTTTCAGTCCTACAAAGCTAGATCACTTCTTACCAGGATAAGTAATCATGGTTATGTATGCTGAACAGCTAACCTGCTCTGGAGCAGGTTAATAAGAGATCAACAAGTATAGAAGCAACACCTCCTGACCAATCAGTTCTCTCGGAAAAAAAGCATGTTCGTTCTTAGAAGATCCTGGTGATGTTAGTGCTTGGATTGTGAGAGGACTGCTAAGGATAGAAAGAGTTTTTAGGGAGAGCAATCCTTTTGATGTCCATGATGACATCCTGTACAGGAGATTCAGATTTTCATCAAATAGACGGTGCTACATTTGTCACCTGATGGAGCCATTAATAAATAAATTCTGGTGATTTCTTCCACACATCAGTGGAGAAAGCCTTTGAATATGCCTGCTTTTTGTACTTGTTCCCAAGTCCGTTTAGCTCCACTATTTGCATCTTAAATAATGATGTTAATAATAATGGTCACACATGACATAACTGCAGAAACATTAATTCATAGAATGCAAAACTAAGTGGGAGTTGAGGAATTAATATTAATTATATTTATTAATATTCCAACACAAAACATGCTCACAGAGCCTCAAAAAAACTCAGGGGAAAATATAAACCAAAGGAAGGCACTGAGGAAGAGCTCTGCTTCAAACGTCTGTGCCGTAATAAAGTCAAACTGAGTGATCAGAGGTGCTTTTTATATTGTCCAATGAATTAATACTGTTTAATCTCATGAATTTACGCATCAACAGAGTTGGCAATTTTCTACCAGCATTCCCTCCTGGCTTTTGCTGTGTCAGCAGTGTTGCTTTGTACTGGATGACGTGTTTGAATTCTTTGTATTTCTAAAGAATAATTGTCTGCTCCTCTGTGGTAAAGTAGGCTGCTCTGCAGTGTTTCTCCTGTTTCTCCATGTTTGTGATTGGTCAGATGCTGCAAACACCACCCTTTAATGCGAGCATGAATCAGTGATTTGATATCCAGCTTCGTAGTACCGCTTATCAGGATTAAGAATGTCTTGTTAAGTCAATTCAGGTAATGGAGAGAGATCCCGGATGTGTTAATACAGCTACAGGCCTCAGAAAGAGAGGGCCTGATACTTTACTGTATATCTGGCTGTCTAGATTTGTGATGGAGCCCATCCTTTTTTTAATACAGTATATGGGGGCAATCCATTCCCACTTATAGTTGTCTAAGGACAGATTTCAGTAGCAAGTAGCATTTTCCAGCTCCTCCAGCAGAATCCAAAGACTTTATTGATAGGACATGATTAGACAAATAATCCCTCAGGTGAACTTGCCCTGAAAACCTCTAAAGAAAGGTGGTTGAGGAAGCACTATGATCTTATATCTTAACAACAGATTTTTTTTTTCCAGGAGCTCTAATTTAATCCATTAATACACTTAATCCATTAATATACTTCGAAAGATCAGTTACACTTCATAATATCTGTTAATACACTTGCAATACTTATTTTGATATAGCTGTTCAATGTGCAATACCTGTTTGTGCAATATTTGTTTAAAGTGCAATATTTGTTAAACACAAGTCCCTGAGTGCTATATCAGCTTATTATTGGTCATTGTGTGCAATATCCATTTATTACTGTTCATTAAGTACATTACCATACATTACCAAGTACTTTTTACTATACACTCTAGTACAATCCTTACATTACTAATGAGTCGTCAAATATCAAAGGGGCTTTCTAATTTTGTCTGTGGGTTATTGGAAGAATCAATGTTCAAGTTTCTGTCACTAGTATTTTCTTATATATATATATATATATATATATATATATATATATATATATATATATATATATATATATATATATATATATATATGACATACCCACAACTTCGATTTCAGAGTGTATGACAATTGTCGCAGGACACATCTCTCCCAACAATTCCAACAGCTCAGTCGGTTTAGTGATGTTCATTATATTTCCTTTTAGAAATTTTTGATAGTGTTCTTGAAGAAGAGATAAAAGCACTTGAAAGACATTATGCCATGGTCAAGCAGCAACTTCTGGCTGCAGGGAATAAAGAAGATAAAGTTATGGTGAACAGGAAATTAGACAAATATTTCCAACAAAAAAGGTTGATGTGACCGAAAGGTTTAAATGTTAGCGGTTAACAGCATTGTGGATTGTTCCTTTTAGTCTTGAAAATACATTTCCCTGTAAGTGGAAACCAAGAATTTTAAATAACGATTGTACTCATATTGGTACACTCTGGTCTGTCACCTTAAATCATCCCCTCAAAGGTCACCTTCATCTGAGCCAAAACAATGTTTAGACCATGACTCCTTAGTAGGTCTGAGGCAACCCAGGATGAGTGAAGGACATCCATGGCCTCAGAATATTTCTTGTTCGAAAACTCTTGAAATACTTTTTTGATGCTTTGACACTTAACCTCAGCCCATGGGGGTTGAACCCAGCAAGTTTCAGCTTGGATAGATTCCATTTAAGAAGATTGCCACGACCACAGAAGGGGCTGTATGACCACTCAAAGCTGATCCTCAGTTGACAGGTCAAATGCGTCTCCATCCCCCTGTAGTGAAAACCTTGGTGTGACCTTCTCCATCCAACTTGCCTTTTAAGAGAACATTTAATCAATAAGTCCTTCGTGTAGAGTTTGGTTTCAACATGAGAGATATATATCTGCCTCTCTTTCTCCATCCTGCTCTTAGCTTGAACTCCCTTGATGTCCCCGCTTACTTTCCCCTTTTTTTTATCATCTTATAGGCTCCCAAAAAAATAAACATTAAGGCATTCTCATATTTCCCTTTCTATAGCACAGATAAGCTTCTGATCATCCTACAGTTATAGCAAACTATGTTTGCGAAGCCATTAATTCAACGTTTTTTGGAACTCTCGAAGACTTTTCATACATGTATTTGATTATTTTATATTTAACTGAGATATATTGCCTCAGATATTTTTTTTGTAAATGAGTCAGAGTCGGATATTAAGGTAAGAAGGATTTGATGCTTAAAAACCATGGACAAACCATCACCTACGTGTTTCAAAACAACCTCAGCCTTGGACTGTTAAATTTCTGAATACAGTTAATATACCTTTTGAACCTTTTGGAAGGTTGTTCTCATTCAAGTAAAGGCAATAGAATCTTTCCACATTTTTTTAGAACAGCTTTGGCAATCAAAAAGGAGAGGTTTCGTTTTTTTTTTTATATAGATATATATCTATACACCTTCAATTGAGTCAAATAAGTCCCTTTGGAACCATTGTTGGCACAGCAGTGTTTTTCTTTCTTTTTTTGCCGCTACACCTCCAAAGTGTGCAGGTGGAAGTAATACACTGGAAAGTAGCAGTGAGCAAAAGGTGTTGCTAACAAAAGAAATGCATTAATCACATCTGCTGGACCTCAAGGACACACACTGAAATTGGTGGCTAACCCTGAATGTAAACAGAAACTTTTCTGTTTACTCCAGTGGGAACCTTTGAGCAGTTTGACCAGCAAGATACTTTTATAAAACCTTTGAAGATTATCTGTGGCAAAAGAAATAAAATAAGGCATCAGGTAGTTGTCAGGTAAAAGTTTATTTTATAAATGAGAATTGACTTCTGTACATTTCTACAAAGAGAGTACAAATGATGCCTGATAAATATCAAAAACATCCGTTCAACACAGCAGACATTGATTGGATACGATCGATATGTGAAACTAGGACACTGTTACTATTTCTAAATCTGTGTCAACACAGATATAGCACGACTTTAAATGTTAATCAATGTGATCGTTGCAAGGAGGGTTCTCACTCTGACCTCCAAAGAGTCATACACTCCCAAGACCTTCCGACACAAACTGTTGAGTTAATGATTTGCATACTGGGTCTGCTTACTCACTTACCTAAGGCCACTGCAGTAGCAGTTGATTAATATGCACAGCAAGTGAGCAACCTATGTGGTTTTACTGAGTCTAATCCTACTAGTGACTGATCCACCTCGTCATAAATTTAATTAAGAAATGTAAACATCTCAAATGACTCAAGTTTGCAGTAAATCTGACTGAAATGTGGGTTCTACTTAAACTGCTTTAATCCACCTACTCTTACTGCTCCCCCTGCTAACAGCTTTACAACCCACCTCATCTCCACCTCCCCTTATACACTGTCTGACTACTGTCATATGATGTGGCCGATGCCTGTGTGATTCTGTACCTCTTGGCATCTTTGCTGCTGCTCTTCCATCCTAAGCTTTTAATGGATGCACATGAAGGGGAGGTCTGCTCTTCACACCTTAGGGTTTGGCATTCCACATGAGCACATAGAAAGGTGGGGGGCTCCCAGAACAGAGTGATAGCATCAAATTTAAATGTTGGGAGTTAACAAAAAATGTATTTCTGCATTGGCTGCAAATAAAGGACATGAAAGTGGATAGAACAGGAAACAGGGTAAGAGGGTGTGGGGCTTGCCTCACGGTTCCTGTAACCTAGACCACCAGGCTATACCAACAACCTGAGTTATAAAAGTGAGTGCAGTTAGTTTCTGTTCTGAGACCTTTGCAATAATAGTTGACAAAGTTGTTATCGGAAGACCTGCCTCTTTGCTTTGGTCAGGGATGGAGAAGTGACAGCAACAGGTTCAGTTGTGCACCAAAAGGTGAACTTTTTTCAACTGAGAGCACTGCAGATAGAAACTGTTGTCTAAACACATAAGTTGAATGCTATACTATTTTTTTTACAAGCGACTATAGCATTCTTGCTTTTCACCATCTGACGGAACTAAAGAAGAAGTAGACTGTCACTTTTTCCCTTTTTAAGTTGTGTACCAATTGTATAAGGAGGCACTTCTACAAGGGAAAACTTGAGTGAAAACATCAGAGCTCTGATACAAATCACCTTAGCTGAGTTGACACTTTGCCTGAGGTAAGCTCCTCTGCACTTTTTCCTCTTCCCTCCATCTCTTGACATGAACAGGCTCTGCTCTCCCTGCACAGCTAGATGTATTGTCTCCTGATGCATTTGATCATATCTTTGCTACTGTAAATGTCTCTGTGCCTCCACCTCCAGAAATCAGTTGACACATCAAAGCCCCAGAGGGACTTTAATATTTGAGCATGCTGCCAAAGTGTGGTGCACACTACCCAGTGGTGTCACAATGCAGTGAAGTGTCTGGGAAAAAAAGAGAGTTTGGTTATCTCGATGTAAAGGTGGCTTATGGTGATTGTGACAAAGTGCAGTGCTGATGACAAAAAAGAAGAAAGGTGGAGGAGTTTTTAAGGTGTTGAGTTTAGATGATGAAAACAAAATTTATATGTGAAGGTGCCTCAAATTTGTAGCACCAATAAGGATAGTTTATACTTTTTCCTGGAATACCAAGCCAGCGATATATCCACAGAATAAAGCTTGACACAGGAAAATAAATTCAAAAAAGCGTGTTCGCTGAAACTTCAGCCACCTCCTCTGCCTCTCTGTCATGACTGGCCCCAGTAATCCAGGCCAGGTTCACACCTCAAGTGTCAGTTAGACCTGTTCTGAAAGATCATTTGGCATAAACCCAGACTTGCGTGACCCACTAGCCTGCTTGAGTGTGTTAGTCCAGATACTTAATCTCTCTAATAAGTGTGTGTGGGCGTGTTTAAACACAGCCTCACCCTCTTTATAGCTGTAAGTACTCAAGCCTGGAAGCCAGACACTTCTAATGTGATTAGTCCAGATGGAACTTCAGAGACTCTGTGAAGGGTGTTTGGTTTGATCTAGAAACAGGTGCTTATATTTAAAGACTAAAATCAAGTTATCATTGAGTGGCCGTGCCTTTGTTCCACTCATTTTGTTCCGTTGTCTGTGAAGCTGAAGATTGCTTTTAAGATTATTTTAATCACCTATACAGCACTTCAATTAGCTTAGCACTTACCTACATTTCTAAGCTACTTAATCCTTACACCACTGAGCAGCCAGCTGGGTCATCCAACCAACCTGTTGGCTATACACGCTGGCAGACTTTAAAACAATCTCTACTTCTTTCCATTACACCAGTGTAGTCTGTTAGCTATTTCAAAATGAGACATTTTAAAGCAAGAAACACACTCCTGGAAACTTCTAGACATTAACCTGATGGCTCACATAACTAAATACATATCTTTGAATCTGTTTATGAGAAAGTGTTATGTTTATTTTAAGAAAGGGGAAATGTATGGTTGGTAGGTATTTATGAGATATTGAACCATGACAGGGTGTAACAACACCCTTCACAATCTCCTCCAATCTGATAAAAATGAAGTTTAAAAAAATAAAGTTATATGAGTTAGAAGAATAATGCTGCTTATGCAGGATTTAAAGTTGGAAATAAACGTTAAAGAAATCATCTACCAAATGTACGTCTTTTCTCTGTCATCTACAGAATTTTATATTATCTTAGTATGAAATGATAAATAAAACCTACAATAGAATTTTAAATCTGCTCCATAACCCTACTAGCCTGGAGACTCTATGTTTTTTATTTAGGCTGCTTCTTCGGGTGTTGTAATTTTGGCCCCAATAACTACGCCTGCAGCCCCTGATGTAAGCAGTTCTTTCTTCCAGCCCAGTGAAGAGTTAGTGCTACTCTTGAACTAGTTTTTCTGTGGTGGTCGAAACACAAAGAACTGAAGCCTGATTAGGCTCTGAACTCGCACTGGAACTCTGAACTGTCTTGGTTACAAAAAAAAAAAAAAAAAAAAAAGCATTTGTCATCATTTCTGTAATTGGCTTTATAGCTTGTACAACATTCACATTCAGCCCAGTCCAAACATTCATTCAGTGTGCAGTAAAAACATTTAAACACTTCTACATTCCTTTTATTTCATCTAATTACATCACCAAACAGGTGAAACACTCCATAATGTGTCTTGGGAAGGACTTGTATTCAGTGGGCATTTGTTTTCAGTAACAGTGCTATAAGCTTGGTCATGTCAGATTGGCTTATCCCTGATTCACACATAATCCGTGAGTGTCACGGTCCGTCAGCACCATGGTTTTCTGCGTACGCCAGTTCAAACTGGATCCGTCTCAGGAGCGGAGCGCAGCTCAGCGTACTCCATAGCAGCTTGATACGCAAGATCACAGGAGAACCATGTTCCTGCAGGAAATACACCCATGACAACTACTTTCATGATAATTAATTATTATGTTAAATTCACCTGGCCCTCCCAGAACTTCAACAATTCAGTCCTTCCCTTTTAGTTTCTGTTGGTGTCCTCATATAAAGGATATGTATCATATTTATTTATAAGGTTTTCTGCCTCCAAAATAAACTTTTCCTCGTCCATGGCGAGAATGGCGAATTTTACGATCGAAAGGCTGAACATGGTGCTTCATTTTGAAAAGACCGGAAACTCTGATTGTTTTTTGTCTGTTTTCATATTTGGTATGATCTGCTCTGTGGAGATGAACACATCTCTGCAGCGTACTCCAGAAAAATAGACTTGCAGCAAACCAGCCGCGAGCAGCCGTTGATAGCACACGTCGGAGACGGACCGCAGCGTGGGCTGTGTGAATTTATTGATTGACTAGAGTGGCAGCGAAGACCAGCATAGTGCGCTGCACTGACGGACCGCGGCGCTCATGCTGTATGTGTGAATTAGGGGTCACAATGAGGTGCTTTTGTTAGATATGAAAGGAGATTTTGAAATGTTTGCAAACGTCCTGCTCTTACTGAAAGGGAAAAAAAGCACACAGTAATGCAGAAAACCCTCAGCCATGAAAGAGGACAATGAGGAGATGATTTAACCAATAAAGATATAGTGCATATAAGAAGGCAGATGAAATACTGCTAGCTGGCCCATGGACTAAAAATGAGCACCTCTGTGGCAATGTTTTGAATAGTGATGTTCTTATTCCAAAGTGTTTAAATCTTTATTCTTCTAACTGTAGGCAAACTAAAATGTATCTTCAAATCAATAAATAGCAATAATGTTCGTCTGAGCTTGACAGAGCTGTTATAGTTCTGTTAAGTCTACTTTAATAGCTTGTGCATCATTTATAATATGGATATAAAGTGTGGGCTTCATCACTGCAGAACATGGCGCAGTAAATTCCAGTGCATCTACAGGCTTCGATTAATTTACGCACTCTTACACTGGAGGATGCATCTTTGAGTAGTGTTGACCTGCAGGGCCTGTGGCCATCTGTGGCCCTTCTCCACCCCCACTCTTTGCAGAGTGAGAAAAACCCCAGCTGCTCTTTTGGCTGCAGCAGACCTCACCAGGAGGAGTATTTAAAAATCCCTAATCTATCACTCGGCGCAGCCAGCCCTGTCTCCGCTGGCTGGCTGGCTGAGAACCTACAACGATTTGCACTGTCCATTCCACAAGAGAGACATCGTTACTGCTTAGTTAATCTATCACACAGGGAGGGGGGATGTGGAGAGTCATTGGGATCATTCGTAATGATTTGGAGATTTAGCAGCATCATATGTAAACGACCCCTGCGGTATCAGATACCAAAGACAGAATCCATCTCCCAGTTTGCTTTGCTCTTTTTCATCATTTTAAAATTATCTCATTCCATCAGATCTCTCCTGTGTCACTGGATCCTCTGCATCCTGTAGATTATTTGCCCACTTGAATTGGCACAATAGTCACAAGAGGGACCCAGACATCACACTGTGATAATAGAATTAGTGATAAGTATAAAAAAAAATGTCCACAGTGGATGTGATGTGACCAAATATGGCCTAAACGGTTTGTACAAGGAGGTTTTTCTTATCGTCCTATTGAGACAAACAACTGGATGTCCTACTTGAGAGGGGTGTAATAAAAATTACAGGCATGTACTTTCGTTAATACACACATGCAGAGCTGCGTGACTTTAATGTCCAGAAGTAGTAAACACAACTCGCTCGCAGGTTCATCATCCCTGTGCTCTCAAAGGGGCTTTTCAAGCACCATGATGTTGACCCACAGGTAATACCATTATCAACCTCAAGCAGCTATCATTGCTCTTACGCTGTAACAACACATTTTTATGTCACTGTACAGAGACACTTAACATTTCCTCCCTGGGCTTGTTTTAAATAGAGGCAGCTTCGGCATGCTGGTTTAAGTTCCCCAGTGAGCTAAGCTCAGCAGAGGCAGGCGGACTCTGTTTCACCCATCTGACACCTTTCTCCAGAATGATTGTGATTCCCGACCACATTTCAGGAAAATCAATGAGATCTGCTTGGGTGAGAGAGAGCTAGAGAGAGAGAGAGAGGGGGGGTAAAAGTACAGGGTCTGAATACATCAATCATTCCACTTTCAACCATTTTGATGCAACACAACATGTAGAATAACACAGAGAGTCGAGAACATACAAAGTGATCGACAAGCTCTAGAAAGGCTAGGATGCATCTTACAAAAGAAAATAAAGAGACCTATCACAGGATGAAAATGTGAGCCCCTATAGACATTATGAAGAAGCTTTGAGCATAATGCTGATGTCAAGCTAGATAAAGATATTGCCTGATCTCTGCAGGATGAGAAAAAGACTCAGCTCCAGTTCTTGAAAAGTGTCCAGTCTGCTGAGTGAAAACCTATTTGAAGGTGAACTATTATCCTCTTTTATGTTATATTATAACCATTTATAAGTTGCTCTAGTCTTTCACAAGCCTTTTCAAACTCCTCTACAAGCAGCTTCAGTTCAATGGACATGTATGTGAAGGTGAAATAACATTGCCATGTGGGGAAAAAAAGAAACATTATCTCAAGTTTGGTTCTACACCTGTGTATATGTGGTAGCTGAAACTATGTCCAAAAATAAATGAGCAAATAATGTTCTGCTCCTCTGCCTCAGCCTGCTCTCCCACTCAGTCTTTCATGTGACATTGTCTTTGGTCAAAAGGCGAAGTCTGATTAATTGGTGGTCACGTAAGGAATCTATTTCCACCAGGTGCTCTGACACTTCAAAGCATTCGGCTGAATAAATTGAGCGTATTTGAGCTTCTGAGCTCTGTTTTCTCTACAAAACATGGGAAAAATGTCCATTAATCCCATCCGTCTCAGGGAGTTGGGACTTCTCATTAAACACCTGTTTGAACAATATTAGACAGATTCAGTATCAGAGTGGCAGAAGCTCTCACACAGCACAATGAATCACCCCATCATGAATGCATTATGAAGACGAAGGGGCCTCGGCTGGGTTTTTAAAGCCGATGTCTCTGTAATTAGGCCAACTCAGAGCTTAGCTGCTGTAGTCAATAGGGTATATTTATCTTCATAATCCTTTCCTTTCAATATAAAATAACTTTTAATATGCTGCCAACAATGTGATAATAATAACACAGACACAGGCATGGAGGCATCATATGTATTCTATATTTTTTTCTGTATTGTATTTTAAGGTAGAAAGTCATGAGGAAATTAAATCAACCGAAAGCAGAAACTGAAAGCTTTTAGCTAAATGTATAATAATAATAATAATAATAATAATAATAATAATAATAATAATAATAATAATAATAATAACAATAATAATAATAATAATAATAATTTAAAATGTCATATCTCAAAATACATTATTATATTTAATTGTGTAATCTGAAAAACTTAAAGCAGGAATAGTATCATGCGACAGGTCGATATTACTCTCTGTAAATTCTTTTCCCCAGCAAGGTGATTCAAGATTGCATCATTTGAAGACATGGGGTGTGAAAGTTTTATCTGTAATACTATTTTTTTCAGTGTCTCATGTTCCTAAACTACTGCTGAATAGGAGTGCTCTGTAAATGGAGTACAATGTGTCTTGCTATCTAACCAAAATGCAACATCCAGGAGTGAGAAATGAAATCATTGTGGGAGTGTAAGAAATTGCAGTTGCTAGTGTGTCAAGCTGCTTCAAAAAGGTTATTGAAACTTCATATACACCCATTCCGACAAGCTATTTTTTTTTACAATGAAAATAAACATCTACACAGCATGGTACAAAAAATGGTAGATTTTTTTAACAGCACACACTGCACAGAGGTTGATTTTTTTTTTTTTTTTTTTCAAATAATTCAGTGGTTAAGAAGACAGTAAGATTGTAGGTTTTGTCTAACTGGAAGTGTGTCTGACTTGAGTGACAGGTGGGTACACTGAAGCTGATCGAGAGGACACAAGAGGCCTGCCTCAGCTCCATCTTTGTGCCTGTAGCACAGACTGTATAAAATATGGACGTAGTCTCCACAACGTCACCTGTCCGTTCCTGATACATTCAAATGACCAAAATCTGAATCTGAAAAATCTGACTGCTGAATTAAAAAAAAAAAATTCACCCACCGTACAGTGTGTGCCAACAGGGAAATTAGCTTTTCAGACCCAAGCTGTTTTTTGAACCAGGCTCTAAATATTGTTTATAATGCTGTAAAAGTAGGGATTGGCTTTGTATGTATGTGACTACCGGTCTTTCTGCAGCCAGCCTCTAGTGGATTCTTGATGAACGGAAACTTTTTGCACTTCCGCAAAGGCTTCTTTTTTCTCAACTGGATGTTGCCCTTTGGCCTGTAGGCCACCCCAAAGTTTAGTAGACTTCCAATCATGCTGCAACCTCCAATCTAAAGATATGCATGTGGAAGTGCCAAAAACTGCAGTCCATTAAGCGTCCACTTGAGGCTTGCTGCAGAAACCACAGAAACTATATACACACCAAGCCAAAAAAGAGATTTTTCAGCACTTCTCAAAACAAGTCTGGCTCAGAAGATTTCACAATTTTTTTCAATGGCGCAACCAACATACTCAGCTCGCTGCACGTCTGACGAATACATGTTCCTTACAAATGTGGCACCTTTTTAAAGGGAAATAAACTGTCTTTTCAGTGGTATAAGATTTATTCCCAAGAAGCACTGAGCGAAGAAATAATCTAGCAAAGACAAAGTCCTGTTTTAGGAATCAGTGACTGACCTAACTGCATCCATGTGTTATACAGTTATTGATCAAATATATTTACCATGTTTGCCATTCTTACTTTGTAAGCTGGCTACGTAATTTTACTCACAGTGTAAGGAAGGAGTTCAGTTATCATGCATATATTCTATGTTTTATATTCTGTCAGGCGATTCTTTGAATCCAGTGATCAGATTGCCAGACTTCACTGGACTAACAAAGAAATAGTTCTGGACTAACATAGTAATAGTTCTCTGCATAATGATACTTGAACTTTAGGAGAGCTTTTGATTCATTTAAAGAAAGTCTGAATTTTGTACTTTTTAATGTCAGCAACTCTTTTTGCAAATTTGCCATTAAGCATACAGTCCTCTCAAAGCAAAACAAAGTAACATAACACTACCAATGACTCCACAGATCCTCTCTTAATATCAGTCTTCCCATGTGTTCTCCCCGGGACCAGCTTGTGTACAGTAGAGTCATTATGAAAGCAATGAATGTGTCGTGTAAACAGAGACGGTAATTGCAAGTGATTCCCAAAAGTTCCTCTTTGCTTCTTTTTTTTTTCAGCATCAGTGCATTATTTCCTAATTATCTTGCTGTGCACTTGGTGGAGTGTTTGGACAGACATTTGTCTCCAGGCAGCAGCATTGCAGTCAGTGTTTTCTCTGTGTGCGTGTACCTGCAGGCGAGGCCTCGCTGGAGATCTGGCAGTGAGCGAGTGCATATGTGGTGAGTCATCCTCGCGCCGTGGCTCTTATGACACACAGCTGCACGTGCTCGAGCACATGGTGGGTTACACTTGAGGGGTGATAAGAGGGACTGGCTGATCTTTAATCATAAGGAGTGCATTGTCTCCCAACCCATATAGCTACTTCACGACGTTAAAATTTAAAATGTGCATGGTAAGGAGGAATATACTTTTTATTCAAGATGTCAGACTTTGTCTTTTTTAAGCTCCAGATTCCCTGATATCTATTTAATCTCTGTCTTTTGTTTCCAGTATGCTCCAAAATCAGTTTTAAATTAAGTCCATTCATTTAAACAGATTTCATTTTTTTTAACAATCCATTGCAACTTTTGACTTTTTTTAATAATCGACTAACATAAAAGTAAGGAAGATTCCTGAGTATATAAGCTTTTCTTGTTGCTGCTGTGTAAGTAAATTATTTTCTCTCTTAAAAATTCTACAGCACCATAAATCTTGAAATGCCTTTTAGCACTCACACTTTCTATCTAAGTTCATACTTTTTAGTTCAGCCTTGTCTTTTGTTCGTCCCTCCTTGTTTTATTTTAAAGAGATGCTTTTCAACATACCCTGCTCTGATGTTGCCCACTCTTGTGATTATCATCCTTGCACTCATTGTTTTTACCTGCGCCTGTTGCCTGTGTAGAAGTAGTCCATGGCCGTGACTCTGAAATTTTTTGGGGATATATTGATTTTTACCACTATTTAATAGAGACAGTCTTTGTCTACATGGAGTCATGTGCGTGGTCTTTTCAAGAGGTTCTTGTCAGTGCATTTATGCGATATTTAAAGGTGCTGTGAGGACCACCTGTTTGTTTTTCATTACAGTAACACCTGTGGTCAGATTTGGTAGTGTTTTTCCAGAAAAAAGACTATTTCACATGAGCACCATCACCTACTGTCCTAAAGACGTGACTCTTGCCAAGCCTGCATTTGTTTTTGAAGCAAATTACTGGAGAGCAGATCTTCTTTTAAACTCTACTTTTCTTTATATTACTTCAACTTTTTATACAAAGTGATGTAAAGTGATGAGGTAATGTATTTCTTTGTATTGACGTAGAGCTATTGTTTAAAATGTGAAAACAAACTTTGTAAACTCAGTTTGTGTTACTTTCAGTCTATCAGTCATAAAAGGGTTTGTATTCTCTTGGGAAAATAAAACCTGACCACAGATACTGGGAACAGATACTAAGATCCTTTAGTGCATTTTGTCTTTGTTAAATAGAACAGCTTCAGAAAGGAGAAAGTGAGGGATGACATCCAGCAAAGGGTCACAGTCCTTACCAGCGACAAAGACTGTGGGTGTAAATGCATTTTTTTCTCTTTCCTTTTCTTTCCTTTTTTTATTTTTTTGAGGGGGGGAGCATGTCCTGTGATAAATCAGTAGCTTCTCTGCAATGAATCTTCCCTCTTGCCCTCTGCATGCTGAGAGCGACTCCAGCAATCCGCAGCTGTAGCAGGATGCACAAAAGGATGCAAAACCCCATAAAACATGGAGAATGGTGAGACGAGCTGCCAACATAAGGCATGTTTTTAGAGCAGGTGTAACATGAGGGCTGCTTTGACAGGTTAAAGCCTCGATTTCACAGAATGTGATTATCTCCTGCTCATGCTTGGAGCACATGTGTTCCCCAGAGGTAAAGGGTGCAAGTGCTGCTGTGTAAGAGTGATGTAAGACATGAACCATCCTTCACAAGTTGTGCTTGGGATTTTAAACCCTGAGCTCATGTTTACAGATTTAATACTTTAGAATTTTTGTTTTCATAAGAGTCTGCATTGACAATTTTCTATTTTGGTGGGTTTTTTTGCTATGAATAATTTTCTTGAAGCGATTTTTTATTTCTAACTTTAGTTATTTAGTCATTTTTATTATTCTATTCTATTCTATTCTATTCTATTCTATTCTATTCTATTCTATTCTATTCTATTCTATTCAAGCTACCTACTTATACAAAAGACACATATGGACAGGTAAACTCCGGCAAATTTTATACAGGTCTATTTCTTGAAATAATGAACTCAAAACAGAATCCACCACCTCTCAGGTATGATTCCCCCGCCTCATGATGCCATTAAATGTTTCCCATCACTCTGAAACTATTTGTACTGACAGTGTGACTGCCTCATTAGTTGTTGCTGATTCCGATTCAAAAAGACAGAGCCTCCCGGCCACCCTTAAGCAAGCTTTGAGCGAAAAACATGGGTGCAGAGGTCTCCCAAGTTGAAATAGCTCCAAAAACAATTGTATTTCTTGTTTTCCTCTGAGTAAGACTGCTCTAATCAATAGGCCACCGCTGTTTGATGTCTAGGTTTTTGGCAGGCACTGAGTCAACATGAAAAATAGATATTTCAAAAATAGCCTTGGCAGAATATTCAGCGTTTGAAAAAAAAAAAAGCGAGGAAAAACACAACAGTAGTCCTCATTTAAAATACTTTGTTCTGTGAACACATCGCTGTTCTCTTGCTGGGTCATGTGTTGTATTTTCTGAAGCCTGTTGCCGCTGAGAGAGACACGAGAGAGAAGAAGACGTGATCACTGAAAGAGAGCATGAGTTACACACACAGGTCACTCGGTATAAAAAGTATATGGTTATCTATAATAGGAAAGAAGGGCTATATTGAGAGTGGAACACAAACGAAAAGCAGCTAAAAGTGTTCTGTCTTTTTAGGGAATACAGAGCTGCAGGAACATCAACACGCCTGACCTCAGCCTACATGTTCCTGGAAGCTTTTTATTACACCTCTAAAATAACAGAGGAACCATGTAACACTCTGGGAAAGGCTTGAGCTTGAGCTTTTCTTGCACAGTGTCTTGGACTGTCTTTCCTTCATGGTACATTTTTATATTTTCAAGAAGATGGAAGAACATCTGCAACCTTAGCCTAAAGTGCAGTTTGTTTGTCAGACCCACGGTGATAATGAGAGAACATGCCAGGAAAAGGTCAAATAAATCCATGTGGCATAAATGTCATTTGTAATTGTACATAATGAAAGTTCAAATGTGGTCTTTTAACATTCCCAACCTGGCATACTGATCCCCCACTCACCTCACATGCGTCACTTTGCATGCACCCTCACCCTGCTACACATATTCAGCCGTGCAAACTGAAGACTGCATCAATACAAATGTGACACTTTCACATCATACATGCAATCTGCTTGAACATGGAATGAGGCGGCCGTATCACGGTACATCTCGTTATCTTTGCACACCTATGTATCATTTGTAAGAATTCGCAGCATTAGCATGTCATTAGCATTAAAGCTGTGCTGGCTATGCTGACTGCATCGACGGAAGAAGGGATTTGGTTGCCAAAGTCTGGGAGCATCACCGCGTCAGGTTGGTTTGCATAATCGCTGGCAACACAAGCTCAGATTATATGATTTGAGCAGTTATGATTGTGTTAACCTTATCTGTGACAGGGAACACATGTCAAGTTCAGAAAATCCTCAAAACAAGCCTTTTTTCTTGTTGTTGTTCCTGAGTTTCTTATCAAGGATTACTTTGAAGTGTTTCATAATCCCTCCAAACCACCACAGATTTCTATTTGAAACATAGTCTATGCTTGCTATACACCTTAATATGTATAATAAATACAAATTCAGATCATTTTATCCAAAGTTAGGTTACATTCTGGTACAGTAAATAAAACCCATCTGCTTGAGAAGACAATGGTATGTTTATGAGCTCAATTCAGTTTTAGTATACCAGTTTTCTATATCAAGGCTTGTTTGCCTTTTTTCTAACAATTAAGATTTTATTCATCTTAACGATCAGATATCAGCATATGGATCTTTGTTTCAAATTTGCAAAAGTTTTCATCCTATTTTCTTGGAAATTCAATGTAAGCAGTTGAGACACTTTCTTCAACTTTTGATCATCCTTGATAGGCCGCATAATCCCATCATTAACTCTCTGTTCCTGATGCTCCTTGTATCCCCTGAATCCCCTTTCTTCCTGGAATACAGGGATTCTCTGGATCTGCTGGATTAAAATAACCCTCCTTGTGGGAGCTTTTGCTTTTGAACGGTCTGCTTTTTGTCACCAGGAAAGCTGAGTCAGGTGCTACGCTGGACATTCACAGAAAAAGGAAAAAGAGCTGCTTCTTCAGCTGTAACCAGAAGGGCGACATTCTCCAGGAACAGCCCTGTTCATGCAAAAACTTGAGTGTCTAGTTTCGAACCAGTAAGTTTGGTCCTTTGCCCAAGGACATCTGCAAAGGAGAGTGTCAATTCATAACTTTTAAGGGTAATATCTCCCCTGTGAATCTCCCAAGTCAGATTTGTTCTTTTTTTTTGCATGCGAGTCATGCTTTTCTAACGAATTTGATCATTAAATTGATGACTTGTCTTGGCATTTTGACTTCGTTTCAGCTGACTAATATTAGCATACTGAGACATCTAAAACAGTGACTTTAAAAATACTTTGTTCTGTGAACACATCAATGACCTTAACAGCATCTTCTTAGTCTGGACTGTGTAAAAAGCTGGACAGCACAACCACTTCCACAAAACAAAGCCGAAACATTTAGAGATTCCCCTGCTGACTGTCTGCAATGTACATCATAAACCCCGCCTCCTCCATTAAAACAGATCGAACATGGGTCAAAGAAGAAATCTTAACACCGCATCTAAATGTCTTCAAAATGTTTTTTTCTATTTGTGTCAAGGAAGTCCACTTCTGTGAAAAAGTTTGAGGGGATGTGATGTCATGATTGACTGCTCTGTTGACAAATGCAAGCCCTTGTAGTGCAGAGGAGGTGAGCAGAGAGAAACACAAAAAACACGAATGCAAGAGTCGTTGACCTTTCCATGACAAAGAGTCTCACCTTCCTGAGACACAGGAATCTTTAGTAGAATCTTTAACTGTAGTGATCTGGGTGTGTTTAGTGTTTTTCAAATACCTGTTTTGTTTTTGCAGAAAGAGCACAACATCAAACCTGCGGCTCCAGCAGTCAGATCGTACTCATATTACAATGTAAGGAGATAGAGGCGCATCGTTGATGTTAATGTACAATCGTTACTGATGTGGTTTTATCCACTTAAGGAAAGACAAAAAGCCAAATGCTCATTTGGTATTTTGTTTTGTGCAGGGGCTAAGGACAAGTGAAGAACAACACCATACTGTAAAAAAATTGCTGTAAATTTTACAGTAAATTACTGGCAGCAAAGTGCTAGTAATTTTCTGTAACAGTATTTACAATGTATTTATGGAATTTAACACTTCTGAATGGGAGCAGCTGTAAACCAAAAAGCAATTTCCCCTTGGGGATCAATAAAGTATTCTGATTCTGAATTATTTGCCCTCAGTCTTTTACTCTTTAGAGTAATGTACTGAAAAACCTTTCCCAGTAACTCTGCATATAACAGTAAAATACTGTTAAGACTACAAAAAACAGTTACAGTGCATCCACCAATTTCCAAGATGTCTTTACAGGTGCATTTAGTTCCTTTGAACACTTTATGTTGAGGGTAAAAAAGAAGGCTTATTGGCATGGCGATCACACTTTTACCCTCTTTTTTTAGGTTTGGGATGACAAGCGAGGGCGAGAAAGTAGGGATGAGTTTAAGGTGCCCTAAAAATATTAAAGTTGCAGTGAAGTGGGACCTAATGTGATGTTTATACACATGGCCAAAACATCCCTTGTAGTTTCCCTGAACAAAGTACACCAAGAAGCAGTCTTCCGAAATATTAGCAAGAACAGGTATAAAAAAAACCCTCTTGGTCCAACTCACAGCAGACCAAACAACAACCTCTCCAGAACCAGTCCTGATCACAGCTACTGAATTCTGACTGTTATTGAAATGGAATGTATGTGTGTGTGTGTGTGTGTGTGTGTGTATGTGTGTGTGTGTGTGTGTGTGTGTGTGTGTGTGTGTGTGTGTGTGTGTGTGTGTGTGTGTCCTGCACATACATATATTGATGTTTTCCCCTCACAGACTCATGAGCAAGAAGTGTGAGAAAGTGGTCACCAATAAAAGTGTTTCCTGGTCACTTCAAGCTGTGCACATTAGACCCAGCTTGTTGCCATGACTACAGCCAGGATGAATCAGAGCTTGGTGGACTCAGACAGACAGACAGGCAGGCAGGCAGGTTGAACTTTAATTTCCCCTAGCATGTTCGACAGGACTGAATGCAAAAATAACACCAACCCTAGTGGTCCATATGGCTGGTTCTGGGAGGACCAGCTGCTCTGGGCTTTCAAGGCCATAATCTTTATTTCACACCCTCAGTGAGTCATTTTAATTTCTGATGAGGGACCGCTGTTGTGGAGGCAAAGTGAGGACAATGAGCGGAAAGAAAGAACCACCTGTGCGCATCAGTTCTTTAACAGTTTCTAACAAAACATAGCCCTTACATTTCTCAAATCTGCATCAAACCCACACAACAACAAAGTCTGTCACCTATGTTTTTGTGTAGTGTTTCCTGTGAATAGGAAACAAATTTTGTGCATACTAAATCTCTCTCTAGGTTATATTAGTATTACCCGGGGATGCTGGTAATTTGATTTTGCCTATGCAAATTGGAAATTTCAGACAGTCATCCAGGCAGTAAAATAATTTAGAAGGCACCTCCACAGTTTGGGAACAGCCTTACATTGTGTATCACACAGCTTCACCTACTGTAGAGCTAAAGAGGTAAAACACTTAATTTAATTGCCTCTATGTCAGAGTGATCCCACTGAAACTGGTCGCTTGTGTTATGGCCCTGCAATTCAGAAGTTATACCAAAGTGGAAGTGAGAAATTCAGTCAATACAGAATGGGATTAAACAGGCCTTAGATGGTCTAAATTGACTGAAAGATTCCAACTGAGTTGATAATTTAGTTGGATATTTGACCTAGGGGGACAAAGACAGCCTAATAACTTTGTTCTGTGTTGAATAAAATTGGTGCTGAACAATGAGCAAGTTGATAATTACTCATTTCCGAGTGTTACCTCAGGATTAATGCTACCCACAGTCAAAGCTGACGCACAGCTCATTGATATACCCAAAATGCTATCACCTCAGAAAGCAATGAACAAAGAGAACTTCATTTGAGCACAGTTTCACACCAACTTCAGGATCAGAAGTCTCCAGCAGAGGAAACAACACATGCTGGGCCAGTCTGACTTCAAACCAGACCTTTAGACCTCACAGAAAAATCAAGCTCATATTCTACATTACACTCCCAGTATTGGACCCTGCTCAGCAAGGGAGGATGAGTTATGCTGAGACAGTGAAATAAGCATCTCATCTTCTGCTTCCAAGGCCTCGGTGGAATTGGATTTTATGCTGAGTGTGCACTGCTGATTACTTAAAAGGATGTAGCCAATTATAATCCCTAAATGGCCTCATTGCAATAAGAGAATTCTTAACCGTGGAAAGAGCTCGGTTGCAGGGAAGGCAGTGTTTGTTGGTCCACCACTTTAGTCCAGAGTGCAATATCTCACCAAGTATACATTGTATGATGAAATCCTACTGTCTTAGGTGACGTAATGGCTTGGAGATAGTCTTGGTCAACTTCAGTGATATAATTTCACAGCATTTGAATAGTTTGTTGCAGCTTCATGCTGATATCCATAGTGCCCATGATTCAAATCAAAAGGTTACGGGGGTTCCAGACGTCACTATTGGGTCAACATTATGTCAATATTCATACTAGACTTAGCACAAAAAGTGAAGTAAGTTGTGTTTGGTAGGGTATTTCTTTGTTGCAACAATGCTTCTCTGCAATAAATCTTATACCAGTGGTCCCCAAACTACACCCTGTGGGCCGGATATGGCCCTCATCCACATTTGGCCCAGCCCGCTGAACAATACCAGAGACTCATTATGATTTTTTTTTCAGTCTGGCCATGCAAATGAGACTAATACACACATAGAACCTGACATTCTATTTCATAAATAGTGTTATTTGTTTCATTAATAGTGTTATTATTTATTTCCTGACTTTTTTGCTGTGAAGATCCCAGAAAGGGTTATTAATATTTGGTTATATGTGGCTTTCTGGAAAACAATAAATGTTCAGGTTTACCCCTGCGATCGTCACTTTTTCTGTTACAAACTGACCCTGGCCCCCCATCAGAGAAGGGAAAAGTTATGTGGCCCTCACAGGAAAAAAATTAGGGACTCCTGTCTTATACAGTTCGAAAGCCTATTTATTTTCCTTTAAATGGATCCACATTAGCAAGGAATATGCATTTGTGTGATGAGCTCCAGAGCTGAGTGTGTGGGTTGCACCCATGAACAATTTGCCAAATCTCTTTAATGGGAGAACCAAACAGCTACACTCACAGTATTGTAGTTTATATATTTCAACATATGTGGATATCAGAGTGAACTGTTAAGCTAGGGAACATTTCTGAAGTTACTGTTTTTGTTTGTTTATTATTTTCCCAATAATTATGTATTGTTTTTATGTTTAATATTCTATATGTGCAATAAATAAACAAACAAATCAATAAATTTCAATACATTTCCTCCTGATCACATTTTTTAATGCAAAATCATTTATTATAATTTATGTGAACTCAACTAAGATGTACCTTTACATGCTGAGGTAAGCTTGAAGCTCTAAGTACAGCCTCACAGATGATGACCCAGAGTGGCTCTGAACTCCTAGTTTGGCTAATTTTGGACAAGTGACTTCAAAATGCTCTCAGAAACCATTAAATAGAGTCTAGGAGAGGGAAGTACATCAAATTGCTATCTTCAAAACTCTTAACATTTGGTAAGTGTGAGGCTTGTTTAAATCATACAATCTGGGACTGACACAGCTGTTTCACTGCCCTCTACCGCAACAAATTATTAACACAAAAGCTGCGTTGAAACATTTATTTAAGAGTTGATGTGGAAATGGGAAGAGACAAACTGTCCAAAGACCTGTTCTTTTGACCTTTTGATCAAATTTGACAAACATGTTTTACATATTGTAAATCTGCATCAGTGCTGTGATGAAGTGCTGTCATCATCATGTCTTTGTTCTTTCATACTAAACCAGAACTGGTTTGATATTGGCGTTCCAGTGTGTAGGGCAGAGGGCTATGTCAGGGAGGTTAGAGTTGTTTGACTTGGTCCCATCATTACACCTCACATATGTCCTTACTGGAGGAGAGGGGTTACAGGGGTGTCAATAACAAGCCTTTAACTGGTGATGCGAAGAGGGCCAGAGATGAAGTAAATGCATGTTTAGTGGGTCATTACTAGAAGCAATCCACACTGTTAACTGCTTATCTTTTAACAAAAAGCTTAACTTCAAAAACAGTTAATGATTTGACATCCACATATCTTAAAACCTAATGAAAGTCCGACAGTCAGACCCCTCCTTCTGCTGTGGAGTGATCCAAGTCCAGTAAAAGATTTAATCTGAACACAATGTATCCATATCAATCCATGAATAACTTTAAAACTACAAATGTTGCATCATTGCATTCAAGCTGTCGAGTTACTTCAGTCTTACCAGGGTTTGGATCCTTCTTTCTCAGGTAAAAGAACAAAGAAAAAAAAATAGACTGTGAGTAAACCCAGAACAGCTTTGTTGTTGCACCAATTTTTGCAGTGTGAGTAAGACAGAGATAAACTGGTGCTACATAGTGTTGAGAGGTTCTGAAGAAACCCTCTCCTCAATTTTACTTGAAATCAAAGTGAAAAAAAACATTCTTGCAAGAAGGTGCAAACAGAATCAATGTCTTAAACAATGATACTGAGACATGCAAGCTCCTTGAAGGAGCAGTTTTTTTGACTCTCAGATTTATACATGAATACAAACAAATTACAAGGTCAGATGACACAATTCTTCTATTTTGCAGCTGTAGGAGGCCCAAGAAGTCAAAGCATTTGGTTACATGATAACATTCTAAAGCTTAAGCAAACAGATCAAATGTGCAGACCATAGAGTCAATCAATACCTTAGAACTGATTGTTTGATTGTTAACTGAAGTTTGACAGCTCAGAGTTGACTGTCAAAAGAAGCCAGCAAAGAATTGTCTTGCTGAGGAAGATGAACTCTAAATGTCAGTCACAGGATTTTTGAGTAACTTTTATTGTAAGCCTTTTAACCATTTCTTTTATTGGCTGGTTCAATGGCTTATTTATCAAGGACAAGAACAGCCTGCAGAGCTTAGTGAAGGTTTGCTCCAAGATTATGAGAATCAAACAAAGAGCCGTGTGCCCTCTAGGAGAATCAGGCCACAAAGAAAGTAAAGAACTTCATCATCTTAAAATAATGTCATTAGAGAAAACAAATTTAAAAAGAAGTTCCATCCAACCAGCCATTATCTGAACTGCTTTTCCCATTCAGGGTCACTGGGGCTGTAGCCTGTCCCATTGGGTACAAGGCGAGGTTCACTCTGAACAGCTTGCCAGCCTATCACAGGACATGTTCACAGAACACTCATACTTATGGGCCACTAAGACTGATCAATCAATCTGATTCTTTTTGGACTGGGGGAGCACCTGCCCAACTAGGGAATCAAACAACTAACCTTCTTGCTCTGAGGCAGTAGTGGTAACCCCTGCACCACCATGCAATCCTAAACAGACGTAAAATATTTTCCCTACTGCCTTCAAGATAAAGTCAACATTGAAAGTTCTTACAAAGTAATATTGTTGCAATAATTTAACAGTAAGAGACTCTAAAATATGTTCACATCTCTGCAGAAGGCTGAATGAATTGTGAGAGAAGTCAGTCAAAGTCTTTGGAATTTAAAATATTCATGTTCTAAGAAATCCACAATGGACAATTTTAAAATATCATGGAGCCAAAAAGGTTGAAAATTTAATCAGCGAGCTTGCTTTAGTGCAATGTGACTATAGTCAAGCTTTTTCAAAGTAGTTTAATTACACATTATCATCTGATAGACATTACTGTAATGTCAACTGCAAACAATAGTGGACTCAAGTCTTCTCTGATCAACAACAATGACTTTTAATCATTTAATTAGTGCAAACAAACACAAAAGACATCGTGGCTCACTGTTAGCAGGATCAAAGAGCATCTCTTCTGGTAATTCAAGCCTGTCTTGCCACTTTTCAAAGGGCAGAATATGTTTAAATCAAATTATGCTAATGCTGAATTCAAATTTATGAAAGGAAAATTGCTGCGTTTAATGGTGCAATTAATCAAACTGGTGCTGGTGGTCTCTGAGGGGCCTTTCTAATGCACAGTGGGAGGCCTCTACAGGAGGCTGCAGTGAGGATTAAGTCGGTCAGTGATTCATCGCCGTTGACCTTCACATCAATTTGGATTTATAAGGCTGTGATTTTGAAATATATGTGACCTCAGAAGTTGAATGGAACTTTCTGTCTGCAGGTGAGACCATGTTAGTGTTTTTAAGTTTGAGTATTGGATTGTGAGCATAACAAACTTGCACAGAATGAACTGTGGTTTCATTTTTGCATTCTGTGAAGCCTGGCTACTCTCACAATACTATAATCATACCCTTCTGTCATGTTGCTGTCTCTGAAGAAGATGCTATTAACACCATTACAGGATGTATAGATCTTCTTGTCCATCCTGAGCCCATACTCCCCTCTTACTAATGGACTGTCATCTAAAAACACACAAAAAGCCGATCACATCTTTTATTAGTAGAGGTCTTTTTGCTCTCCGGTGGGAAATGTTGTTTTGCTGTCAAGCCATTTCTCTTCCCAGGCCTATATTTGTTGAGACAGCTCCCAATTAAGCACAGCAGCCAATGACACATATCAAAATAATGCATGCCCAGAACTGGCTGAAATTGAGAAAGTTGCAGCTAAATCTTTCACTTCAGCTTGTGAGGTGGACAGAATGAGGTAAGAGGGGCTGAGGAAGCGGAGAAGACAAAGCTGTAAATTCACCAGCAGAGATGAGTTACTCCAACAGATGTACATCCTGTCCTATGGATGTGTTGCAGGTATTAGTTTTCTCTGCACAGATTGAATGAATTCATCATAAAGCAAAACTGTATGTGGAAGCATTGATTAACCACAGAGCATCCGGTTATAAAAATTGAATCGACTCATGCTGTTTTCCAGTCATAAGTCAGTGGGGGGGGGGGGGGGGGGGGGGGGGTGAGATGCTCAATGAAGCTTAAACACCATTCCTTATATTTCTAATTCCATCAGCATCAACACAGGAAACCCTGCAGCACCTTTGCTTTAGGACTCAGTAACTCTGAGAGTGAAAAGCACCAAAGTGGAGCTCTGTAGAAGCACTTAGCTCAGTTAGTTTCTCATACCCGTGGGTGCAAATTGTTCAGAGAAATTAAAAATAAGAAAACTTTGTAATATAATATTTAATCAAATTTGTTTAATCAAAAAACTGATTCCTAATTCAGGAGGTCTTATTGGAACAGTGCCTGCTCACTGTGGGAGCTGAGGCAGAAAAAAATGATTATGTAGGACAAACCTCCAGGCCTAGGGCCATATTTAAATACCAAAGAAATATTGCATTAGTTGTTTGCAAAACAAATTTATGGAAACTCACATCTATGCTGTATATATCATGGCCTACAAAGCTTTACATGAAAGTGGTTTTTGTGTGGTTACTCAGCCTCTTGAAGCATACGACCATAAATCACTGTTCCCAGTCAGGATGCTGAAACCCTCACCAAATACCAGCCCTGCGATCACAATTCCAGAATGTATTATGTGGCATTCAAGTTCCGCCACTCCGGTGCACCACACACTCCTTCATTTTAGCAACATTATTCAAGGTTTATGCAAACTCATAATGCTGCTAAATTGCCTGAGCATTGTTAAGGTGCTTAAGTACAGGTTCAATAATCTTCCAGTTTGGAAAACACTTCTCCAAGAATCCGAATTAAGCCCAAAGTTTTCTTTCCTTTTTACGCCTGATTCCAAGTTACAAGTTTCCTTACAGGAAGGAGAGAACAAAACAGATCACATCTCTGCTCAGCGGCAACAGTGAGAGGTTATGCAAATAATTAAGCTGATATTTGAGTTTGAATAATGCATTTCATAGTCAGAATCCAAACATGAACACTGGTGCAACTTTTATTTTGAGTGAAAGAGTTTGCCATGAGCAGTCCCAAAGTTCCCAAAATTTATGAACTGTGATCCATTCACCTGCACCATAACCACGCTTTTCACTGTTTCAGCTTTGATTTATGTCAATCTTTGCTGCAACATTTATGTCAGGTGTGCTGTAAACAGGCTCATGCCGACAGCTGAAAGTATCCAGACATGCACATTCACCTTAAAGCTACAAAAACAATGTATTCATGCTGATTAACTTGGTCTTCTTTTTAAATCACTTTTCACAGTTTTAGCCCTGAATGTATATTTCACATGCAGCAGCATTTACCAGGCAGAGTGTTACATTATTAAACAGATCCTAGAGCTAATGTTTGGGTCAGTGGAGGACACTTGATTTTTAATTTTCAGTTCCTGTTTAAAGACTTATTTGTTTGCGGCACACTTTTACAAAAATGAGTGCAGCTGAGTTCATAAACTGAGTTTTACTGAACTGTTTCTCTGATGTGTTATTGTTGCCTAATGAGATGTATTTGTTTTGCATTAATTCTGAAGATTATTGTTTTTCTGAAATGAAATTAATCTTATATGTGTAACTGATTGTTTTTTTTTTTTTTAATTATTGTTCTAACTCATGTGAAGATTTTATCAACAGGTATACCATTCAGTTGATTTAATGAAGTATTCCAGTGTTTAAGTAGAGGCTGATCAAGAAAGGGGTAACAATGAAGCTTTCAGAGTTGGTGGATCTGTTACAAGAAGAAGAATCATCACAATGTACATACTGACAGTTTCTCATGCCGACGTCAATGGAAAATCCCCAGACTTCCATCAAATCCTCTGCCTGTCTACCTTTAAAGTTCGCTGGCACTATCTTTTTTCCTCAACATGTACTCTAACACTGCCAAATCCCGTACTGGGCCCTGTTTAGTGTTTGATTCCTGTATGTCTTCTTTGATGTGGTTGAGGTCTCTTTCTTCAGCTCTTTGTACCTTTCACCTCACACTGCTTCTGCACTGTTTTCCTCCTCTCTCCCTCTTGTCTTTGCTGATAATTGGTTAGCTGTTAATCACAGACCCTTCATGTTTGCCATAGGCACAAGCTAACAGCATCAACATTTCTGTCACAGTTTCAATGGGCAGGAATAAACTCCTTTCTGCAGACTGATCTGATCTAAGTTCTGACTTAGTTAGGAATAATGTGTGGTTAGCAGGTAGTTATAGGATATAGAACCACAACAGGGTGTCACATGACCAAAGCCATAACTACCTGCTAACCTGTCATTATCACTCTTCTTACCCTGCTACTAATTAGAGATACTAACACTTGGGCAAAATGAATTAATAAATAATAATGATAAAATTAATTAAGATAATATTTTATGTATGCAGTTAAAAATATCAATAATAATAAAACAAACACACAAAAAAACCAAGGGGTTTATTTGCCTGTAGCACTCGACGTAGGACCTGCATTACTACTGTTTTTGTCACTACTTCCCTGAGTCAGGACCAGGCAATTTGCACATCTCCTGCCTTCTTTGGATGTGGTAGGCATTTTTCAGGCAACCTGGACAGGATCCAGTATGAAAATATCCTTATTGCTTAGCCTGCTAAATTAGCTTGCTAATCTAAACTAACATTTCAACTAATTCTCTACCAATATAGTGCTAATGGAAGCTAACGGTTTAACCTCACCTTACAATATATGGTATCAACAAGTGGAGGCTAAACTATGGTGTTAAATCAGGGCCAAATTATTTGATCATTTGAAAAATAAAATTAAAACTGAAAGTTCAATTTCTGAGTTTGAACTTTAAAAAAATACATCTATGCATTCAAAATAAAAATTAGTATATGAAAAGTTTTGTCGAGTTAAATATTTTTTTTAATTTAAATCTTAAATTCTTTTGAATACATTATTTATTTTCAATTTTCACCTTCATTTACGTTTTAATATTTGAGGTCTTTTTTTCGGTTGCAGATTTCATGTTTCAGCTCCAGACTCCGATTTTTACTGTTTTAAATCTTTTTTTTTGCTTTCAGATTTATTTTTTTTTTCACTTTCTGATTGTAGTTTTTCAGTTTCAGACTTTTGGCCCTGATCTGGCGTGGGGGGCTTGGCATTCAGTGAGAGGGGCGTGGAATCATGAGTGACAGCATAATATAGAAGGCTAAGAACCTGCCTTAATTACGTTGCCTTCGCGAAACGTCGGAACTGCAACTGTCCCGCTTACACACACCACAGAGAATGCACCGCTTGCGATGGCGTCCTCTCCACGCTGCGCACTACGCTGTTCTTCGCTGCCACTCTAGTCAATCAGTGCATTCACACAGCCCGCGCTGCGGTCCATCTCCAAGACGTGCTGCCAATGGCTGCTCGCGGCTGTTCCACTGTGAGTCTATTTTTGTCCAAGTACGCTGCAGAGACGCGTCAATTCCTGCAGAGGAGGTTGTACCAAACAGGAAAACAGACATGAAAACGATCAGAGTCTCCGGTCTTTTCAAAATAACGCACCATGTACAGACTAAATTGTCCTCGTCAAAACTACAACACTGGCACAGTGCCAGCAGTCATCAGCGGGTCAGACTCAGAGGAAATCCGATGCCATGGAAGAGGAAAAGTTTATCTTGGAGGCAGAAAACCTTAACATTATATATGATACAACACATCCTTTATATAAAGACACCAACAGAAACTAAAAGGGAAGAACTGAATTGCTGATGTTCTGGGAGGGCAGGTGAACATACTAATTAAATATCATGCAGGTATGTTGTCACGGGTGTGATTCCTGTGGAAACATGTAGTTCTCCTGTGATCTTGTGAGCTCACGTATTCAGCTGTTATGGAGTATGTTGAGTTGTGCCCCACTCCGGAGACGGATTCAGTGTAAATTGGCTAGCACTGACGGACCGCGGTGCTCACAAAGTATATGTGATTCAGAGGTAAACGGGGCCATAATCTGCCACAGTCATTCATACAATGTCTTATTGAATGAGGACACATAATTACGTTTGAAGTCTATGACCTTGACTGAACAAAAGAGGGCTTCAACTTCCTTCACTTGCCTTGCTCCTATATAATCACCTGTTATGGGGAATAATTAGGTATAATTTATTTGGTTATAGAATTTTTATTTCTAACACACTTATAGGAGAAAACAAGGGTATGAATGGTTATTAATTCCAGATATTGAAATGATGAGGCCAGCTGAAGAAAATCCATCTTTTCATGTGAATAGCTTCATGGCTGTAATGCAATAAGGGTTTCAGCTTTAGTGACATATTCTTGTGATCTCTTTTGCGTTGCTGAAAATAAGGTGGTGCCTCTGTCTCTGTCTGCCTCGTCACATCTTATACTCCTCCATTTATTCCAAACAAACCTCTCTGCTCGCTCCAGTCAATATAATGTGTTACGTCAATCCACGTTAAAGTCACAAACAGCATTTTGGTGGCAATGTTACGAATCATTACTTAGAGCGTCGCTCTTCAGAGAATCATTTGTTAGGAGGCGCAGTCTGTTGCTGTCTGCTGAGCTGACAGCAACAGACTGCATGTGTTTTTTTTTTTTTTTTTTTTTTCAGTTTAAAGGTAGAGACGCTGATCTGACAGAAAGCTATTGTCCTTCCCAGTTTGAATGACAGCACATATACTGGAGTCTATTTACCTGAATAAAATGGTGATGAGCACAGCTTGAGTTTATCTGTGTGATGCAAGAAATGTGGTTAGAGGGTGAAGGGATCATTTTGCTGGAGATTGATAAATCTGACTGTGAGCTTAAGCCTTTATCACAGTTTGTACTCAGAGGCAGAAATGTCTTAAAGGCAGTGTGATAAAGCAACAAGAAATTGTTCTTGTCATATTAAGGCCCTGATAAGATGTATACAGACAGTTTAAAAGATTATGACAAACATCTAAGCGTGCACATGATTCATAAAAAAAAAAAAAATCTGGTGTACAAGGTGGAAAGATACTGTAGACATAATAGTGTATAAATCTTTTGTTTCAACTCACCATTCATGCTTGTTTGTCTTTTATGTACAGCCCTTTGTTTCAGCTGTTATTTTTTTTTTAAGTGCTTTATAACTAATGTTGAGTTAAGTTGTTGTTAGTAACTATCCTGAATAATACAAATATTTACTAATATAATTAATACTTTGAATCAATATTCTGTGTATCTTAACTTGGTAGCTGCCGGATAATGAATGGGAAAAATGTTCAGTGAATGGGTGGGTTTGCAAATTAGAATCCCTTAAAATCAGGGTGAGCCAAGACAATGACACAAGTTGGGATTCTAATTCATTTTTTTTTTTTTTAATCCCTTACTTTATGCATATGCAGGTAGTTTAAATAATCTTCAATGAAAGCTGGCTTTCAGATGTTTTCAGATGTTATCATTGAAAGGGCAACATCAAATTCACAACAAAGGTTTGAGTTACAAAGTGCAACAAAATAAGATTTCAACCTCACTTCAAAGAGTGACATATTCAGCTCTCTCCCTAAAACCAGTTAAGATACTTATTATGACCTTCTGCTTCTTCGCCTTTAAGTCACCCGTTCCCTTTGACATCTATTTGCAAAATATGTTTTTGTGTGATGTTTACCCTTTTCCCCTGAAGTTTTTAAATATGTCTGTTGCATACTTTTGATCATTTAAATACCCATGAGCTTTTCAGGATTTGTCAAATGTCAGTCTTTGCTGTTATGACACACACCTCAGTAAACCAAGAAGGATGGATCAACAATACAGCTCACTAATACATGGTTACTGTCAGTCAGTCAGCTCAGATGCAAACATTTCAACTTTTCAAAACTGTCAGCGTAAATGAAGTGTAAACATAATACATATCCATCAGTATGATGGGCATCCTGCTTTTTATGCACGTTTCATTAAGACCTCAGCCCAAGAGTTTGTTTATGGGTTCAATGAGATGTGACTCAAGTCTTTGCATCACAATATTTAAGAGAGTACACAACCTAAAATAGGTTTATTTAATCAGTTACACAACAAAAAATACATTTTTGTCCTTAACTTTAAGAAGAGATGGCTGTAATGCTTTATAAAGATGAAGATGAAATATACCAATGAAATTTGAACACCACTAGGGTAACTTACATCACCATTTAAAGCTTAAACAGAGTTAAACTCACTTTTATGTGCACTTTTTTGAAGATTATGACACCCAACAAACTTTGAGCCTTGCTTCTTCTGAGAACAGAGAATGAAGTGTGAATACAAAATAAAAGTTCAGAATTTGAAAGAAAACACTGAGTTTGAGAGGAGCTATAAAGAAATGAGATCCAGATAGAAATAGTATCTAATATGTCCCCTTCACTTTGGGATAATCCTTCAAGTGACACCTGTCTGATTAGCATATGACAGGTGAAATGAAATGAAACAGATTGTTTTTCTTTTGTTAGTGAGCTTTGACATGTTGAATCATAGAAAACTGTGAGGTTTTGAGGTTGAAGCATGAGCCACAGAACACATACAAGCAATTGTGCAAGGTACCGCTGAACAAGCTGAACCCAGAGTTAGCTCATGCAATGTAATCTTAACAGGCCTAATAACCAATCCTAATAGGGCTCCAAAATAGAGACAAATGAGATAAAGAGAGAGAGAGAAAAAAAAGATGAAATGACAAGATTCAAAAATCATCAAGATGATTTCTTATGAGACCCTACAATTTAACATCTAATAAAGGGCTGGAGAAAAAAAAAATGTTTTTCCCCTTTGCTGACATGATTCATAATTACATTTGTCTTGAGACCAACAACATAATGAGCGCTCTTAGAGGAATGGTGTTAAAAGCTGTCAAAAGAGCTTTTAAATATTATTGTAAGCACAGCTCATAAAGTTAAGACATGTAATAGTTCTGGGTAGGGCTTTTAACATCCAAATTAACCCTGTCTTAATAACTTTTCTCATTTCCCTATAGTTTTGCATAGACATGTTACTGAACAGATTAAGCCTTGGCATTTAGACTCTTGTATTATTAGCAGGGAGACGAGGAAATGAAGTGTCACGAAAGCCTGAAATTCTGAGCCTGAGGTGATCGAAAGAAAAAAAAATAATATACACTTAAACAAGACAAAGTATGTTTTAAAAAGCACTGTAAGGGTAACCCCATTTCTGGAGTGATACCTTATACAAACTTATACAAAAAATTCCCACGGTAACTAACTCATAATCAATTAACTTATTTAAAAACTCAGTTGACATTGGCCTTTGTGTGTTTAAGTGCCTATGTGTTTGCTTTGTCTAGTGGGAACAAAGGAAATCTGTCTCGTCTGATTTGTGTCACAAACCCATTATTTGAAAATGCTTAACAAAGATGATGACCTACTAAAGCCTTGAAACATTGTGGCAAATTTTAATATCTGCTAAAGGCTCTGACATTATTAAAATGCAACATAATTAAACTTCAGTGACTTCAGATTGATTAAAAGACTTCCTTTTTAATGCATATTAATTTATACAGAATTTCTGTCTATCTTTTTCAACATCTGTGTTAAATACTTGATTCTCATTGGTCAACGCTCTACATACAGTTCTAGTTCATTCTCAACAGCAAATGTAACACCAAGAACAACCTCATCCATGACATTATATCAAAGCTTTAAACAATTAAGCAAAAAGCAGCCTGGAACATTTCACCTCTACTTGTGGCCAAAAAAATTTTACTGATAGCCTTCTGAATTTTAAAGACAACAAATGAAAATGTTGGTTCTCATGTCAGGCTAGTTGAAGAGTTACCAGGTGCAGATCTGTGAGCTTCACTCTGCACTTCTTACTTTTAAAATGTAACTCTAAGGACGGAGTTCCTCTAGATCTGTTTCCAGTCTGTCTCTGCTCCTGGCTTTGTTTCAAGAGCTCAGCATGGAGCAACACTGCCAAACAGCTGGAGTGATGAGACACATAATTTTGTGCTGGTAATGACAGAATCAACAGTTTTATGCCTCCATGATGGGATTCTATCAGAGTCTTTATAATATATGAATTCAATAACATCACCCGTTGAGTTATGAAGCCCATTATAAGACAGGGCCCATAAGTGACACTGAACTCACCCTAGCTTCATTTGAGTTTAGATGAGGTTGAGAGGGCTCTCGTCTCTTGAGCTAATCTGACTAAAATATTTGTGTATTCATTTATTTATTGATTTTAACCAGGCTGTAAGTAGTTCAGCTAAATATGATCTAGCCCAGTGTTTGTCAAATTGTGGTCTGCAGACCACTAGTGGCCTTGGCAGTGAGTACATTTTGTTTTTTGATGCCAGTCAAGCTAACGTTACTCCATTAATGAGCCTACAGGGAAAATCATCATGTATTGGTGGCTTAAGATGGGGACAGTAAAAAAAAAAAAAAAAAAAAAAAATCAAATGAGGAAGCGAAAAACCTCTCTAACACTGGGCAGGAGAAGGTGCAGCAGCAACATGATTCAGCCGCTGTGAGTATTGTAGACACCATGGAAGCTAACGTTAGTGCCAGTGCTAGTAGCCAGTGCATGTATGATGCCACTTCAGATTACATCAGTTGGCTATCTGGGCTGTTGTTCCGAGGCTATTTAACATGATTGTCCGTGAGTTGTTGTTTTTTTTCTTTTTGGAGGGGGGATAAGTGGTCCTTGGAAACAATTTGAAAAACACTGATCCAGCCCACGTGTTGTTTGATTTGCAGAAACTAATATGAGGCAGAAGCATGACAGAGTGGAGCCAGTGGAAGCAGATACATTGACCAGAACTAAAGCTTCCAGTGCTGGTGCATGGATCAGGAGGAAGTAGTAGTGACAGTAACAACCATGGTTTTGGATTTAGTTTAGCTTGTATTAATTTCAATATATACTGAAAATATGATTATGCAGATGAATCCACTGTAACTATTTTATTAGTCTTCATTTTGGTCTGAAACACAGGGAATTATTACCTTTTGGACTTTGATAATATAAACAAAGCTTTTAGCCTGTCGGTCATTTTATCAAAGGCTTGAAAAATTTCATTACCTAAAAAAAATTGCTCTCACCAAAAACAAAAGACATTTTATCTTCTAAGCTTCCTTTATCACTAGACCCCCCCCCCCCCCCCCCCCCCCCGTAAATTACAGGAAAGTTATTTAATTCTTCCTTTTTGGTTTCATAAGTTTATGGGAAAAAAAGAGGTAGGCAGGACAGCCATCCTGCTGACTGCAAAACTGCTGCTGCTGGTATGCCTGACATGTAATGGATTATGATAAATACAAGGCTGGATATAATCCTCGCCCACTCACCGGCGGCGTGTATGATTTTTAAATCTGAGGAAAGGCAAATATTAAGATTGCTACTCCATCAGCCGAGTTAGAGCAGGTTCTAACTAAATGCAATCCAAGGAAACAGAGCTGCTGTGAAGTGAAAGTTAAACCAGGAAGCATCACTCGCCTTAGCTCTCATAACAAAGGCTTTATATTCCCCTAAAGCACTTCACTTTATTAATTTATTCCCCTTCCTCCTGTGTTTGTTCCCAAACCAATCAGTGCATTTCCTTGTCTTTCCTTTAACTCCCAAACCATTTATCCCCTCTGTCTGTGGGTTCTACCTTGAAACCATCTGTTTATTTTCCTCTTTATTCTCTTGTTTAACTGCAGCTGTGTCAAAGTGACAGTGACAGGGACATCACCTGAAAGGAAAAAAAAGAAACTGTGGGTGGTTTTTTCCTTCTTCTCCCATGGAAAAAAAATGTGCTGTTTGTCACTGTCTCCGCCTGCCTGTTGAAATTCAGCGCTATAATAACATCGCTCAGCCTGAGACAAAAGAAAGGCAGACAGATCTTAAGCTAACTGACACAAACAAACATATGAAAGGAAAGCAACAGAAGCAGTATTGCTTTGGAAGGGGTGTATATACAGTTCATATCAACCACTGCAAATGATAAAGAACGAAACTGCAGGAAATTCTCTAAAAGTTAACCTTAGGAAACTTTTGTGTCCATAATTTTATTTATTTATTTATTTTGATGGCGTTGCCAAACTGTGACACAGTCATATGAGAGTGGTTTGGAGGTACGTATGCGGAAGTGCTAGAAGTTGCTGTTTATCGAGAATCCACTAGAGGCTGGCTGCAGAAAGACCGGAAGTCATATACATAACAAGACAAACCCCCCCCCCAGACTTTTACGGCAACCGAAAACATATTTACAGCCTGGTTCAAAAAACGGCTTGGGTCTGAAAAGCTAATTTTGCTATTAGCACACACTGTATGGGGGGTGAATTTTTTTTCTAACTTTTTGCCTAAATCAGTGTCCCAGTTAAGTCCACTAAGTGCTGGATCCATACCTCATCATTCCATCTGCATAAGACCCAATCCTTTGTCTTTATATCAACCGTATTAACTAATATTTTACAGACAAATTCCACAAATTACCAAATGTTATCAGCCACAGCTTTCATACGAATATTCATGCCTCTTGCTTTCTTCTATAATTTATGCTCTCTCTGATCTTATCATAATTAATGGCAAACAGCTCATCCAGAAACCTCCCCCCAAATTTTTTGTCATGCTCAATATATCCATAGTTCACTTGGCAGCATTTCTATTAATTCACTCCTCATGTACGCAGGCAAGTGAGTCATCGTGTCTTTTCTTTTATCATAGCACAAGCCCAGGAAGTCAAATTGAACATCACTTGGCACACAGTGCAGTTCTGCTCCCTCTGTCCCTCCTCCTGCAGCACAAAGTGCAGTCCCACCGTGTGCTTGATGTTCAGCCACAGGCTAGTCAGCTGTTGGCCTCTTTTTTTTTCATTTTATTTTTTTTTAAATGGCCTACTTTCCAACCAGTATGGAGGTCTAAGAAACCTGAGGATAAACAGTTCTGCATCTGTGCACGGTTGCTGCTCAGCGCCTGACAACTTCTAGCACTGCAGAGCTGCAGCTGTATGTAACGCTGGGCTCTTTGAACGTACAGTTTCTCCATCCAATGATGGTACACACTCAGCTGGAGAAGAGCCAGGTATTTTTAACTCTGCGCCAGTGACAGCTGCGCCGCTGATTTTCTGCCAGCATTATGTGACGCTCCAATTAGGCCCACTGTCTGAAAAAGAAATTTCTGATACAAACTGCTCCAATTTAGTCCTTCCTGGGTCCCATATCGGATGAAAATGTGTATATCGTCTCTATCCAGTTAATTTTATTCTCTACATTTAAGTATTATAATTGATAACTAAATGGATATGCAAATTAGAATGATATGTTCCTGTTCTTTGTAATGATAACCTCACTAGGCAGCAGGTTTTTGTGGTAATGCATTTATAGTTGAAAAATGAAAGAAAAGACAACTAAATTTCCTTCATTGAAAAAAAAAAAAATTAAAAAAATAAATAAATGAAACTATACTTTGCTTTACATGATAAGTTATTCTTTTTTGTGTGTTCTGCAATATCACTTTAATTTGCAGGTGCATCCAAAAAAACACAGACTATCAGAAAGATATTAAATAAAATACCCATTAGTTATAGAGCAAAGTACAATTTAATATATTTAAGTGTCAAACAAGCAATTGGTATTTGCCTTTTTTGATAACCTCTTTGTAACAAAAAAAGTAATGCAAATTATAATACCATGGACAGTGATGAGAAACAAAACAACAATGATAATATTAACTAAAAACTGTTCAGATAATAACATCAGCAACTACAATGATGATAAGACAGAAATTGCAATAATGCCATTAGCAATAATAAAGGGGAATCTTTAGGGTTGACATTCACAAAAATACCAATGACAAACATACTAGTATCGTTACTCATATTAACAACAACAATAATAATAGCAATAGTAATTTAATTGGTAATAATAATTATAAATGTAATTATATCATTATTATTATTATTATTATTATTATTATTATTATTATTATTATTATTATTATTATTATTGTTGTTGTTGTTGTTGTTGTTGTTGTTGTTGTTGTTGTTGTTACTGTAGTACTCTAATTCAAATTTGACAGTGTTCCTATTTGAAATAAATTATGACAACAAATACCTTTTTATTCCATTTTTAGCTTTTGAAAAGCTTCCGTAAATGTCAAATACTGAACACAATGGTACTCAGATGACTTGGTGTTAAAAACACTTACATCTGCTTCTTCCCTGGAGAATTCTGCAGAGGGCCTTTGTTAGATGTCATTCCCTCTCCCCATGTGTCCTGTTTGGATCTTCACTTATCCAATAAAGTGAACAAGAAATGAAAAAGTAATCTTATCAGCTTTAGTCTCTCAAGTATCATCTGGTCATCTGCCACTACCAAAACCGGACCAATGTGATAAAAGGAAAAGAATAAAGACAAAGTTGTAAAGACTTGCCTGAAGATGGCGATCACATGACTGTGACACATTGTTGCATTGGTCTACTTAAAGTTGTCTTTTCATGACATAGAGGCCTTGTAATTGTACTCTATCCCCTAAAATGCATGCACAAACAATTCCAAGAGATCTTATACAAGTAGAAACAATGCAGGTTTCGGTACTAAATGCAACAAAAGAGCAAGGAAAAGCTCAATTCTGGTCTATTTTTAAGAGATTTATTGCGTGACATAACTGAAGATGTGCCCCGCCTTACATAAAACCTCTCCTCTTCTTCCTATGCTCTATAAAGGGTGTTTGCACCACTTCCACAGTAACATGAAACCAGAAAACAGTCATAGCAAACAATTTATAAAAAATTAAAGAGCAGATCTAAAAATAGAGCCAGTTCCCTGTAAGATTGCCAGCTTATGTGTTTATGTGCATCGTCCACTGTGGAATCTCATCAAACAGAATTTAAATTCCTGCCTGCAGTAATTACACACAGACATGGCATATATTTATCTGAATGTGTGTTCATTTGAGTGCAATGACCCTGAAATACGCAGAAACCATCTTGGTGGTCTTGCTCATGCCAGTCAACACATGAGGCTCATATTGAAGTAGGGTCATCTGAAGGACTTAAAGCTTTAAAATCACTTCCAAATCACTTCAGAGGTTCAGGTCCATATGTGGCTCACCTGTGAGGGGAAGAGGTTGATGAGTTGTGAACTCTGCCTGAAAACTTTTCAATTTTCTTCCATTACCTAGATTACCTGTCTCAAACTCAAAGTACCTGAGGGCAACTGGGCCACTTCAGGTATTCAAATAAAAAAGTTCAACTGTTTGAACAACTGTTCTTCTGTAATTCTCAACATGAACTATTTTACAGTTATATCTGGCTTTTCCTGCCAAATGTTTGCTGCCAGACACCTGAGAGCACTTCTTCACAGACAGCTGGGCCACATTTGCTCTGAGGGTCGTGGCAGATGAAACCCTCAGTATGGCTTGAAGATGGACATCACTCAGTCTGACCAAAACACACTCAGAAATGTGCAGGAGAAGGACATCAGCAAAGAGAGAGGTTTGCTTTGGTTGAAATAAAGCAGAAGGACGAATTTATACATTTAGTACAAAATAAGAACACAATCTGCTACAATGAAGCAGAGAAATCCAGTGAATATGATTCAGGTAAATTGCAGTTTCCTGAGTGTCCACTTCTGACAATCTCCAAAAGCCAAAAATTCCCCACAAGGCCCCAGATCACAGCAGAAATAAACATGTTTAAAGCCTGCTGCAAGGACATACAAGGTCTCTTATACCCGCCTTTCCTTTTATGTCAGCTGTATGGAGAATACATGTTTGCTTTCTTCTCCAGCCACATTTGGAATAGTATTTGGTAAATAAACCTTGCGGAGTCCTGGTTTGATAGAAAAAGAAACAGTCACCAGCTGAGGTGAGATAAGGCAAGTCTAGCCCAGGATCCCATCTCACTATTGAAGATGCTTCCAGGCTTAGCTCTGAGGTTACAGAGGTTACTACAACCCAAATTCCATTGAAGTTGGGATGTTGTGTAAAACGAAAATAAAAATAGAATAAAATGATTTGAAAATCCTGTTTAACATATATTGAATACACTACAAAGACAAGATAGTTAATGTTCAAACTGATAAATTTATTTATTTATTTATTTATTTATTTATTGCATATATTCACTTATTTTGAATTTAATGCCTGTAACACATACCAAAAAACCTGAGACATGGGCAAAAAAAAAACCTGGGAAATTTGAGGAATGCTCAAAAAACACCTGTATGGAACACTGGTGAACAGGTTCATTGGAAACAGGTGAGTGTCATGACTGGGTGTAAATGAAGCATCCCCAAAGGGCTCAGTCACTCACTAGCAAGGAATGGGCGAGGTTCACCACTTTGTGAACAACTGCATAAGCAAATTGTCCAACAGTTTAAGAACAATGTTTCTCAATGTACAGCTACATCATCATCTACAGTCCATAATATCAAAAAATTCAGAAAATCTGAAGAAATCTCTGCATGTAAGCAGCGGAAAGGCAAGGCGGAAAACCAACATTGAATGCCCGTGACCTTCAATCTCTCAGGAGGCTCTGCATTAAAAACCAGCATCATTGTGTAAAGAATATTATCATGTTGGCTCAGGAACACTTCAGAAAACCATTGTCAGTTAACACAGTTCATCACTACATTGACAAGCACAAGTTAAACTCTGCCATGCAAAACCAAAGCCATATATCAACAACACCCAGAAAATTTTACACAACATTCAAACTTTATTGGAATTGGGGTTGTAGGAGCTACACATCTGCTTTGAAACTACACATTGCTGAATGCTGTAAAAACCACTGAATATAGGAACACAGAAAAAAAATCCTTCTGGAAAACCTGTAAAAACAGATAAGGTCTTGTTTATACCTCCATTCTACATTGTACTGCAGGTGTGTTCACTTTGAGTAAAAAGTAGATTTATTTTGTTTTGTATTTCTGACCAGTCAGTGCTGTTAGTGAGATTTCAGTTCCGTTGATTTGAAGACCTGTTATATTAAAGCTCTTGGGAGGAATTTATGCCAGTAATAAAACAGACCAAAATGTGATAATTTATCATATTTAAGTGGTTAAACAGCCCAAAAAGTAAACAATACCACAACAAGGAGAGTGAATGTTTTACTATGGTTATTTCTAATGAATGAATGCACTGGCACACTGAAGGTCAAATTAGCAATTTTGTTTGGATGAACAAAAATAGCTTTGCAGCATTCCACTATAGTCTCATGAAAAGCACACAGCTAAACCTCACCTCCCTTCTCCTCCTTGTTCTTTTTTCATTTATATAGTAGTTTCACTCCAGCGCTCAGCATTTATGACTGCCATTAATGGATTGTTTGTCCTGGCATTGAATCAATCTGCCATTCTCCCTGACACACAGTATTTGTTTAGTGCTGGCGCGGCTTGGAAAGAAACTAATGGGAAATTGCCCATCACCTTGGTGTGAAGTCTTTGTGAATCTGTTCGTTCTCAGTCACTCTCCCAGACACTCCTGTTGATATTCCTGCCTCTAATACACCCAGATCAAATGAAGCAGCGCAGTATTATAGCACAGCATTGGATGACTGCCATCACATAGGCAGTGAAATGAATATATGCCTTGTGCTTCTGCGGGACAGAAATTTAATCACTTGAAAACAGGTCGGGGCTATGTTATTAACTGCTGCCAGTGCTGCAACATTAATAATGGCCTAATTTAATTTAAGGACTTTGTGTAATTTGTTGACGGAAACTTAAAACAGTGTCTCACAAATAAGGTGTGTGTTTGTACCTGGAATTTTTGTGACTGAAATATCAAATTCCAAAAGAGAAAAAAGTCTACATTGTGCTTAATCTTAAAGAGGGGGTACTGTGTGTTTATTAAAGGCTTTATCTGTCTCTCTGGTTAAGATCTTGTGCTATTGTTAGAATAGACTTTTTTAAGCAGTTCACAAAGGGGTTCTAAAACATATGAACAGGCTGTGGGTTGCAAATTTGCACATTTAATATGAACATCCAGTATCATTACTTTAAAGGCAGGGTTGGTAGTCACAGAAAACTAGCATGAATTTGAATGTAGCATCTCCTCAGGACTCTGTTTAGCCCCCGCCCTCCCACACTTGGAGCTCCTCCAAAATGATGCCCCCACTCACATGCACAAGCGCTGCTGATTCGTGCTTGACTGATTAAAAACCACAGACTCAAACCGGTCCTCGGCACATCATTTTTGTTTGCACTACATTACCAGTAATCGGATGTAGGCAGTTTTTCTGCTGTTCTCCAGTGTACTTGGATCTGTCTTGGTTATGCGCATTGAATCAAGGCAAGTGCAGGCCAGTGAAATATACACACAGGAGGCGGGCAGAACAGCAGGACAGGATTTGATTGGTTTAATAAATTGGATGCCAAACACAAGGTTTGATTGTTATTTTCCCAGGTTTACTTCTGCTGTAGACTGCAGATATATTTCTCTCTATTTTCAGAACACATCATGCAGTGATTGCCATCAGGACACAAAGATCATTTTAACCAGTATAACAAACAGTATATCTAATTCTGATTACCAACCCTGCCTTTAAATCCATTTTTAAGATATGGGAAAGCAGAATACTCCTTCTTTAAAGAATACATTAATACATTATTCATCGAGCTGTTATGAGATTATTTCTAATTCACAACTATTTGCTGAATTTTACTTGTGGAGATTCATTACATTTTGATTGTTTATGATTGTTTGATGTTTAAAATTCCAGTACTTTGCATTTCAAAATATTTTTTTCATTCCACATTAACAATGTAAAGAAATGATTATTGGTGTCTTGACGGTGTCTCTGCTGACATAATTTACATCTTGTCTGTGACAGTTTTCAGGTTCCTTGCAGTTGTATTCCATTGCTCTGAAACTTCAGTGCAGTGCACTGTACAAGCTCTGCATATTGTCAATCTTCTGTATGTTGAACCATTGAAACATTTGTGTAATATTGGGTCATTGTCAATAAGTTTAGAGTTTTCTGAGATCACTTGCCATTCAAAAGCTCAGTGTTTATCGTGATGAAAGATGCAGGATGCAGGAGGACTGCATGACTGCACTACAGTGTGATGAGGGGGACAAAATAGCAGGAATTTAAAAAATAAAATGTTAGTCTTGTACAACAGCTAGTTTGGCATAGCAGCATAAACACCCTGAACTCTAAATCTCACATCAGAATTTTGTCAGATTCACAAAACTTTTCAATGACTCGACTGCTGTCTCATCGCTTGTCTTTCACCTGCTTCTATCTGAGAGGGTGGGATGCAGCCACCCCACAGCAGATGTTCTCCATTCTGCTGGTGTTTATACAGCACATCTAGCTTCAGGCTGCATCGCATCGGCAAAGGACTGATTCTACTTACTGGATACACAGAAACAACAAACCTATTAAAATCAGTGGTATGATCCAACGGCATTACAAACCCAGAGGTGACAATTTCATTAATATTATTACACATTTGAAAACAAACCAATGAAATGACAAAACCGGTCCCATGTTTTTTTTTCATTCAGGGGACTGACAATTACTCCACTGTTGTGTCAGTGTGCTGAACTTGGAAGTGCACACTGCAGGCAATATCTTGTGCTCTCACAGTGTTTTGATCTGCTCACAGGGGAGAAAGAGAGGCTATAAAATCCCACCGCCTCCAGCTGAAGCTTTGCAGCTTAACTGAAGACAAATATGAGCCTCCTTCATTTATAACAAATGGGTTCCACTCTGACAAAATGAAAAAGAGGAAAACGTGAACAAATGTTGATGCTTTTGAAATGAAAGGGGGTAAAAATTCTGTTAATTTCTGAATGTGGAATTTTTTTATGGCACTTTTGTGGATTCACAATATGAAAAGACCTTCACATGTAGAAAATAACAAGCGTTAATCACATTACGGCTTGGCCTTTAAATTCATTATCTCTTAACTGAATAAACTAATTGTTACTCTAGACAGCACGGAAAAATTGGCCAGCCAACAACAGGCAATAGCTGATTGCTAACAAGATTGTGGCTAATATAAGCCAATGTTAACCTCTAATGTATATTAGACATTGGAACATTGGTGTCTACATTAAAAGAGAAAGTTCTTCAGCAATTATCAATGTTTTGCAAGTGCCGTTGATGGAGGTTGTTAATTTGTTCCAAGAAATGGGATTGCACAGTTTATCCTGAGATAATGCTAAGAAAGTTTTGTTTTCCAGACATGACGTCATGCCGCTGTGATAATTACTGATGTGATTAGTCCATGAGTCAATCACCTGCTGAGCTGCAGCAGATAGATTGCAATGCATCTCTTTGTGTTGTCTTTATTTCACTCATTATTTTTTTCAATGGATATATGTCTATCTTAGATTTAGTTAATGTTTTTAGAGGCCTGACAGAATTAGTAAATGAAAGATGTTTAGAAGAGTGAGAACAACCTCTAAGATTTTTCTTGAGGTTGTGACCCCAAAACCAAGATGTATTCTAATATAAAATATCCAGTTTCTTAATTTGATACACTGAAGTATCATTCTCTCAAAAATGTGTGACATGTAGGTTAATCAGTAAAAAATATAGTCTATCTTTATAAATCATCATACCTTGAAATCAAAGCTTTTAAAAATCAGCCTTAAGTGTGTTTCTGCATTTGATATGAATTTCTTAGAATTCCCTCTGTCACTGAATACTACCACTGCTCCTTTCTTTGTATTTTGAAAGCAAAGTATTGTTATTTCTATAACAAGGAACATGTAACTCAAAATTTTAAAAGAAATGGATTAGACAGAGCTTGATTTGGAGGAAATATTTCATCTGAATGTTTTGAAATCACATAACTCCTCTTTGATTTGGACTCATGATCTTGTGACATACAGTGTTCGGGTAAAGGAAAGAAAAGCTGGTACTCAGATAGGAGAAACACTTTGGAAAATGTGCAGTGAAGGATACAATGACTGTTGTCTTTCACAGATTCAGTTCAGTGTATAGATGCACTTTTAATACTTTTTTTCCCCAAACAAACCAAAAAGTGGGCTATATCTAATACCAGTGTGACTAATACATTCAGATACACAAATTTCTATTGCTTTTATAGTATTTCACTCAAGGTATGGCATTTTTATTTATTAAGTAACAGTATAAGTATTAGGGGCATCTGACCTTACCTCTAGGCCATACCAGTGTCCCATACTGGCGATGACTTGACCAACAGTACAGCCATCACCCACTGCATTCTACCTGAAATGATGAAAGTTTGCTTTCATATGCTTAAAAAAAGTTTTCTCCCTCATAAGGATATACTCATGTATGTAAAGAAAAATATGTTTACCATTAAGTAAGGAACATGCGTTTGTGGGATGAGCAAGCAGAGCTGAGTATGGCGATTGTGTCCATGAAAAAAAAATTGTCAAATCTTCTCCATCAATGCCAAACAGCTATTTCTGCAAGTGGCTCTTGTTTGGTGGATTGGATGATTGAAGTCTGAATAAACAAGACTTAATTTATCATTGTTGTGGTGATACTTTTTGTTCTTGGTTTATTAGACAGAGCTGATGAAATTACAACTACAAAGTTATAACACTGAAAAATAAACAAAAATAAAAAAAAAAGCTTTGATAAGAGGACAATCAGAGGTCAATGTCCTTGTGTCTCTGCTTGTATCTGAAAGGGACCTGATTGTTAAATTGATCACCTCCCAAGAATTACATGAAGAGGAGCTATTTCTCAGTTCAGCATTTTATTAAATCATTTGCAAAGTTTACAGCTCTGGTCTCAGTAGAATGAGCCTCAATCCCCAGGTGTCTTGCACTTTTAAAACAGTCACTGGCTATGCCTATACAGAGACTGGGTTAAATTAAACAACCATATGTAATTGATTACCTACTGCTGACTGGCATAATTGTCCCAACCACAATAATCGTCACATTTCAGGAATGTATTTGACAAGTCTGTGTGTGTTGGTTCGGTCATGTGATGACTTCGATGAGAAGAATTTGCACACAGAAGCTATCTATCTGCTAGCCACAACAAAGATACATATCAACCATGAGGCCATACAAGAACACGCTCCAACATGCGACAACTGCTGATCGGACATAGTAGAAATAAAAAAATAATATAAAATATTATTGCAGGGAGTTTCAGCTGTTTCACTGCCTTACAACCTTATTCAGCTGGTTGTTGTTTTCCTCCTAGATCAGACCCATAATGACATCAGTAAACAAAAAGAACAGAGGAACAGAGCTAAACCAACATTTTCTAATTAAATACACAATTTTATTTTGTCCTCTTTTCTTTAAGATATGTTAACACTGATCACATCACAGCACCAAAGTCTTGGTGACATAAAGCTGTTGGAGTGGAACACTCCGAAGCTGTTATTGCTCAGCTGTCTTAAATACTTGATTATAATTGGTCAAAACCCCACAACAACCGTGATTATTTCTCAACAGCCAAAGTGATGCAAGTGGCAACCTGATCACATGTGAAATCAAATCAAACCAAATTAAATCAATTCAAATCAAGGTGTTTAAAGGAGTTTGGTGGGTTTCGCCTCGACTGATTGACGGAGTCTTTATGAAATGGTAAACGTTGGAACAACTCTCTTTGGTCTTTAGAGTCTGGGAGTAATTACAGTTGCTAGGTACATATATGAGAGCAGAATGAGAAACTACTGGGCCCAAAAGTGGATCAAAATCCCATCCTGTCATTCAGCCAAGTTATTTCCCATAAGGACCTCAATACAAAGTGTTAGGAATAATAAAAACAGTGTTCTGACATTTGCCTTGTTTATGTTTAATGTTGTGTCAACTGTAAATCTCTGAGGAAGAAGAGAACTGAAAGAGGACTGAAATGTCAACATAAACTACATTTCTGCTTTTTTTGTTTACCTTTGGTGGAAATGTTTCATGTTGATTTGACCCAGTGGTAATGTTTTGCACCTCTTGTACAGAGCATAAACTGTGAATTACAGTGACTACACCATCCAGTGGTTTCTGAAGCAGCGTTTTGAAGGTTTTGAAGTTGTTTTGACCTACTAACAGTCAAGTCAGCCATGCCTCTAATTATGCAAAAAAAAGTAGCATTAATCTCACTTTCAAAAAAAGAAAGAAAAAACATTAATCTTGAATACCTTTCAAAAGTTCCTGACCCATTAAGACCCTAGTTCCTGTGATCAAAAAAAGCACATAGTTCCTTAAAAATGTCCCTAGTTCTGCATACCAAAAGTACCTTTTGTTGCTTCCAGTGCTTTTAGAGCCAGCCTCAAGTGGACAGTTGAGGAACTGCAGTTTTTAAAATCGCCAGCATCATTTCTTGTGGCCGACTCTGAGGTTGTTGCTTGGAACAGATGCTTTAAATATATTAATATTATCAAAATATAATATAATATAATTATAATATTGTTATATTATATAATATAATTTTTTTTTTATCTTTGATTTTGTTGCAAGGCCCCTAAGATGCATAAAAAAGTCCTACTCACCTCGTCAGGACTCTATTTTGCATCACAACCTCTCCACTATATATAACTCCCTTGATACATGTTACATGTAATCATTTACATGTCATGTAAATATTAAGCATTATAACATGAAAATATATTCACACAGTGTTTCTATCTCCATCTCTTTTGCCACAGGCGGGTCTTGTATGATTAATGATTGTAAGTTCATCCTGAAGCAAAGCCTCTAAGAAGCCAAAATAAATTGTTTTTGTACGAATGGTGTGTATTACTCACATTGTGTTGTCCTAATTTTGCATTGTTGTTTAGTATGTTCAGTGCTCCCTCTTGAGTTTCTGACAAACGCAATGTTGAGCCTCTTCATGAATATCAAATGAGAATGAATATTAATCAATTCCCTTGGCAACTCTCCACCCGAGTGAGAATGGAATCAAACTGTAAGATGTCACGGTGAAGAGCGGCACTCCTGCTGCTCCTCCACCTATGATGGTTTTCCACTTCTTGAAGGAAGAAAAAAAAAATCAAGGTTAGGCCTTTTTAACTGGCAAAGGAGGATACTCACTGCTGACCTCCCTCTTGACAGAATAAAGATTATATTAAATCTAACTTCACTTTGCAGGAAAGAAGGTTTAAAACTCACACTGGTGCTCTTTCCCACATTCCCAGGTTTTGTTGAATTTGCTGATGAAATCTTCAGCCTGGAATTTCAGATAACACCAGGGAGCCAATTGGCAGGGGAAAAATTTATTCCAACTTCCATCAAAGTGCTGCCCAAAAAGTAGAGTAGTATTGTTGAAAACAGCAGTGACTACTGTTAAACACTCTGTTTCTGGTGCCCCCCAAAAAAGCCATAAGCAGGACATCAATCAAGGCTTTTTGTGTTTCCATAGGAGCTGAATTCATCCACTTGGTTCAATATATGAGTCCTCTGGGGTATTTGCATGGTGGGTAGAGAGATGCTTGCTGAGGGATGGAGGATGTGGAGTCGTCTGGCTGCTTGGGAGGCCATGCGTGCTGCTGCACCCTGTGGGAAGCTAATGACCGATGCACACTGGCTTTACAACAAGGATCTCCAACACAGCTCTCTCTGGCAGAGGGGATTTTCTCCAGTAATTGAAGCTGAGAGCGGGTGCGCACACCATTTTGGGGGGGCTGGCAGAACGAGATGCTGGAGTTGATTTTTAGTGTACCTACCATGCTGTAGTTTCTCATAGGTTGCAGAGAACCAGATTTTGTCATGGATGGTAATACTGTATGGAATGCGTATTGTGACAGCCCTCAAGCCAGCAGGGTCTGCTGTTTTCTGTGACCTGTCTGTGTTTGTCTCTCTGCAGGTTGCTGCTGGGTGGAGTTCCACTGCACCTGGCAGACGTGGCCGGTCTCCCAGGTGCAAGCTATTTAAGAACCATTCTTAAACCCCATGGTGGGCATGGGCGCTGGTGTCTGCAGCGTGTGGTGCGTGGCAGCATTCATCCTTGTGGCACCATTTCTATGAAGTTGATTATTGTCATAGCACCTGACATTTGCCAGGATGCTAGCAAAAACATTCTATATCTGCTAGTCAATTTTTGCCACAGCGTTAACAGACCATGTAATAATCTGCTAGCCTTCTTTATTCAGATTGATTTGCATGGCAGCTTTTTTTTTTTTAACAAGCGTCTTGAGATAACTTGTTGTGTTCTGGGAAAGTGGCAAATTCCAAGAAATGATGCCAATGCGGAAGTGTTAAAAGCTGCATTTCTTGGAGTGTCCACTTGAAGCTGGCTCTGGAAGTACTGGAACCCACATGCACACCAAGATACAAGGGCTGATTGATAAGTTGTGAGGCTCATATTTAAAGGTTTGACTTTTGGCGGCTATATTGTGTTATTTTTCAACATCATCCCCTTCAGTATCTTTACACTTTTTCCAGCAATGTTTAAGGGCCTCAGTGCCACTTTTAAAGAAGTCTTTTTCTTGACCATTCAGAAAGTCTTCCACTACATGTATGATGTCATCATCTGACTGAAAGTGGATACTGGAAATGGCCTTTTTTAATTTTGGAAACAGATGAAATTCTGATGGACCGAGATCAGGCAAATAAGGCGGATGCTCAATCAATTCAAAGCCACAATCATTAATGGCAACATGGCAATGACAGACTTGTGAACAGGGGCATTGTCCTGGTGGAACAACATACCTTTACTGAGTTTTCCATGGCGCTTGAGTTTAATATTTTCTCTTAACTGCCTAAAAAGTGATGCATGATATGTGCCACTGATTGTTTGTCCCTTCAGCCAGAACAATATCATGGACTTTATTGACCATTTCTGGGGTTGCAACAGTGACAGGACTTCCAGGACGGGCGTCATCCCCAAGGCTCTGCCTGCCACGCTTAAATTCCACCGACCACTTTTTCACTATATCATATGAAGGAGCATCATTCCCTATTGTTGCTACCATATCAGTATGGATATCCTTAGGTGCTAGACCTTTCTTATGCAAATATTGAATCATTGCTCTTTCAGCAATTTTGTCCATTTTGCAAAAGTCACTTGCCTTGTTTACTTCAGGGTGCTACCTCTTCAACATAAACTGACCAAATGACACCAGTCTTCAGGTAAGCAGCCTTAAATAGTCAGGGAATAGTAGAGCGGAAAAAGGACATCCCCACTTAACTTCTTCAATACAAGGCTCACATCTTATCAATCAGCCCTTGTACCACTTATTTTTAAATGACTGACATTTACTAACCTTTTGTCCAGTCAAAAAAAAAACTGAGGTAATCATCAGATTCTCAAGTTTCTGGAGTTTCTTGAATGTCTCACAAGTGATGTTAGCAACATGTCTAAACAAGGCAGAGCATATAGGAGAATTTCATCAATGTTGCTTTGACTCTCATGCCTTCTTTGAAAATTTGCAGAAAATAAACTGTTTGCTGTAGCTAAATTCTGTAAAACCAAATTCAGTACTCTTTAATGCTTTCAGCAAGTCCTGAATGATCAACTTAATCCGTATTCACACTAAAAAAAAATCTTTGAATTTTGCTTCCCACTGCATTGTCTTGCAGGCATAAAATTTCTGCAGAGCTGCTCAGCTCTGTCTCAATATTGACAAAAACTTCTTTGCAGATCGGCATGATGCCTCTTGTGTAGACTGTAAACTATAAGTAGTAGTGACAGTACTGACTGTGAATAGTTTATAAAGAGTAAATAGCTTGTAATGATATTGTAATAATTATTGCATTCTAATGATGTTATACTGCTTTGTAGATATTGTTGAGTTATCCTGAACCCACAGAGGTGCAGAACTTCATATTGCAAAATAAGAAAACAAAAAAATTTTTTTTTCCAAACATCAAAATTTGTAGATTTTTTTGAATGTAGTGTCATTACCAATATTTTTCCCATGTTCCTTAGGCGTGAGGCTATCTAAAAATGTGTTGTATACATTAATTCTTCATTTTTTCAATTTTTAATCAGATAAATTAAATTTATGTTTTTCTTTTTTCTAATGATTTATAGCTTTAAAATGTTATTACACTGCATGAATACATGGTTGAGTTGGATCAGTCAATAGTCATGGCTGCCCTCAATATATAGAGGTGCAGGACTTTGCTGAGAAAAGTGAGAACACAGTAAATAAAAATGTGACAGAAGCAAAAAGGATCAGCTGCTTGGAATCCTGTGGGGAAAAGCTGGAAATTAAATCATCAATAAAGTATTTGTACAAAAAGTTTCACTTAAATAAAAAAAAATTAAAAAATTACTTCCGCTCTTTGTCATGTGAGTAAGAATTTATGACATTTAACCTTAGATTTCTCAGCAGTTGTGTCACATTCTCATGTGAACACTTCTGGAACATATACGTCAGTCCAGTGTCCAACTAAAACTGAATTGTATATATACTTGAGGGTTTGTGAATTAATTGAGTGGTTTAATTTGCTTTTGGCTCAGTCAGATGCCCTATTGTTTGCTATCTCAAGAGGTTTGTTTATGTTAACAGCCAGGTACTAAAATAAGTTTGCAGCTGTGAGTTTTACCTCACTGATAAGAATGCAATATGCAAGTTTGTGCATGCATGGCTACCAAAACAGAGACACACACTTGGGAAATGTCTGCAAAAATTACTTTTTGTTGATCCGTCTGCCTTTGTTTAATGAATTTTGTTTAATTTTATCCAAACAAACATGGTATATGGTTATTCATAGGAAAGTTAACCAACCTTCGTGGTAAATCTAATGATGCAAGTATAAGTAGAAGGTTTTGTTGTTTTTAAAGAATTTAGGAGTAAAGTTTGATCATGAAAGAAACTACAAACGTTCAAATATATGGACAACTGGAAGCCAATGTCATTGTGCCTATGTTTCACTCATTATAGGGGAGTCCAGCTGTTTTAAAGCTTTGCTACCTTATTTCTGATAGTTGTGTTGTTTTGCTCCCAGAACAGACCTATAATAGTGGGGGTAAACAAACAGTGCAGAAAAAACATTGGCTGCATTTTCTCGGGATAATATTAAAATGCTATCTAGCTTTCAGATGATGTTTCTCCTAAATGTGATCTCTGTGGAAAAAAAAACAATTTCATTGTCATTTTATACCCTCGTTTGATGGTGTAACTGTTTTCTCGCATAAGTAAACATTTCTCATAGCTCGTATTTTGATTTGTGTAGGCAAAAAAAAGGATCAATATGAATGATTTGCTAGTGTGAGCTGGGTATTGAATCAGCAAACAGCTCTCTCATAATGTGATAGCCAAATGAAAGCAGGCCTAATTAATTTAAATGGTTACACCTGTGCTTTATGAATCAAAATATCCACAGTAACACATCCCACTGCAACTCAACCCTCATTTCTCCATCCCACAGTGCTCTGTGGACAGTAGTTGAGTGATTAACCACAGGTGTGTTAGCTCCAAGGCGGCAGATCATTGTGTCGCTGTCCATGGTGCTGATCTCAACTCACAACACTGCAGAGGAAACAGCCTGCAGTTGTTCAAACACTGTTTTACTTCTATCAAAGAATCTTTTCCTTTCCACCAAGGACTTAAATGACAAATACTTCTTCCTGTAAATCTTATCTTATCCTGATCATGCAGTGTAATCATGCTCACAGTGTTTATCTGGTTTCCAGAACTCTGCGGCTCCCCTATGTCCTCAGCTTATGCACATAATTTAGTGTTAGCCATAGATCTTTGTGTTGTATGCAAAGAATTTCAATATGTTACTTCTACTCCAGTGCTGCACATACTAAGAAGTGAATCAGGTTGTTGCATGGGTTGGAACTGCATCCTCAACCATGGCTGCAAATGCTACACATGTAACACATCATCTGTGTTTTCCTGCAGAGAACATACACCTTCTCTGATCTGTTCTATAGTTTTACATGTTCACTGTTTGAAACAACATGAATTAAATTATAGCTATACATACTTGTGTGGCATGTGATGCTAGAACTTCTCCCAAGGCTGTAAGCTTACTTGCAGGGGGCCCTGCAAAGAGGAGTCCATATTTATCTTCTGAGGCAGAAGATAGTGGTGGGTGGTCACAGTATACTGGAAATGCATGCACTGGAGATGCATAATAATACTGAGCTACAGCGCCCTTTGGCATGTTAAACAAATGTCTTACATAGGTTTCTTAAAGCAGAAAGGTAACAAATGCAGAGGCTTCTATTCTGCAAAACAAAACCCCTGCAGCAGGGTGATGGAGCTGCAATAATGACAAACTGGAGTACCTTTCTAAGCTTCATACACGTGCTCTTATGTACCTTTTGGTCATGCATTTTCTGGAAATAATACAAGCAAAAAGTATAAATAGGTCTAAGTATATTATTGACAGTCTACCTGCGCTCTTGAGAGAAAGGGATATCAATATTCATTTCCATGTCCCTGCCTCCAGCTGCTGGTAGCGCCACGCTTAGAGCTCATTTGTGACTCTGAGGAGTAATGACACACACACACACACACGTCCCCACGATACCGAGCTAATGCCTGCTGGCCACAAACACAAAAGAGGGATCCAGCCTCCAAAGAAGTGTTCTCTCCTGCATCTGGCTTGATGTTTTACGGTGTTTTTGTTCACATATTTGTTTTGTAGATTTTCTTTACACATTTATCTCTAAGAATCTTCCACATTTTCAGGCTAGCTCATGGAGTATTTGCTCATATGTAATGGATTAGCTGCAGGAGAACAAAGAGAATAAATGTTTGACTGAGCACAAAGCACCTGCTCAGTCAGAGCGAGGCATGCTACAGATCCTGATCTAGTGCTTCATTTTGACAATGAAGATGTTAGATGGCTGAGATGAGAAAGCAAAGATTTGTGATTCGTGCAGATGTTTGTCAGTGATTGAATCGAGTCATGGTGAAACATAATGGCTTTAAGAGGCTTCCTTGACTTAAAAAAACAAAACAAAACAAAAAACTTCCTAAAAAGTAAAAGAATAAAATACAAGACAGAAAATGCAATTATGCTCTTAGACAAACCCGGCAGACTGCACCATATTTCCACTTGATTTAACTTCTTTTCAGCACCTGTTCATTGTTGAATTCAATTTTCTGATTATTTGGAAGGCTTTGCATGCCCCTTCTTAAGTTATCTCTCTAACCTTTTATTTCTTTTCAGCTTGAATTGGTTTGAGGTCCTCGCTTTAGACTCCCTAAGGTAATAGACTGAAGGTGATCTGGCTTTTGCCTTTCACGTTGTTGCAGTGGAAGAGAATACCTTCTATTTTCTGATCCCATTTGTCTGCATTGACTTTCACCTTTTTGACTGGCTTTTGTTAAGATATAATTGTCTGAATGGCATTTATATTTTTCAGTTTGATTAACATAAGAATAATGAGGTTAATGGGAAGATTTTCAATGTGTTAATCATTAGTTGACAGATCATTCCTTATATTTTGGTTATATTTGGCTTTATTGTTGTAAACCGGCTGCCATATGTACCAAAATGTAAAGACTGACTACTTAGTAGACAGGATTGGTGAAAACCACCTTAAAATGGGTGGAAACAAAACAAAAAACTGAAGGAGGAAACAAGAAAACTAAGTCATTTTTTAATTAACAATATCTAAAAACTGCAACCATATTTGTAACATCCATCTATCTATCCATTATCCAAAGTGTTTAAAAATATTTAGGGGTGTGAGGTTCTGGAGCCTTCCACAGCTGTCAATGATAAAAGGTGGAGTTCACCCTGGTCTATCATTGGGCAACAATCCCAAAGAATTAAATTAATCAAAGTAAATTATGGCTAAAAGTCTGTCAATGACAATAAGCAAATCATTTCAAGAGACAAAGAACATCACACCTTTGGCACATTAAACAGTTTTGCTAATTTCATTGTGGACTGTACCAATGGTTCCAAAAGTAGGGTCACAAAACACTGATTGGAGGGTTGCAAAATGCCTTCCAAAATCAAAAACCATTCACACATGCATACTTTATCTATTACTGTTAAAATATAAACAGTAATATGAGTTTAATTTCATATGAAGCTATGCAAACAGAAAACTTTTGATCCATTCATTCTCACAGCAGGGGTTTCTGGTCCCCAGAACCACTACGTTAGGTATCATGGGCCTAAAGATTTTCTTTAATTTTTTGGTGGCCCTTTATCACTCAAAATCTATGGTGACTAGAATTGCAACCATGGTTACAATTTAGGGAGCCAAAAGCTGATATGTGGTGGTCAGACTGCAACCACTATTATGACCATTTACTTGATGTGAGTTTTTAAGTGATTTTGAAATAATCACTCTCTTAAAATGGTAGCTATTACTACCACTACTACTTATAATAATAATAATAATAATAATAATAATAATAATAATAATAATAATAAAACGACTAAATTTTAGTGCCAGTAATCAGGTTTGATTTTCAGTTAAACAAAGCCAAGATAGTTCACACTCATGTATCACACTCTGTATTTTTTAATTCCACTGTCAAAATTTGGCCACAAGAAGTTAGTTAGCAAATTGTTTATTATTTTATTTGTATAAGCTATATACTAATGAGTTAATCTTGCATGACATATATGGATTACTTTTCTTCAGTGATCTCTTTCCTTGTGGTTGGTGATTCTTTGATTTGATTCTCCTTGAACACTAAACCAGACCAGATCAGCCTGGTTTGGAAAACAAAAGTAGGTGAAATGTGTGTGCCCCTTTAAATATACTTTAGAACTATTAAGATATTGAGGAAATTGGATTGGTGATGGCAATCAGCCCATGAACACATCACAGTCATATCCTCTTGTCTTCTGACCTTGAAGCGGACATGTTAGGTGAGCTCTTGAAAATAGCTTTTGGAGAGTGACATTAAACTCACCACCCTCACTGCTTTGGGAAAGCGCTGGCTTGATCCCCTCTTGTTATCCAGCGGAAGGCAGATAGTGACTCCCGGACAACATTGGGACTCAATTGCCTGTGCTTATTATCCTTTGGCATAGAAACATCTCACGTCCTGCTTGCTGCACACGCTGACCTCTATTCCATCACTTAACCGCTGATGATAAGATGGGGGAGACTGGATCTGACTTATTCATGTTGAACCAATCGAAGGTGAGTACACAGCATGTCAGAGATCCCAGGTCAATCATGTTGACACATGTCAGTTGTTCAATGAATCCAAACCGTAATGGTGAAGGTTAGCTCTACATATTCAAGCGGCATCATCCATCTCCCTTGAGTTTTGGTAGAAAGATTGCATTTTGGAAGCAAATAAAGTATTCTGCTTTGGGAGGGTTGTTTTTTCATGGGAGCTTGTATTATTCTTTGTCTTGCATGGAGATATCTACAATATTACTCTGCATACAACTTTGATTAATGACTTTTTGTATCATTTAACATTCAATATCACTTTCTGCTGCAGCTCTTTGGTTCATTGTGGAGTAAAGGTCAGTGGTGTAGAGTTTGGTTAGGCTATTAGATATCCACAAGCTGAACCAATCAATGCTCGACCTTTTTAGAGGCCTCTGGCTTATTAGGCAGGAAGGAAAATGCAGCTAAAAGAACATCTAGGGCATCCTTGAAGAAATAAAACTATCCCAAAGTAGGTATCTGAAAACATTATATATATACTCCTTTTACTGCACTCTTTCAGCAGTGTGTAATAGTAGTTATTATGGCTTGTTAAGCCCATTAACACCATCATCTGTGAGAAACATGTATTGTCTGTGAGGCTTTAAATAGACTTAAACAAATGCTATGAAAAAGGAAAAATAGATCAGAATCTCACATTTTCCTCTTCATGAGCTGTTATTTCCATTAGGTGTTCGGCTGTTAATATTTCAGCTTCAGTCGCCTCCTCGTTGATAATTTATTCTGTTATCTTTGAGATTTAGCATTCGGTGCATAAGAAGCCAATTAAAACAGTTGGATTCATGCTTAATTTGCTGTATTAAATCAAAAGATATGTTTGTTTGTTTTTTTTAGTGGCAGTGCATTAATCATGCTTCATTGGGGTATGAGTTCTCACATGGCTTTTCCAACAGGCAAAGAGAAATGAACTGGTAAATCTGTCGAAATCTAATTAATGAAAGAAAAAAAAAAGAAAAGAAAATTATGAAAATGTCTTTTGAAAGTAATTCAAAGTCAAGTCCTACTGATTTCTAACACACAGAAATATACCTAGTTAACTAAAGTACTGTGGAGGAAGGAAGGAAACAATAAATTTGAAATAAACTGAATAAAAGATCAGGAGGACCTGCATAACAAAGGAGAGTTTGGACACGATGCGGTAGCTTGGGGGGGTTGTCCCTTTGTTGCATTATTCAGGGTTTAAGTTGCTCAACAGTTCAATATTTTTTTCATCTACATTCCATGATGTGGACTATAGGCAGACCAGTGATGCACCCAGACTCTTCTACTAGGGAGCCATGTTGTTGTGCTATATGCTGAATACCATTTGGCATTGCTGAAATACACAAGGGCTGCCTTGAAAAAGGTATTGACTGAATGGTAGCATAGTGTGCTCCAAAATCTGTATATATTTGCACTGATCAGAATTAATAGTTCCTTCCAATACACATAAGATATCCATGCATTCATGCATCCCCAAGGGCTCGAAGTTGTTGGCTTACAAGGGACCAAAAGCTGATTCCTTTCCTCTGGAAGGGAGGATGCAGCTTCCATGATTTCCAAAATGAAAGTCAATTTTTGATCCTTCAGCTCACAGGACAGTTTTACACTTTGCCTCAGCCCATTTATTATGAACAGAAAGGTGAATGATGTTTCTGAATCTTGTTAAAGTCTACGTTTCTCTTACGTGAGTAGAGTTCCTACCTGAATCTACAACATATGAGCACGGACATTGCTTTTTGGGAGGGAATTTGAGCCCATTCTGTGAATTTCACTACAGAGTCATGTATGTTGTTAACGAAGTGCCACCAAAGGACTTGAACATCGTTTCAGTATTTAAATTTACTAAATAAAAGACGAAAAAAGGTCAGTCTAAGTGGAGGGTTGTCGAGCAACTGAGTGACTTACGAATATCCAGAATAAGAAAATGTTGTATGGATAGGAAGAGTGTTTAGTACCTTGATTTGGAGGATTTATTTGATTTTAAGTTTTGATCTCAGAACTTCAGAGGACAGCTGGTTAATTAACCAAAGTGGTCTGACTGGAGTTTGAAAATGCAATTGATCAACGTGATAATGAGGTGCCAATCCATTTAAAACCCAACAGACAATCAATGAAATCTATCCTGAAATGAAAGCCAATGCAGACAGGCTAAGGTTGGTGTAATGTTGGCTTCCTCTGCCCAGTAAGCAGGTGTGCAGCAGCATTTACACAACAGATCTAAAGCAACATAAAGAGAAAATTACAGTAATTAAGCCTGATTGAGACATAAATCACTCTTTCTGAGTTGTTTAGACAAAGAAATGTTTTAACCTTATGATGGAAGACTACAGTATACCCATGTATCATGTTAGCAAAACCACATATAAGTGGAACATGTTTGTACGTAGCAATGTGAAAGTCCATGTTACCTTATGACTGTGGCTGCAGAAAGAAGTCTGCACAGGAGGCATTTGGACCCATTGCATACTTTGTTTTCATGTGTCCATGAAACCTTGGAGAGAAGGAAAAGCTGAATATAGCTGCTCCTGAGTAAATCTGTCCATCTAATTAAAAAAAAAAAAAAACAATTAAAAAAGATTCTTGACAAATGACAGGTATCAGGGCAGCTAGAGGGCAAATCGCAAAAACAGTCATCCATGCTCTTTAAAATAAAGTAATCCCTTATTTTTCTGAAGATTTTTTTTTCTAAAAACAAAAGTTTTTTTCAACAGTTATTCTAATTGTATCATTTAAATGCTTTGCTGAAAAAAACGCCTTGTTGTGAAAGACATCTGCATGCATTATACATTTTTAATCTGCGATCTGCCTTCAGTAAGCATGTCTAAACATCTCCATCTGTCCACATTTTCAAAGAAATCAGACCAACCCTGTTAGACTAATAAGAATGCACAGAACACAGTGTAATGCATTTTAAGTGGGTTTGAAATAAATGAATGCATAACATGCACCCAATTGTGACCAATGAAACTCCAATAGATGTTCAAACTCAGAGTTTTTTTCTTTGTGAATGGTTGAAATGTAATATCAGCAGTAGAAGCAGCCTTGGAGCCAGGGTATAAAAAAATTGTTAACATTGTAAAAATCTTTTTTGGCTTGGTGTGTTTGTAGTTTCTTGTGTTTATGCAGCCAGCCTCATAAAGAATCCATCTAGAACTGCAGTTTTTAGCACTTCCACATGGACTTTGTATTTTTAGTCCATGGGCTGGAGCTTGTGTACATCGCACTCAGTTCCACACCTTTTAAAAATGGTGTTTAGAGATGAAGAAAAGTCATATTAAACATCCAGTTGTAATGTAGCAAGTTTTCTAACAAAATGTGAAAAGCTTTGTTTGGTTTGTAAATAGACTGTAGATACTTTCTAGTCTTAACTGTTAATCTGGCAAGGAACATTTGGCATCTTCCACATACACTATAAAATGAAACATTTTGAAAAATGTCACAAAAGGTTTTTTTTTTTTTTTTAAGTCCTCTTTAGGCTAAAATTTGAAAGTATTTTATTGAGTGCCCTACAGGGCCACAACCATTCATATGGTCTATACATTACAGGTAGCAGCTTTGAGTTAAGCATCCTGCCAAGGAACACTTCGGCTTCAATGTTTTCCATAGTTTAGCTTCTGTTTGTAAATACTGGAGTTATCCCGATTATTAAGGTTGATATAGCTCAAAACCTTGAACAGTCATAGGATGTAAAAAAAATTCAAGCTGCCCACCCTGAGCTTGACATCACAAAAATATGCCCACCCCTGGACTTCTATTGCCTTAAAATTGCACTTGTTGGTGTATCATGATTAAAATATCCAAATAATAAGCCTGAATTTGAATAAGTATACGGTTCAATACATTTTGTTTCTGCATTTTGTTGGTAGGTTAATCAATTTAAGATGTTCCGATTGTGGTTTTAAATATTAAAAGAAGAAACTGAAGCAAACCAGACAAAGGCAGCCAAGCACATACTAGGTATAAATATGGATACAGATTTGTCTGAAGATATTTTCAGACTAAGAGAGTAAAGTGATACATAATCTCACTGGCTGAATATCTGTCCCAGTTTGCTATAGCAAAACTGTCAAGTTCTTCTTGAAATGGTGTGGCTTATCGTTGCAAATGGATATCCTGTCAATGGAAAGATGTAAATTAAAGTCCAAACACATTTATTGTCAGTAATAAGATGCATAGTGAAGTTCAAGATGCTCTTCCTTCAGGACAGAGTGCTCAGTCATCTAAAGTTTTTATGACTCTACGCCTATAATGGCGAAGCAGAGTGAAAATGAAACAGATATGGCCCCGAGTGGAGGAAAACAACAAGTGGAGTCTAGTTTGAAATCTGTCTGTCTGAGCTGTCACATGCACACCAACACAGACAAACGCACCCTTTGCAGACAGACCGGATGTGTGTTATTACATCAAACGTCAGCACTGTCAGGGAACAAGGCTATTGGCTATTTGTGGCCAAAAGATGGACTGAAAAAGCAGTCCAGCTGTCAAATCTGTCTAAATAAAACCAGACAAGCTGCATCTGAACACAGTTTGCTTGTGGGATCCAACAGTCTCTCTCTCTCTCTCTCTCTGTCTCGCTCTCTCTCTTTCTATCTTGAAACAATTGCTGTGCATTCAAACAATCCCACCCATAAACTCCCACTCCACAGCACTGCTGCAGGGAAACAAAGGCAGCCCTGTTCCCCAGGGCTCTTTTTTTTTTTAAAGTGAAATGCAGTGCAATCCATCCATCTAGCAGTTGTGGGTCTGGTTCAGAGGGTGCGCCTTCATTTTGACAACCTTTTAGCTTCAGGGAAGTTGTGGACATCGTGTCTTAACTTTGGTTGGTTTTTGCTAGATGTTTACTCCTCCTCACCTAATGTTTTACAGTTAAATGTATGACCCAAAGTTACATAAACCTCAGAAAGGTTCTTACACGACATGCAAACAGTGTGTTGAATTGACCATACTGATCAATATTTCAATCCTGACATTTAAGTTATATATATATATATGTATATATATATATATGTGTATATATATATATATATATATATATATAAAGAAATAAGACCAGACCCATACAGTGCTTAAGACAATGAAAAAGGCAATTCAGCAAAAATGATGCCATAGAAGGTGAAGACAAAATGGCATCATTAGGTATAAACTGCTGTTAGCCTTTTGGAGAATATTCAACCTGTACTGGTTTTGATCCTGTTTTGTTGCACTGTGGATTGCATTGTTGATACTTGAAAGGAGTCATTGGCTGAGGCCATTTCAAAAAGCCCCAGACATCTTTGAACATTGAAGCACTAGTTGATCTCTGCTGTTCTGAGCCTCTCAACATTCAATTTTTTTTATTTATTTTTTTTTTAAGCCAAAAACACTTGTGCTTTAGACAGCAGAGATGGACCCATGTTTTGGCTTGTTAATTTACGACTTTCAACAGGGTTGCATCCTCGTCAAACAGATTTAGATTGACAAATCCTACATTAGAACATAAGTATGTGTAATTAGGATGATTATTCATATAAAGAACGCCTCTAACACTGTTAGGGCACGATCACACTAGCCAACCGTACCATGCTCAAGCACACTTCAACCCTAAAGTCCAGTTCATTTTGCAAGTATACTGTGCTTGGTACGCTTCAGAGAGGTGTGCTTTGGCACAGTCCAATTCATGCACGAGCACATGATCCCTGCGACCACTCCTCTCGACAGTTGTTTTAATAAAAGGGTTTGTAAGAGGGCTGTGTTAGACCAAAACAAGTTAACATAAAAAGTAACTAAAGTTGTAGTTATGTTCTCTTTGTCTCATTATGCTGACTCTGATGAGACCTCACTTCATGTAAACAGACTCTTCATGTTGACACAGGTGTGCCTAAAGCACGGCTTGGATGGCCAGTGTGACCACGCCCTCAGACTTCCAGTTGCTCCTGATCATAGCCTCATGTTATGCAAGCAAACATGTGTTTGCATGTGTGTGTGTGAATTATTGTCGCGAAATAATCCATTTCCCAGATGGTGAAATTTGTCACCCTCCATAATGTCACAGCCATGAAATAATAATTGAAAGCACAGCAGTGATACTAAAGCCTCTGAAATGTTGCAGCTCTGCTGTAATAAAGTTGTAACTGGCTCCTGCCTATTGACAACTAACCACCCTGCAAACACAGAAACCCTCTGAGGCATTATACTGCCAGAGCTATTGTATACCTTGACTTGCAGCGGGCTGTTACCCAGGCTACAGAAAGTTCAGCATTTGCACCATGAGGCTCTCTTCCCAGAGTTAGGCAGTAAAGATTTCAGTGCAGCTGAAATCCAGGGGGGGAGCTGCTGAAGGCTGAGCCCCAAATCCAATCAGACGAGGAAAAGAACAAAGAGAATTGATCACACTCTACCTGTTCTTTCCATGTAAAGTATTGACAGTGCGGTGTGCTGCAGGGTAATCGAGTCAAGGAGAAAAGAAAATGTAATTTTGCTGCAACGAGTCTTAGTAAAAAGTTCAACAGTTCAAGCAAAAGAATTCATTTCCCATGAGAGTAAATTGAATTGAGATGGTCAGTTTTTTTTTTTTTTTTTTTCCCAAAATGCTCATGCACATTTAATGTTTGTTTTCTCTGCTGTAGGTTTGATTCCCCTGGTGTCACTTTTACAAATCCACTGGAGTGGATTGTTTTACATACTTTTTGCCCAGATCTCTTTGTAACATATCTTAAATAACAATATGACATAATAAAATGATACAGAAGCATAACCTCTGTACTCCTATCAGCTGTACTTACGTAATAAAGTGCTTTTCTTTATCTTTGTAATACCGTATACAACACAGTTTATATTTAAATACTATTTATAGATGTAAACAAGGGAAGAATGCACAACCAGGGATTAAGCTCTTATAATCTCAACTAACAGCACACTCTGTAGGGAAGCTTTACTGGTAATCCTTGACTCTGAAGTCAAAGTATCTTTATCGTTAACTTCTCCCCACTTTGTGGGCTTTATATTTTCATAAAAGAAAAACAAAGCTTATATTAAAATCCAGGGAACACAAATGTATGAGATTTATTCCAGTACCTCAGCAGACATTTCCCTTAAATGACTGTCTGCTCGCATATCTGGTTTCGCTCCACAAGAACCTAATGTTGACAAATGAGGCTGTCTTGTCAAGGTGTTTTATTTATGGAGGGTGAACACAACGTATTGTGGGCACAGCCCAGTGACTCGACAGCCTGAACCACCTTCAACATCTTGCTTCTCAGATTTCTTATCCATTGTGTCTATCTGTGAGAGAAAAAAAAAACAAATAAAAAAAAAACAAAACCATGTCAATGACATGTTTGAAACTTTTATGATTTCATCTTAAAGGGGAGATATGAAAAGCACACATTTTTGTTTTTGCTCAAGTACTTTAGTGTCCAGAATCTTAAACACTGGAAGAAAAAGATTATTGGCCTTAAAAAAAGCATTCTTTTATAACAAAATAAACCTAAATTTAATTTAATATAAAAGTTAACTCATGAAAATCATAAACAAAGTAAATAGAGTAGAATAGATTAGAATAGATTAGATTAGAATGAACTTTATTAATCCCGAAGGGAAATTCAGGTAAATATAAATATGTAAAAATAAATATTCTGTGTGTACAAGAGTAGAGGTAACATCAGAGTAGAGATGACATCATCTAAAATCAAAGGTGAGTTTGAAATGATGCTGCATCTCCACAGAGAGGAAAGACAGATGAGTCCTAACAGCCAGTGAAATCTTTTGTTAAATGTGTTACTGCTGAGTATGACAAGTTTGTTTATGAAGATAAATTAGTTTTGTGCTGTAGTGAAAATAAAATTGTTTTGAAATTCTGCTTATAAGTAGAAGGTGAGCCTATCTAAGCTATTCCCAGAATGAATTTCAGCCATGTAATATTGTAGAGCATTTAATGTTTCAGATTCTTTCTTTTGCAAATAGTTTGTCTCAAAGTTGATTGTGTCGACCAAAACTCTCACTTATAAATGAATTTGGGTAATATCAATTATTTGACTCGACAATTATTGTAAAAATGAGTAAGGAGGGTACGCAGTTGATATGGGAGCTCAGTACTTTGTTAACTTCTTTACATCTAACTCTACCAGTGTCTGTTGAGAGTAAAAGGACTTTTATAACTTGCCTAAAGGTGCATTTTGAAGGAAAGCATGCTGATGGCATACTATGGATTATGCCAAGCACCACTGGTGATTATTACTAGAGAGCACATCAATAAGAAATAAATTGATCTTGAATAAATAAATGTTTTGTGTTAAAGATAAGGTAAAGATGTATTGAAAACTCAAGATTTATATTCAAGAGCTTACTTGTATCAGTCAAAGTAACAAAGAAACATGTGTAAGATAAATTTAAGTTTACATTTTTAAATTAAATTGACACAAATTTTATTTGCAATTTTGCATTTCTTTAACCTAATTAATTATATAGATCTTACTGCGTGTGATACTATTACTCTGCATTTTTACTTTTGTAACTTGTGTAACAAAATCACATGGAAATTTTTTATGTGATTTAATCACTTTAATTCCAGGTTTTTGACATGATTATTTTTTCAGTGAATGCGAAACAAATCAACCATGTTTTTGTGGTTTACCCATGTCTGATAACACGCAGTCTGATCAGAATCTGCTCAACTTGTGACATTACAAATTGAGTAATCATTTTACCTGCCCCCTCACCTGATTCATCCACCCTCACCTTCAGAGTTTCTTTATAGAAGCCTATCATGTATTCACTTTAATAAGTAGGAACCTTTGGGGTGGGGAACAGATGTACAGAACCAGAGAGGGCCCTCATTCAGATTTAAAGAGACAGAAACAGAAAATGGTTTTAATTTAGACAATATAGGACTTAGTTAAATAATTAAAAATGATATGATAAGTTACCTTGAAAATGTTAAAGTTAAAAGAACCAAACTACTTTGTAATATTTTGTCAGCATAATCACAAAAAAGGGCAACAGTACTAAACACTACCTCATCCAACAAGCTTCACCGTTTTCTTTTTAGACTGTTCTATGTATTTTGTCACTGCCTTTTAAGGGGCTATTTTTGACAGTGATTAATTAGCTAGCATGCTTTATTAGGACACAACTTTTAAAACAATAATAAACAATTCAAATCTTTTGGTAGCATGTTTTCTAATAGGAGATGCTGGCGCTAGCTCCAACATCTTATATCACCTCCTCTTCTCATGCCAGCTAAACACAACCATACATAAACAAAATATTTGTTCACTAATTTTTTTTGTCCTTGCTTGCTAAGAAATATTGATTTTCATTTAGCATCAAATATTAGCACACTTGCTGAGTGCTTCAGAATTTTCTAACAATTGTTTACATAAAAAACAGACCTATACCATTTTCTTGTTCTTTTATATCTGCATTATCATTCCCCCAGCATAATCATGTCGTTTTTTCAAAGTAAAATAAAGATTATTCAGCACTATGCAGGATTATTGACTCGTCAATTCATCAAAACTCACCCTCTTAACCTCTTTCACCTTAGCGTCTCACCTCTTCCTCCCCATTGTGCCCTCCCCTCCCCTTCCTGTGCAGTGTTTATTAAATCATATAGCACATGAACGCTTTATTAAATGAGAAAATATTGAAATTCAGACATTCCTCTCCAGTTGAGTTTGTTCTCACACTCCTCTGCTCTTAAATTGATTTCACGCTCTGTGGCTATCTGCATGGGAAATAATGTGCAGCATTATTAACTGGGAGACGGGGAGGAGAAAATCACAGGGGAGGACAGGAGGCTCTGACTAAGAATCTGGGCTCTAGATAAATGCCGTCAGTCTGTCATCTAAGGCCGCATCCAAATTTAAAGTGGCTATTCAGTCCAAATTAGCATTGTTCCGCTGATGCCGTACGTTTCTGAAAGACTGAGCTCTTTGAGCCTTCCTGTGTTTGACAGGAAGGCCTGTGCTGATGAGAGTCTCTTCTTTCTCTTGGTTTGCTATGCCAATAGTGCAAACTCAGTGCACTCAAAGACCTGATGTGGTTAAATATACACTAGAAGGCCACTTGATGAGGAACACCTGTTCAACTGCTTGTTAACTCAACTATCTAATCAGCCAATCATATTTTAGCAACTCATTACATATGAGGAATGACGTTTTAGGAAACGTGTGGACATGTTGAAGAAGACCTGCTGAAGTTCAAACTGAACATCAGATTGGAGAGGAAAGAGCATTTAAGGGACTTTGAATGTGGCATGGTTGTTGGTGTCGAATGGGCTGGTCAGAGTATTTCGCAAATTGCTGATCTATTTGGATTTTCACATACAACCATCTCTATGGTTTACAGAGAATGGTCCAAAAAAGAGAAAATATCCAGTGAATTTCACCCTGTTAATGCCAGAGATCAGAGAAAAACACAAACCTCTTCTACCAAGGTATACAGAAGCCCATCTCACAAAACACAACACAACCTAGCAGCAGATGGGCTACAGCAGAAGAAGACCACACCGGGTGACACTCCTGTCAGCTAAGAGCAGGAAACTGAGGCTACAATTCACACAGGCTCACCCGAAATGGACAATTGAAGATTGAAAACCTTGTCTGGTCTGATAAGTCTGGATTTCTGCTGCCACATTCAGATGGTGGGCTTAGAACTAGGCCTAAACAACATGAAAAGCATGGATCGATCCTGCCTTGTATCAACAGTTCTGGCTGCTGGTGTAATTGTGTGTGAGATATTTTATTGGCACACTTTAAACTTCTTAGTACCAACTGAGCATGGTTTAAACTCGACAAGCTACCTGAGTATTGTTGCTGACCATGTCTATCCCTTCATGACCACAGTGTACCCATCTTCTGATTGATAATTCCAGCAGGATAACATGTCAAGTCATTTTAGTAATCTCTGGACCAACTTCCTCTTTTATTTCTCCTTATAAAGCCATGAACATAAAGTCTTTCATTCCCTGATAATTCACCTTCTGATTGAACATTATAGATGACACTTGTGTGGGTAGATTAGAGAATTTCTCTGCAGCTGTGGTTGCCTGGAGGTAAGAAGTACACAGAACACTTGAGAAACTTCCATCAAATTGTGACTAATTTTAAAAAGGCATCAGTATGAATAAGGTTGTTCAGATCCTCCTGTGGATAGAATCATTCTTGTTAAGATCCCTGGTGAGCATTAGCAGATGACATTCATGTTAGATCAGTCAGAAACTTTAGTTTAGAAGTATCCTCGAATGTGAGAGTGATCGGTTTTGTGTTTTCTGTTGTCCACCTTGTGATTGACTGGTTGCATCATCCTCTTGCAAAGGGTCAGCTGGAAAGGGCTTCATTTTAAGACACCCCCCTCCTCCTCCAAATAAAACCCTAAAAACAAGCTGACTGGCAAATGAATGGACTTGACTCTTCGGATAGTTTAATCTGAATGCTGGGGGAAGACTGCTGGTTATAGCCCTGTGGAAATCGTGCCTCACACTGGATGTATAATTATGTATATGCAGTGTTAATAAGGGCCCATGCTGGGAATATATTCAATGACAAAACCAGAACAAATACATCTATCAATTCACTGCTATTTGTGTGGCCTAGTGTTTTCATATGAGGGAAACAAGTGCAACCAAAGGGCTCAGACATAGCAGCTTGAAAACACATTGTCAGCAGCCCAGTATCACTATTCATTTTGTTTTGTCGCTCTTTCATAGCAGGAAAGAAAATTCCTCAGTTTGGGTTATAGAGCTTAACACATATCAGACTAGACTACCATTTGCAGGCATGCTGTTTCAAATCACACCAGCACATCTGCTCTTCAAACAAACATTGGCGTGAATACTAACAACAAGGTGATTAAAGATCCAAACTGTGTCTCGCTTGCCTAATAACTTGTTGTTTACCACAGCATGAGTGTTTACCTTTCTCAGGATTTTATGTAATTTAATTCAGTAATGTTGTTTACAGATGTGATGGTAATCTTGAAGGCATGTCTTCTATTTGATGCTTTCAACACTAACAGGTAGAGACATGGTATGGTTTATATTCATTTCATCTCCTAAATACTTCTGTGTTGCTGTTCTGAAATGGAAATAAATGTGATAACAACAACAAACGTTGACAGCAGCCTTGCCGATTACATAACCGGATAATAAGGTGCAAATGTTATGCCCCAACGTCCTAACAGCAAACACTGAGCTGCAGCTACTTGGTATCTGTTTGGAAATGTCAGCAAGTTGATAATAAGAGCCAGATTTAGAAAATGTGCAGGACACACTAAAAAAATACCCCAATTTGATAATGATACAATGCTGAACTGGGATATAGTTTGCTTTATTTCTGCAGTGTGTGTTTTACAGTTGATAGAGCTATCAGATTAACACAATGCATCACTCTTTATTTAATTTCCAAACATGTATGTATGAACATAAATAAAGAAACTGTTGTTTCCTGATGGGTTGTCATTATCCTAATCCAGATTCTCTTTTGTGCTCCTACCAGCTCTTTTATTCAGCATGCTTACAGGTCAACTAATGATTGGCAAAGGCTGTTTAATCAGAGCTGGTATTCTATTTTCTACAATTTATAAGAAACTTTCCCATTTTTACTGTTAATGCTATATTTATTGCAAATAATGGTTATTGAAATCATGAACAAGTGTTTATTGGCATCAATACTGGCCCCCAAAAAAGAACAATATTGATTGAGGGAGGGATAGAGGGAGCGTGTCCTGGACTCAAAAGAGGGTGAAGGTTTGAGGTGCTTGCTGGAAAGGGATACAGCTGAAAATCCAAAAAGAAAAAATCAAACTGACTGAAAACATTTTCGCATCAAGCTATCATCAGAGAGACAAGGAGATGCAAGGAAACAATCTGCCTCATGAAAGAAAAAGTCTCTCCAACAGGAAAGATCAGTGGTGGCCAAAATTGTTAAAACACCTGACAGATCTGAAAATACTGCCTTTTTTGCCTCCAAAACAAGATTATGAAACATGCAGGGAGCACAACAAATGTCAGATAAAGTAAGTCCTACTGTTTTATCTAGTTTTAACTTTAATATTTGGTTTGTCCACCTTTTGCAGCAGTTACAGCAGCACATGTCTCTGGTATTGTGTCAATATATTTCCTCAGAACTTCAACACAAATGTAATCCCATGCCTCCTGCAACTCAAACTAAAGGTGTTCCTTTGAATTTACAATGGATCTTTCCAGTTTATTTTACAACTTTCCCAAATTTGCTACAGTCTTACAGCAAGAAGGATGCCAGTTCGAATCCCAGTTTGGGCAAGGTGTGCCTTTCTTTGTAGAGTTTGTATGTTCTTCCTGTGCATGCGACGGTTCTCTCCAGGTATTCCAGCTTCCTCCCAAAGTCCAAAAACATGCTCACAAGGTATGAGTGTGTGCGTGAAAGGTTGTCTGTTTCTATGTGTCTGCCATGTGATTGACTGGTGACCAGTCCCCGCCTCTCACCCTCAAGCTAACCGTGACCCTGAAAAGGATTAGCGGTATACAAGATGGATGGATGGGTTGAGGTCTGGACTTGAGGGGACCAGTTCATATATATATATATATATATATATATATATATATATATATATATATATATATATATATTTATATATGCCATATTGGAAGTGCTGATCTAGCATTTCTAGAAGTTAACCTAACATAAAGCAAAGAAGTGAAGTTAAGGTGTGTGTGTTAGCATTCTGGCTACAGCTACAATGCCACCACCTGTCATTAAATAATGAGTTATGTCTTTAAATATGCATAAGGCTTTGTCTTACTATGAAAAAAATTGATGATATATGAAAAAATCCTTGTAAACTGTTAAGATATGAGCTATCTGTGTTATAGGCAGTTTAATTTTGCGCTAGTAGTATCTCATATTACATGTGTTAATGGGGCTTTTAGGGCTCTTGGAGACAGACTTAAGTGGACACTAAATGAATTGCAGTTTATTTTGTTCTTCTCTTTTTGTACACAAAAGCAGCAGTTTCTGCTTCAACCCCATATCTACCTACTACTTCAACATACTCAACAGAAGAGATTCAACAAAGTGTTGAAGACATTTTATTATTGATTTCTGTCCATACTGATATAACAGTCAAACATTTGCTAAGAGATGCTGGCTGCCAATATCCACTTTTTTACCAAATATGACTCCAGGTAGATGAAAATCTTGGAAGTGTTGAGGCTATCTTGGTGTAGAACCAGTCTATGTTGATGACTCATGCTGAAAGAAGACATTTGGCAGAGTGGGTACACTTTGATCAAAAGGATGGACATGATCAGCAGGAATCACTAAGTAGGGTAAAACAAGACTTAGTTGGATCAAACAGGCTCTCAACTCACATGCTTCAGAATCTCAGGGTTGATTCTGAAGGATGAGAGTTCCAAACTTTCATGGTGGTGACTCAAAATCAAATAATCTGACCAAACACAATGTATCACAATGTTTTACATTGCTTTGCCATTCAACACCAAACAGCTCACTGGTTAAGGTGAGAGGAGGCTAACTTTTTTTTTTTTTTCTGAGGCAGGTCCTGCTTACTAAAGACAGTCTTTGGCTGACCATTCTTTGTAAACCCAAGAGATCATTGAGTGTGAAAATTTCTTTGATCTGCAGCTTCTGAAGTGCACATATCAGCCAGTTAGGCTCCAACAACCATGCAGAATTCAAAGTCACTTAAACCAGCTTTGATTTTTAACTACAGAACAATGTGTTATCTGAGTCTGTATGCCCCCCCCCCCCCCCCCAAAAAAAAAAAAAATAAAAGGTAAAAGAAGCATTTTCCAAGTGCTTTTAATTGGGATCACATCTCTGAGTCTATCCTGTCAATCTTTGATGCACCCCTGGCCCCTACATCATTCCTCCAAAACAGCAAAAAGAACATTGCAGCAAAACACAGAAACATTAGTCATAATTGGGATTTTGATGAGGATCTGGTCAGCAGAAATTAATGATAAAAAAGGGAACCCACAACAACCCTTGCAATCTGGCTCATGATGGCACAGAAAGTGCTTTTTAATCTAATAGAGAGCATTTGAGCCGTGAATCAGTATGTGTTTGGAGTGGAGGTAGTAATCCTCAGCCTGGCATGAGCTGCTGCTGAGTCCTCCTACGCTGCAACAGGGTGACACAGATAGTTCTCACAGTACATTCTCCTCCAGTCTTTGGCGTGTATGAGAATATGTGTAAACAGTCTTGAGAGGCCTGTGTCTGGTCAAATACTCTGTTTGCTGCACTAGTTACTGCCCTCGCCATGTGTCCGCCTCACTGTATGATGCTAAATGTGCTACATTAGACTAGAATAGTACTTCATGCTCCATTTGTGCATAAATACACTCCGCTTAGTGCATTGACCTTGGGATAGCCTGACATCTGGTGCCTTGCTCAAAGTCATTTTGACAATGATGGAGAGTTTGTGTAATGTTAGCCTCTCTCCAGACACCAGCTCTCATTTTGCTTGCATCACAACTGACACCAGTGTCATTGTATTAATATTTAAGCAAACATACTCTCACATAGTTTACCCATTTTCAAATTCAGGAAGTGGAGTTCCATGTTTTGCCTTCTTTTTTTTTTTTTTTTTTTTTTAAAGGATAATTTCCATGACTGAGTGACTCAGCCCATCAAGAGACACGTTCACAGACACGTTCACAGAATATCAGTCTGAGGAATTCAGGCATGACATTTGAGGACAGTGAATGAGCCTCCTGGGCTAGCAACTGCTCTGTTAGACCTGACCAGACAGTTCAGCTGTTTCCCCCCTGCTTCCCTTCTGTGTCCTGCTGTCCCCTTACCACTTCACAGCCTTAAAAATAGCCCATTATTCCACAAATAAAAGCATTTACACTGAGCCACAGCATTCAAAGGTAATTTATTTTCAAAGCTCTGTCTGCAAATACTCTATTGATGGTTTGGGACCATTTTATCTTTCCTTTTTGGCTGAGAAGAAAAGCTTTGTCGAAACCTGTTCAAGATGTGAAATACAAAGATCCTGGGGACAAACCAATGTAAGATAAGATAAGATAAGATAAGATAAGATAAGATAAGATAAGATAAGATAAGATAAGATAAGATAAGATAAGATAAACTTTATTGAAATTTGTCATGGAAATAAGTGCAGTGCTGTTCACTAACATTACTTTCATCATACAGTCAATCAGTACATTCATACATCATTCATTCTTCATGCTAATATTACAATAACATGCCCACTGTCAATTAAATAAAAAAAAAAAAAAAAAAATATATATATATATATATATATATATATATATATATGTGTGTGTGTAAAGATGTTACAGAAAGAACTCAAAACTAAAGTTTCATGATTAACGTTCTCTGGTTTTACTTTTACATACTTTTTTGAGTCTTAAATTTGTTCATAGTTAAACAAAAGTTATGATCTTGCACTATTGTACTGCAAGTTACTGATAAGGGAAATTATATATAAGAAAACAGAGAACAATGGTGGTCCCAAAGCGCTCTGTTTTGGCATGAAAAGCTCAAGGTTGTCCAACAAATAAACTGAACCTGCTTCAATCTGAGAAACAACCAGCTATTCTCAGTGATTCCTGTTATCAGACATTTACTTACCAAGACCTGTTATTTTTTTTTTTTTGTACCTATGCATTTATTGTCCATTGAAGAAACTTGTGCAGCAAGGAACTGGGTTTGACTTCAGAGATGATAGTGTTGACCGGATTGCAAGTAGCATTTGTATGCAAATATCTTTTGATAGAGACACATTGAAATGGGAACACAGACTTTTTACCTACACAGGCCACGTACAACTCAGGCAGGACATAAAAGCTCAAACTCTATGACATCAAATTCTTATTTTATGCCTAAAGATTCTGTGTAATAGATATTTAATCTGCTCTAACATTTGCAGAAATCGTGTGCCTTGTTACAATAGATGCTGAGACATTTACCACAATGCTACATTTCCAGAGCAGAAAAAGGGCCAGTAGAGGTACTGAATGCAGTTGAATAATGTTATCTTTATTTATGTAAGACTAAGATTAATGAATTTGTTAGTAAAATCAGTTTTACTAACAGAGTTTTACTTTTTTATACCACACTGCTGTTTTGAGTCAAAATGCAACCCAGACTGTTTGTTTGAAAGAAACTTTTCTCAAACTCGAAGTACAAGACACAGCTTATGTTTGTGTTCACTCATCATTATTTCAGCATGCTTTCTCCTCGATGTATTCCTCCAGTGCTCTTGTTTTGTTTTGATCCAGTCGTCTGCTCTAAGTCGAGGCTTTTTCTAAAACAACTGATATGACCACATTTGCTGACACATCCAAAGACAGTTCATCATTCTGAACCAGAGACAGAAACCAGGCATGCTCCCACAACAAAAAACATTGAAGGAAGAGAAGTGCAGACACAGCAACTGATATTTTTTTTTTGCTTTTTTAATGCAGACATTAATGTTAAGTCAGTGGTATAGCTAGATACACAACATACCAAATGGGCTTTGACATGAAAGCTGCGTGTAGAGCCGTCCTACAAAAATTAGTATTAATTGCTAGAGCATCAGCATTTCCTTTTTTGATAAATTTTAGTCTCTTTTTGTACCCATTTAATTGCATTGTTTTGCATTTCATAACTGTGGTTTTTACCATAAAGGTTCCCCAGAGGTTGCTCCACAACAGAAGGCATAAAAGTAAAAGGACACACTTAACACTGTAAAGTCATACTTCAACTGAACTGTCTGTTTAAATGATACTTGAGCTTTACTCTGAGCCATTGAAATAAATAAATACCAATACTGACACCTCTAAACAAATTTCTCAAGTGTTCCTTTTTTTATTATGTCATCAGAATGATTCAAATAGACATTGTAGATGCAGAGATGTACTCTTTGTAATTTAGGTCAGTTATTTTTCTAGCAAGACCAACAGAAGAGGCTTAAAGAGTTCAGCAGTTCTGAACAGATTTTTTATTTTAGAATGAAATAAATGCAATGAAATCTACTTTAAAATCTTAACTTTTATCTTATAAATAATGATGCACTTAAACACTAATGTAGCCTGATACTACAAAAATGTAAGATGGTGTCAAGTACTTACTTAATTAAGTATTTGTTTTGTTATTATTATTATTATTTTAATTTATTTATTTTTTTCAAAATAATACAGTTACACTCTAAAAAAATCACAAGATTGCATGTTAAGTGAATTAGTTTCATCCTCAGGTCTGTGGCCACAGTCTAAAATAGTGCTTGGCCAATTTTTTGTGATGCAGCTGCACCTGTATGCTCAGCCTGTAGGTTGTCACTTAAACTCAGAGTACTTAGTACTATTCTGCTTAAAAAGTTGCTTTTGACTTGTAAAACTTAACCGTCTTGGAGCTTTTCTAAAAGTGAAAAGTTCCATTCAGAGGTGCAGTGGTGTTCATATTTTCCATCCAAGTGGTGGCTGGAAGCAGGGAGGCACTGTGGTGGATTTAGAATGATGAGCTGAAAGGGACAAAATAGCAGGCTATTAAAAAACAGTTATGTTTTAATCACAAACTGTTATCATATCTTCATTAACCTACTGACAGCCCTAGTTTAGTCTAAATGTGAAAGTTGTTTTCCTTCTTGGTAAGAGCAGCCAGTGTCTGATGTTTGTGAACTTAAGACAAACTGTATCTGTTTTCTCATTGTTTGTGAAAGATGTATTTGGCAGCAATTAGCATAACTGATGCTGAAAACTTATTAAAGTTCTGGATAATACATTTGTTATTGTTTTCTCCACTGGTTGTGCCACAAATTGGACAATTTTTCCATCCAAAAAGAGGTAAAAACAATAAATATGTTGTCAAACACAAGAAAAAACAAAAAAACCAAAAACTGTTGTACAGATTGTGTAATGCAAAGTCACTTGTAGCCAAGCTATCTGACCAGTGACCACCTATGTCTCAAAAAAAAAATGTCAGACTTTTTTGGGAAGCCTTATAATAATAATAATAATAATAATAATAATAATAATAATAATAATAATAATAATAATAATAATAATAATAAAATAAATCTATAAATGTATGAATAAAGAGAGAGAGAGAGATGCAACAACAGAGAGCTGGCAAAGGTAGATTCGCAGCCCAGTCTGAGAACCCCTGAAACGACAAAACAGCATCAGCAGCAGAACCAGACTTTGATGCCCATGACCAGAACCGTGTTCTGAACCAGAAAGGGACTGTACGCCGGCAATTCGGGCTAACATCTCAGGTCAAAATGCTAATGCTTCAGAAGCACTGCATCAACCAACTAGCTTCTAGAAATGTCATTTGGAAAAGAAAAGTTTTGCCTGTCATTCAATGTGAGCTGGTTTACCAAATGGAGGAAACTGCATAGATCAAAGATGGAGATCGCATGTTTTGTTTCAGCTGTGTCAAAGCAGAGGAGAAAGATCTAATCAAGAGAAGTTAGACACACAGTTAGACAGCTGCTTTATCAAGAGAGGCTTCACAAACTAGCGGAAAGCTACAGAACAATTCAAGAATCACGAGAAGTCTAAGCTTCACAGCGATACCATTCAAAAACTCTGCTCTGAGAAACACTCCAATTTATTCACTGTTATCTGACGCTGCCTGCCAAGCTCAGAATACAACGAGACATGTCCTGGAACTGATGTTCAGGTCAATGCTCAACCTGGGAAAGAAGGGATGGCTTTTCAGGACGACAGCAGCCATGATGGCATTTTGTACAAATTCATGCTGGAGTGTACCAACAACCTCCCAAAAAAGAGAGAGAATGGATTCTCAGGAGACAGAACTGGCTCTCTGGCACAATTCAGAATGAATTCATTCAACAGTATGCCCGCACCATTCAGAGTGAGATTGTGTCCTGTGCAGCAAATAGTCCCTACAACAACCGACTCACAGCCGATGGTACCATGGATGCCAGTACAACAGAACAATTTAATTCCTCAGATGTGACAATGCTCTTGACAGCAGTGGAGAGACACTGTTAAAGTGCATCACAGATGTGTTTCTCAGGCTGACCATTCCAATTGGATGTCTCCAGGGGAACTGTTTTGACGGAGCGAGTAATATGTTGGAATGGTTTTCAGGTGTTCAGGACTGGCTGAAAGAACTTTGTCCTTGGTCTCTGTATGTCCACTGTACCAACCATTCACTTGACCTAGTTCTTCATGAGGCCATGAACTTTGTTCAGGGCATGGCTGTGTTAATCCCTCAGTCAGCCAAATGCAAGGAGCTCTATGAGTCGATGTTTGGCCGTGACGCAGCAGTAGTTACCATACTGGCTGAATGTCCAACAAGGTGGTGCATACGAACAACAGCTATCAAGCATGTCTGCCTTGCCTACAGACAGATCATTGACACTTTGGAGGAGCTTGAAGATGACAAAAGTGTGAGAGGAGAGACCAGAGCCAAGATTGGAGGCCTGTGCAAAAAACCTACTTTGTCCTCTTGTGCTGTGAAGCATTTTTCAATCTGTGTGAGTCAGTGGCCGGGGGCTTACAGGCACACCTAGGCCAGTTTACCAGGTGCCTTTGAGTGCAACAAATTATTGAGGAAGTGCATAGAAGGACTTCAAGGTGATTCAGTGGTAGAGAACATGCTGCACAAGGTATCCACAGCTGGACTGAAAATGTCAGACGAGCACAGGATGACAAAAACCCTAGTCCTCTACCAGCAAAGCCAGAAGCAGCAGTACAACACTCATGGTGATGGGAGTTTTACAAAGAACTAAAGAGGAGATTTGACCAAGATGGCATGAAAACACCTGCTCTTACAGTGAATTGTGAATTGTTAAATTGTGAATGTGGAGTCCCTGCACCTTCCCTTGTACTTTGACAGGGACCGACTGGAGACACAGCTAAAAATGATTGGAGACGTCTTCAGTGACTCTCCTGGTAACACTGTACAAGACATAGCTGCAAATATGTCTAAACTCCATCCACAAACTAGGGCTGTTTTCAAAGAAGCTGAAGACCACACCAAGCTATGTCTGTGTCTCTCCATCTCAGCTGCATCATCGGAGAGAGCATTTTCCACTCTGCACCGCCTAAGGACATGGCTATGCACAAATATGACACAAAAAAGATTGACACACCTTGTTCTCATTCATGTTCATGGAGATATTTTGGACAATCTGGACATTAACAGCCTTATGAGGAGCTTCATCAGCGTCATCATCAAAAGTCCACTTTTGGAGTTATGTGATGCAGGACACTTTTCTTTCCCAAACGCACTGCTGTACAGCACGCTTTTATGCACAGCTGTGTCCTGGAGCTTTCTTTTTCCTCAGCACCCCCTGCTGAAAGTATATTCCTGCGGCTATGCTTGTGTTGCTTCTCTTTTCTACCTGTACATTCACATCACATATCAAACTTAAATCTGTTAACTCTCTCTGGGTTTGTAAGCAGCAGCATAAGCAACCATTTCGTTATTCATTCTTTTTGTCAGTCTAATTTAAACTTCAGCCAAAAACATTTTTTTTTTCTTTTTGGAGATAAGATATTTGCACAACTTTTAAGGGTCTGCCAGGGTCCAGATTGCTGTGTTGTTTTGAATCCCATTTTTTAAATTAATAAGAGGTTTCTTGCAATTTTTAAAGTGATTAATCTTTGGCTGTAATTTTTTTTTCCCTCTAAGAAAATTTTTTGCCACATTGGATTTTACATGTCAACTTCCATTTCACAGATATTAGTGACAGATAAGGTGCCTGTGATCAGGGTGAGACACACACCTTTTCAGCTGCAGAAATTAAAGCACTGCCTCAGGGAGATTTATGATAAAATTTCTCTGCTTCCCATTTACTTGGTGAGAAAAGAGGAGCAGCTCCTGTGAACAGAAAAAACTCAATAATAATAACGTGCTGGAAACATCAGCGACTTAGTTTTGACTAACATGTCAAACCTCTGAACAATGGTTTTGAGGAAGAGATGTAATGCTTAAAAACAATTTTAGTTATCTCTCTGACTCATAGGACGAAGAGGTTTGAGCTGCTGAGGTGCAACAAGAAAGCAGTGCATTACTAATCAAACACTGTCAAACACTGTATGTGTGGTTATCTGTTTGAACACAGCTTTAACCTGCACTCAAACAAAGCAGTCATGTATATGCCTGTCAAGACGGAGAAACACATTTGTTCAGAACACATATTAATGCAAAAGACACCTTTGCAAAAGTGGGAAGCCCAGATGCCAAATGTGATTAACATATTGGAGGAGCAGTAATGGGAGGATAATGAGAGGACATGTTTTATACTTCCATGTTTTCAGTGAACAGCACTAAACAGACAACACATCAAGCGTTTAACACCTTTATCTTTTCTTATTAATAAATTAATTTAGTTTAAAGCAATGGTCCTACAAAAAATAAAGGCATCCTCTGTTATTTAATTATGCGGTTTGGTAAACAAAGAGAGAATTGCCAATAGACAAGCTGCAGTGTAAAAGAAACTTGGGCTAATTAGAAACATGAAAATTATTATTTTTCCATATCAAAGGATATTTAAATCCTTCTTTTTACAAAATGGATGAAATGAAATCTATTAGACATCAAGAAATAACGAAAATGGCCATAACAGTGGCGGAGCCCATGGTAACAACCATTGAGTTTATGTAATATTTCATCACCCATCTGTACCCATGAATCTTTGTGTTCATAAAGATATCAGCATTGTAAAAGCTTCAGCTGAACAACAGTTAAAAAGAAATGGCCCTCTGTGTACAGGCTTGGCCTCGGGGTTAAGTCCCATAACCATATAACAGGAAGCTAGCAAGGTTCCCCTCCAACCCAAGGGCCCCTTTCTTGCAAGACATAACCCTTTCTTTCTCCTAGTTTCCTGCTCAATCCACTGCCTTATCCTCTCCAAATAAAGGTGCAAAATCCCGAAAGTATCCACCTCTTTCTGACTACCCATAGTTCATTGTGATTGCCGGTTTCGCTCTTCCGGTGGAAAGTTTTGTTTACGTCACCATGGAGGCCACAAAGCTGACGATGTTAGCCTAGCTGACATACTCGCTCAAATAACCAGCTTTTAAAAGCAAGAAAGTGACAAAATGAACAAAAATCGGAGGTGAAGTCATAGTGCGGATGTTTTAAAAACACTTTACACTGAACCCTGTTGAGCATTAATGATATCATGCTAGTTGTTTTGAGCTAGTTTGCCGGCGGCAGCAACCTGAAGTCAATAACCGCAGGTGGAAGTCAACACCTATAGGCTTCTGAAGAAAAAGATGGATAGCTTCAAAAAACAGGTCCTCCTCATGGTGGCTAAACTTTCCATGGTGCTTACTCTTCTTTATTAATAATAATAATAACCTTCAATAATAAGGCACTTTATAACATAGTTACAAAACAATTCAAAAACATCAAGGAGGAAGAAGTCGGGTTTCAAGGAGGGGTGAAATGTGGGTAATTTCTAGTTTTGCTGCTGTGAATCAGTAACTGTTGTTGTGGGATATTAACCAATCAGAAAGAAGTAGTATTCAATACAGCCTGATGATAATAAGCATAGTATGTTCAGATAAACCTTGTAATAATGGATGTGAACACACTATTACATTTGCATTGAAGTCTGAGCCACAAACATCCATATTTATCATGCTCCATTTGTGTTCAGTCTCCTCTAAAATTGATTAATTGTCCAGATCGTGCAAATTGTTGGAGCCATATGTTCACTTTGTGCTGTTATTGTTGTACTCAGGCATGTTCACATGTTGACTTGTAAGGCTTGTTCATCAAACAGTTGTTTCTCAGATGAGACTAAAACATCTGAGGGTAACTAATGCAAGCTTTTAATCTCAATAAATGTTTCTGTGTGCTCCTTTTAGATTGATTACAGCAGCATAAGATTATTCCAACTTAACATGCTGGAGGATAAATGCAGATGGTCAGGGTGTTAATGAGATGAGTTAGTTTTTTTATTTAGTTGCATGGTGGAAATCACAATATAGAACACTGTAAAAACATGTATATAAAAGTACAAACCCAATTTCAATGAAGTTGGGACGTTGTGTAAAACATAAATAAAAACAGAATACAAAGATTTGCAAATCCTGTTGAACCTATATTCAGTTAAATACACTACAAAGACAAGATATTTATTGTTCAAACTGATGGACTTTATTGTTTTCTTGCAAATATTCACTCATTTGGAATTTGATGACTGTAACATGTTCCAAAAAAGGTGGGACAGGGGCATGTTTATTACTGTGTTTCATCACCTTTCCTTTTAACAACACTCAATAAGTGTTTTGGAACTGAGGACACTAATTGTTGAAGCTTTGGAGGTGGAGTTCTTTCCCATTCCCATTTAATGTACAACTTCAGTTGCTCAACAGTCTCCGTTGTCATATTGTGCACTTCATAATGTGCCACACATTTTCAATGAGAGACTGGTCTGGACTGCAGGCAGGCCAGTCTAGTACCTCCACTCTTTTAGACAAAGCCACGTTGTTGTAACACGTGCAGAATGTGTCTTGGCATTGTCTTGTGTTGTTCTTATTGGCTTGATTAGCCCTTCTTGTTTTGAACTGTTTGGGCTCAAACAGTTTGGCAAAATTTTGCCAAAGTTGGCAAGGCAAGCATATCTTGGCCTCTTGTGAACACTGTACTGGACTCTTTTCTGGCTTCAGTTTAATGATAGTGCAGACACTTAATTTGTTAAATTGTTAGATTATTTCCTTTTTCTTTTGCTATTTCTTACTTTGAATTGTTATTGTCTTTGGATTATATTTGCCTTTTGTTTATAAATTTATTTGTTTCCCATTTTGATAATTTGTTTTTTTGTTACTTGTTCCTTTGGTTTGGGTGAGTGTTTTACATTTTGTTTACAAATTGCCTTGTTTCCTGTGATGTTTATTACATTTTTTCCTTTTGTTTGACAGGTGCTGAGGACCCCTGAGCAGCAGCAGTTCCCTGGTGGTGGTCCCTTTTTCACTATTGGTTTACAGTTACATGGGTATTGTGTAGTTTTGGATTCTTCCCTTTTAGTTACTGCTGTCGTGGTAAGCTTCAGTCCTGTCCTTGCCTATTTCTTTTGGCCAGTCCCAAACCATTTTTCTACTCTTGATTTAGTCTGCTGCTTATTTTAATCAAATTCATTTTATGAAGTATTTTAACATTTTTAAATCACATTCTCTTGTCCAGTGGATATCCTTATGTATGTAATTTAATTGGTATATTGAAATCTTTAGTATAGGTGCGGGAACATATTCTCAGCAGGGGTTGCTGAGGGAAAAGAAAGCTCCAGCTGAACACTGTGTAAAGGCGTGCGTAAAGGCATGCTGTGCGATGGTGGCAGCATTTGAAAAAGAAAGTATTGCATCACACAACTCCAAAGGTTGACTTCCTCTCCAAGCTGGCACTGATGAAGCTCCACGTAAGGCGGCTGATGTTCAGATTGTCCAAATATCTCCATGAGCATGCATGAGAGTAAGGTGTGTCAGTCTTGTTTTGTGACATTGTGTGTAACTATGTCTTCAGACGGTAGACTTCTCATGACTCTTGAATTTTTCTGTAGCTTTCCACCAGTTTGTGTAGCCCCCTTGACAAAGCACCTGTCTGACCGTGCATTCACTTTGTTGATTAGACCTTTCTCCACTGCTTTGACACAGCTGAAACAAACCACACAATCACCGTCTTCAATATAATGCAGCCCCCTCCATTTGAAAAACCAGATTACAATGAATGATTGGTAAAACTTTTCTTTTCCAAATGTCTCTGAAATGTTCAAATGTTGACTTGCCTGAATTGCCAGTGCACAGCTCATGTCAATCAGAATCAGAATCAGAAATACTTTGTGAATTCATTCATCTTCTATACCGCTTATCTTATTCAGGGTCTGGTGAGTGTCTGGACTATATCCCACCTGACTTAGGGTGGGAGGCGGGGTACACCCTGGACTGGTTTTTAGTCAATCACAGGGCTGACATATAGAGACAGACAACCTTTCATGCACACACTCACACCTACGGGCAATTTAGAATCACCAATTGATCTAGTGAGCATGTTTTTAGACTGTGGGAGGAAGCAGGAGTACCCGGAGAGAACCCACGCATGCACGGGGAAAACAAGAAAACTCCACACAGAAAGGTACACCGTTCCTGAACCAAGATTCGAACCAGCGACCTTCTTGCTGTGAAACAACAACACTAACACCTACACTACCGTGGAGCCCTACTTTGTTAATCCCACTGGTAATCACAGTCTGGGTGTGCTGCTACTATTTTGTCGTTTGAGGGTTGTTCGGACTGGGCTGGTAATCTGTCTCTTCCAACTCTCTAATGTTGCACCTCTTTATTTATTTGTTTGTTTGTTTATTTATTATTTTGAGGCTTCCCAGAATAGTCTGAAATCTATTTGTTGTGCCATTGGTGATTAGATAGCTTGGTTATAAGTGATCTTACATTAAACAATTTGCATAACATTTTTTTTTAACCCTTTTCATTTTATTTTTTGTGTTTGACAACTTATTCTTTGTGTTTACCTCTTTTTGGGTAAACACTTTTTTGGGGGGGTGAAACAGCACCATCAAGCAGGGGCTGCAGCACCCCCAGCACCCCCACTTCCTGGGTTAATGATCTTGGGGTCCCCAGGTTGTCCTTTTGGACACTACACTGCTCCATTGCTATGTATAATTTTTAAGTGTCAGTAGTTCTTCTCTGGGCTCAATATTTGAATTTGTGCCTGCGGGAATACTGCTGTTACATCAACTTGAACATTTTATTAATCATCTGCATAACATTCAAACAGAAATATGCTGTATTGAACCACATCACTCATTTTTACACTAATATCTGAACAGATGTGTGGGTTTTTTTTTCAATAAGTTAACTGGAACTTTTTTTTCTGATTAGCTGCAGACCGTCCTATAATGACTGATATTTACTGCTTGAACAGCAGCTCTCGAAGAAAAGAAATAACAGATGTTGGAGACGCTGTGTGTCTTCTCACTTGAGGCTTTTGAACAGATGAAAGCATGTCAGCAGCTCTTACCTAAGACGAGGGGCAACACTTTTAATGAAAGTGGATATAAATGTGTTATATAGGAGCTGTTTAACCAACTATAGATAGGGCCCTGAGTAAGAGGCAAAACAACCAGGTTCTCCCGAGACCTTTCAGCTGATCTGTAAGGTGGTGCTCAGAGGGAAGGCGCATCTGGCAAGGCTCACAGTTTCAGCTTTATGTGTACTCAACATTACAGTTTTTTCAGTCAATGGAAGCTATGGACTCAGGATCCCCAAACTACATAGCCTTTAAAAACAACTACACTCCACAGAATCATAACTGATATTTAAATTAAAAATTAAAGCAGAGTTCTTGTTAATAGTTAAACCTTACATTTCGGCACTCAAGTTCATTTCCACTGTGAATTGAAGAACACATGTAGTAACTTGGGATCTAATAAAAAAATACATTTCCAGTGTTTTGAAAAACAAAATTTATTTTATTTTATTTTATTTTATTTTATTTATTTATTTATTTCGGTCACGTCAGCACACATACAACATCAAACATTGTCAATAGTTGATCAATTTGTACATGTCCGAAAGGGAAGACGGGAAAAGCAGAGCTTATCTAGTCCCGTCCCCATTCTCTTAATATTTGATATTTTGTCTCTTCTTTTCCACATAAAAGATAAAACAAAACAAAAAACAACCCCCTGTGACATTAAATATCTTCCAAAATACTAAGTTATTAAAAAAAATCACCTCCCGTAAACATATTTACATTAACATTGACATTATTAGAAACAAACTTCTACCCTGAGACTTGTTCATCCTGATAATGTGAGAAAGATTGTTTTGGCATCTATTTATGATCTGTGGTGCTTTTATTCAGTTTATGTTTCACTGTAACTGCACATATTCTCTTTTTGTCAGCGAGCTATGATCATTTTGTGGTATGACAAACTTTGTCATTATGAGTTCTAGAGACATGAAGTGATACGCAGTTGACAAAAAAGGACACTTTTATTTAAACTATTCTGTCATTAAAGTCATTAAATCAACCCATGCAGTTTCTGCGATAGAAAATATGAACATACCATTCAGCTCCATGTATATTCAGCTCAACTTCTCGTCCTTAATCACTTTTTACAGCCTGCAAACAGACGGCAAAACCATGAATATAGAGCACAGTGGATATAGAGCACAAAATGTTCTCTTTATCAGTCAGCTTTGGACCCCAAGCCATCTCCCTTCACCATTACCTACTTATAGCCTACTTCCATGAGGCTAGCAACCCATCAACCATCAGCAAAGTGGGCTAATGAGGTCTTGTTAGCAACAGCTATAACACTGATGAAGTGAAAGGATGTTCTTGAAAGGAAACTGTCCAGAGTCAGCAACAAAGCTCTTACTTTAAGTAGCACTAGCCACTAGCTAAATAACTAGCTGACAAATCAGTTGCTTCCTTGTGAATTTGAGTTATTAACCTACTAAGCATAAAGCTAATAAAGCCTCTGTCACTGGAGTTTGCTTTCCCTTGTTTGTAGTTGCTACTGTCCAATTTCTAGCACTTGTTAAGAAAACAATAGCTATCCAAGCCTCAAAATAAATTAAACGGCGTCCATTTAAAGCAGTCTCATTGCTGAATTCAATAATGTCCAAAAGACAAAAACATTTAGGCTTTGTGATGTATTTTCTTTAAACAACCATTTTAAATAGACCCCGCTTCTGTTCCACATAACTTTCTTTGATTTAATTTGAACCATTTGTAATATGGAGAGATTATTCCTCAGACAGAAATGTCTGAATGTGATGGAAATCTCTATTTCTGGCTAAAAGAGGTAAACACAATTCACCCTTTTCTTTGCATTGCTTAATTCTTTATAGAGCCCACACATCCAATCCCCCAATTTACAATACATTCAGAAGGCTCATCCATCCTCGCTATATGCATCTCTTATATAAACAAACACCTACACAGACTCCTCAGCCACTTCTTCTATAATTCTACAGACACACTGTCTGTGGATCCACTGTCTATGCATCAGATTTGCACTATGAAATACAGATTTGCTTTCTAATGTTCAGATGTCAGACATTTCTGCAATACAGCGATGCATTGTTTGAGGACAAATCAAGGTTAATCTTGTGCTCTCTCTGCATGAATTATAAATAGGTGATGCAGATGCTTGTGCGTAGTTTCATACACAAATCTGTGAGACAAAAAAGCGTAAAACTGTATTTATCAATGTGAGGTCAGTATTCTACTGTATGTGAGTTTAGTTTTATAGAAGATTCTGGAAACACTGAACATTTTTCCTTTTCTTTCCTTTCCTGTTCAGCTTCCATTATCATGTGCCACCTTACAAAATTTGCATTTTTGATATTATTAAATGGTCTCTGTCAACAATCCAAACCAGACTTGGTGGTTCAAAGATACAATTACCAGTAGTTGAGCTAATTGAGCTGGTTAGCTCCTGATTAATTCCTCTTTCTTTCAATATTTTGAATTAATAGAAAAAAAAATGCACTGCATCAATCATGAGCTCTGTTATAGAGCTTTCTCCCTTTCTTGTTCAAGTATATATACCAGTATGATATGCTTGGACCTGTAGAGTCCACTTTAATCCAAGGAATGTGTTGTTTTTTGCCACTATTTTCCACATCCTCCCTAAATTAAATGCTATATTGCGCCCTCTTTTCCATTAATTTTACATTTACCACAACCTCATTGCAGAGACCTTGTTGGGGGACGAGCACCATTGATGATGGAATGGAACATATTTTTTCGGCCTCAAGTTCAGAGCAAATGCATTTACCTAGCACAGATTACTTTCAAATTAAACTTATATAACATAGGGTCTAAGCAATCAGACCTTCTGCAGCAGCTCGCTGCATCTCATTTCTTTGAGCAAGTTTAATTATCTTTAATGACAAAGTCAGGCTCTGCATATCGGTGAGAAACAAGGTCCATTCCTCATAAATTCATTATGGTGTTAGGCAGAAGTTTGATGCTTAAGGCAAGTAAATGTCTCTTGTCATTTATGGAAATGCAGAGAAGGAAGTTTGCTGTTGTTCTTTGTTTTGATTAGACCACAAGGAAAATTATCCATTGAGACAAAAATAATTATTTGTAATCAAGTCCTTTAATAACAATGTGCAAGCTTAAGGAAAGACACTTCCTTTAATACAGTGGAATAACAAGTGTGACGTATGGATGAATAAGCACTGCCAAAAACAGAAAAAAACAGCTTTATATATATATATATATATATATATATATATATATATATATATATATATATATATATATATATATATATATATATATATATATACAGAGAGAGAGAGAGAGAGAGAGAGAGAGAGAGAGAGAGAGAATGAGAGAGAGAGATAACGATAGATAGATAGATAGATAGATAGATAGATAGATAGATAGATAGATAGATAGATAGATAGATAGATAGATAGATAGATAGATAGATAGATAGATAGATAGATAGATAGAAAAGGAAATTCATTGTGTATTATCTCAGAATGTTCTTTATACCAGGCTTTAAGACAGGCAGTGCATAAAAATCACATTTTAATCTTTGAAAAGCATTCAGCATTTCAACTTTTAAAAGCAGGTCTGAGCATTTTATTGATTAGCTGTGAAAAAATTCTTTTGAATTTAAGACTGTTTCTGTTGTTGCCCGTCCTTGACCCCTGCTACTAATAAACTATTAGAGCTGTGCAGGGTCAAATGTGGGAAAGGTGACGCTGGGGACATTAACTTAAACCATTTCATGAAGTCTTAAATCATGCAAAGTGAGTCCGAGCTACACCCTCAACAGACGTGACCTCACAGTCTGAGTGAAACCTTTCATGGAATTTGAAATCCAACAAACACGTGCTTTAATAACATCACCCTGAAGTCCTGGACAGGGACCAGAAGCGGATCCTTAATGCCATAAAAGCAGCCATCACTCCCCACTAAAGGAATGTAATCTAGCTATCTATTTACCATAGATTAGTGAGTTTACCTCACTAATCAAGTGCACAGTTGCTTTAAACTAATCTTATAAGCTTGTTTACATGCCAGGAATGTCAGCAGGTACATCCGGAGGGAAATAGTAACAGTTGGTGTTGCTTTTGTGGGTTCTTCCCAGTTACAAGGTTCATCTCTAAACTCCAAACTGATGTGCCAAGGATTAGATGGATTAACAAGGTCACCGAAATTGTGTTTTAGATCCAGCTCTACTTCACTCCAAATGTTCATTCGCCCAAGGCAGGAAAAAGACAGACACATGACATTGAAATTTAATTGTTTGGCTTACTAAACTCAATTTTCTGTCAGTAGCATAACACTTGTAAACTTTGTGCTGAACAATGTCTTAAACTTCAACCCTCAGATTCAGACAAACACAGATACAGTGACACTTTTCAGCTTTAGCACCATATAAGGCTGAATATTTTGAGTTGTATCAACACAATAGTGAAAAGTGTGGCTCTGAGAGGTACTTAAATCTGTTAACCAGCAAGGTGTTGTCAGCTAGACAATGCAATTTTGTTGTATGACTTCTCTACACCTCCACAAGTGTCTTTTATTCTACATCTTTTACTTTTAATCATTTCTTCAAATTATTCTTTTGCTGAAATGCAACTTTTTATTTCTGCTTTTATAATCACTGTGAGTAGTTAGAGAACAGCTCAAGTATTAGTTATACTGTAGGTCACTGCTGATCTGTAGCATGTCTAGCCTTTCCATTACTGTACATTATGTGCTATGTTCCATCCTGAGGTAGCTTTATTATCCATAATCTGAGCTGCAATTTACAGCTGGGATTCTTTTTGCAACAGATCATTGTGATCTGAATCAGCTCCATTATCTTACCATTAATGCCTGTGCAGAGTCTCAGAGAATAGAAGGAAGCATTCAAGTAGAACTTTTAGGAGACATGGGGACCCACTACATGTGGAGTGACTTCATCACAGGAAATGGCTATTTCTGTGGATGGCTGCTTTGTATCAAACAAAGCTTTGGCTGTTTTCTCACTGTCTGCATGTATCATGCAGATATTATCTGGCTGTTAATGACACTAACAAGTAATTCAGTCTTAGTAATATGATAAAAGTAAAACATGGCCTGATACACAGCTTCTGTTACACAGACATATGTTCTGGACAAAAAGTGAAGATATAGATACAGATCACATGATCCTTTATGTTGTTTGTTCCAGGAGAAGCCCAAAGTGAGGGTCTCAAAATGCCTTTCAAAATCAAAAACTACAGTATGTGCATGTAGGTACTCTAATTTTCTACTGATCAGCTAAATAAATTATTCTAAGCCTTTTTTTTGTTTCTTAGTTTTTGTCTGCTTTTTGGATTGGCCATTAAGTGTATTGTCTGTATCTGTTGCTGTTATTTTGGGGGTCACAGGCTTTTAAGTTTGGGAACGACTTGTACAGTCTTACTAATACTGACACATATCCACAACACAACCAATGGGGTTTTGCTGCATGTTCCCATCATTGAATATCATAATTATAATAATAAAAAAAACATGTTCCTCTAGAAGGTGGGAAACTTGTTGTAATAGTCAGGGGAAAACAAATAGAGATGGATACTGAGATCCTGCAGCTCTGTGTATAACAAAAGGTAGGACTTTTGTAAGCACTTTCAGTATAAAAGAGTTCACTCTGTAAGGTGGAACATTTTTATTATAAATGTTTTCCATTTGTTTTGGCCACCTGGAAAAAAAATTACTCAATCTGTAACAGAGCCTGACTGATACAGGAATTCTGGGGCCAATGCTGATACCAATAGGGTCTAAAAAAGAGTGTTTTCTGATATATTGACCGATAGCCAATATACCAACTGAAATATGAAATAAGAACATTGATATATAAAGCACATATACACTACATGAACACAAATTGTTATAATACCCAAAATATGTTTTAAGACAAAGAAGCAGAACAGTACTAAATTAAAATAAGGCACTTTAATTAGTAATACTGTCAACATAAAGAATGTAAACCAACTCATTGCAAACTAGATAATGGGGGACATGTAAATTAACAGATGCATAAATCTTTATCTCACAAAGATAATTTACACAACTTTTAAATGCTGTATAATAGTCTGATATCAGAAAATGGTGAACATGTGAATTAACAGTTGCATAAGTCTATCTCACAAAGATAATTTTACAAACCCCATTGGGAGGATCAAAACATAACATAGTTTTAATGACAGCAGAATCTCAGTGCAGCAAAAAAGTTAAAACATAGATTACATATTGACCGATGTCGATTAGGCTGTGATACTCTGTAACCGGCCTGATTAATCAGCTATGCCAATTAATTGGTTGAGATCTAATCTGTAATGTAAGATCCATAATGTGGTAGAAACTGTGAGTTTAATGATCCCTTGCACTCCAAGTCAAATCCACGGGAGTTATTATACGAAACACCAAGAACGAAATCATTAAACAGTGGCCTTTTATGAACTAACTTTTAAAAACACAACACAACACAAATCCCTGTCTAATAGCAGGACAGTTAACAGCAGTCAGCACTCCAGAAGCCTCTCTTCTTCATCAGTGCAGTTTAAAGCTCTGTTTGAAGAGAAGATAGGCCCTGATGGGTAGTCAACATCACCTGTGGAGTTTAAAACAAGAGAAGGATGAAAGGGGGAAAGTGATGCAGTAAAGATAACACTCCAAAACCTCTGATCCAAAACTAACTTTCAAACTATTTTAGATCTAACATGGGAAACCAAAGTTTACATTGAAATTATTAAAAATGTATGATATGTATGCATAGAAATAAAGTGCATGGTTGTATTCAAATGTAGGCCAACTTATCACTTAAAAATAAGAAACAATTACCAGAGCATTGTCACATTGCTGAAAACTACAAACAATATTGACAGCTCTCTAAACTGGATCACATACAATAATTCAGACCCTTGTTGCTGGAAAAAACTGTTGTATCTAGGGTCAAAAGTGGGAGAATCAAGAAACCCCAACACATTCTAAGAGGATAAACTAAGGTGTTGTTAAGCTTAGTCAGTGGCTTTGTCCCAGATCAGGGTCTAGATCCATAAAAGGGTACATCTGTAGAATGAGTGTGTCACAGGCTGTCCAATTTCAAAGGCTCCTTCAAATGTGGCCGACAAATGTGTCCTACTTCTCAAGAGCAGCAAAGAATGAAGCCTTTGTGGTCTAACATATCCCATGATATTTTGGGCGCCAATTCAGATGAGACCTTGGATTCTAAAACAGTAACTGACAGTAAAATATTTGGTTTCAAGTCAAGGGAAAAGAAATGACAATAGAGACAGATATTTTAAACTGTATTTAGATTTGAAAAATTGTGAAGTTGTCCTTGCATGTGTTGTACACTGCTTTGGACAAAAGCTTCAGGTAAATGAAACTCTCTCTTGCAGAAATGAAGTTGTATAGCACTAGCTATGTTAGCTAGCTTGCCACACAACAAACCTGTTGCTAGGCAGTGGTGTGTAACGAGAGTAAAAGTGTGAACAACTGAAGATGTAAACAGAGAATCCTTTGCAGACCTCAATGTCTTCTGTCAGGTTTGATCAGTTTCTGTAGGCTACCAAGGCTTGATCCTCCAAAGATTTGATCCTAAAATTAAGATGGCCTACCAACATGATGTTGAAAGTGTTTATACTCTTTCTTTTCTTTGCAGTTTTCCCCCTTATTTTCACATCGAAACTAATCACCAGTCATTGGATTTTCACAACCACCAATCTGTCAATATGAGTAGGCCAATGCGATCCAATTTTGTTTATCTGCTCAGCAGTATTATATAGTATCTAACTTAGGTAATGTCTGCAGTCTGTGGTTCTCTCTTGC